>CM035183.1:5127287-5145767 GCA_020233015.1 Callinectes sapidus | reverse complement strand
GCTCTCTCTCATCCCCTCTCTCTCTCTCTCTCTCTCTCTCTCTCTCTCTCTCTCTCTCTCTCTCTCTCTCTCTCTCTCTCTCTCTCTCTCTCTCTCTCTCTCTCTCTCCCTCTCTCTGTTCTAAATATATGAAATGAAAATACTCTCTTCTGCTTGGTTCACAATAAATAAAGTACCAAAATATTAGTTCAGTGTAAGCCACAACAATATCAATATACACACCATACTATACAGCTGTGTGTGTGTGTGTGTGTGTGTGTGATGCACGGTGCGGGCCAGCCACCCTTGGCTCTTCACATCTGACAGCGTTACCAACGTTTAGTGAAGGAGCACTTGTTCCCATACTCTTGTTTGCTTTATTCTTTTTTATACAAAAACAACTTCCATACTACTAAATTATACCTTCCTCTTACCATGCATTAGACTAAAATTCTAATATCTATAAGAGGAATATATATATATATATATATATATATATATATATATATATATATATATATATATATATATATATATACAGTGGTACCTCTTGATTCGAACACCCTTTGACTCGAACACTTCCCAATCCGAACACATTTGGCGTACAAATTTTGACCTCCAATCCGAACGCAGCTTCTCAATTCGAACCAAAAAAAACACGTGGTGGCTGATGCGCCTTCCTGCCAGTCGGCCGGTCTCGCTTGTACTTCTCTTCCGTGAACACCTCTCTAGTTGCCTTGCTTACTCTGGCCCCCAAGCCTGATTACCTCCTACCTACCACCCCATTCAATGCAGCTTTTTCTCTGGTCACTGGCAAACCTATTTACTAATGAAGATATATTGAAGACTTTAAACAACCAATGAAGAATTAATTGTTAAATATCATTGTCATTTGCACAAACTACGATAATACAATAATTTGCAGTTTTGTACAATAATTTATACTTTTCTTGAAATTATTCTTCTTGGAAGTGATGTGAGAATATATTCTACTTGATAAGAAAGAGAGAGAGAGAGGGGGGGGAGGAGGGAGAGAGGATCGTGAGTGGCTGGAGGAGGGAGAGAGTGGGGGGAGGGGAGGTGGCCTACTCGGTCTGTTTGCGTATCAAATGGGAGATGATAAGGACGGAGGGAAGGGGAAGGGAGGAATACTTTGTGATCTGTTCCTGTATTGAGTGCATGGGAGGGAGGCGGAGACCCGGGGGAGGCTTGTCTAGTCTTCATCGGGACTCGGGAGTTTCACACCGAAGTAAATAAGTTTTTTGTTATGCCTTTTTTTATTTATTGTATTTATTTATTTTTTTATGCATTTCATGTCTGTGTTTACTTTGTACTCTCAAAATGTGAAGGATATCTATGACTTATGATGAGATGAGGGGAAAACAAGGTGCCAATATGTTAAATCATGTTGTCACTCTGGTGGGTCAGGACCAATTTTGTTTTTTCCCATTACTTCTTAACAATGGCTATTGCATTCTTAGGTATTGCAGTGATGTTAAGGGGCTGATTTCATGCAATAGCTGGGGTGGAGTGTAGTATTTAAAAAAAATTTTTGACTTAAAATCAACTGGAACGGATTAAATGTTTTTTACATTAATTTCAATGGTAAAAATTGCTTCCTAATTCAAATTTTCACAATTCGAACAGCCAAAAAGAACGAGTTAAGTTCGAATCAAGAGGTACCACTGTATATAATACACACACACACACACACACACACACATGTCATGTGATGGAGATAGGCAAGAGCAAAAGAAGACCAAAATGGAACTACAAGATAGGACAGGAGGAAATACCTAAGACAAAAGAAGAAAAACACCTAGGGGTGGTGATACAGGATACACTGAATCCAGAGCAGCACATAAATAAAATATTTGGATCAACATATAGAATGTGAGCCAATATTACGGTAGCTTTCCACTCCATGGATAAGGATATAATGAAAAAAATTCTAACCAGTATGATATGTCCAAGATTAGAATATGTAGCAGTGGTGTGGTCACCAATGCAAAAAAGGATATAAGGAAACTAGAAAGGATCCAAAGAGTAGCCACAAAAATAGTACTAGAACTAAGTGAGCTGACATATGACGACAGATTAAAAGAAATGGGACTGCCAACTCTACAGGACAGAAAAGAGAGAGAGGTGATCTATTAACTCTGTATAAGATAGTAACTGGTATTGAAAAGCTGGACAAGCAAAACCTGGTGATGGAAGAAGAAACTAGACAGATGAGAGGACACTCAAGGAAAATAAAAAAGAGTCGGTGTCTAAAGGACACAAAAAAGTACACTTTTCCACATAGAATTGTGGACACTTGGAATGGATTGAAAGAAGAGGTTGTTACAGCAACCAATTTACATAAGTTCAAAGAAATGTTGGATATATGGAGATATGGAGACAGGACACTATGAGCCCCGCTCGAACCCTGTATAATACAACTAGGTAAATACACATTTGTATATATTCAAATAGGAATGTACACAATTTATTCCTTGATAGGGTTAGCTTCTCTCTCCACAGATATTAAATGTTACTGAGTACTGTGGCAGACTTGGATATGATGAATGAATGAACAGCAAGATGGCCAGTGCAGTTTAATATTAAGAAATGCAAAGTACTCAGCGTAGGTAGAGGTAATCCACAAAATAGGTACACGATAAGCAGTGAGGCTCTGATAAGTTTGGAATATGAAAAAGATTAGAATTAGAGTTTGCTCTGATCGTAGTTTGAGTAAACAATGCATTGAGGCTAAAAATAAAGCAAATATAGTGCTAGGTTACATGTTTAGGAGTGTTAAAAGCAAAAGTCCTGAAGTTATATTAAAGCTATATTTGGCACTGATCAGACCACATTTAGACTATGCAGTACAGTTCTGGTCACCACATTATAGAAAAGATATAAATCCTCTAGGAGAATTTCTAAAGGGTTACAAGGGTTGAGAAATATTCCGTAAGAAGTGTGATTAAAGGCACTGAATTTGCATTCCCAAGAGAGATGTAGGGTTTCACAGTGTTGCTACTGTTAATTCAGTCTACCCAATAATGCATTGTCTTGGCAGTCCTTCTTGATGCTCAAATGAAGACATAGTCTTCACCATATTAAGTCTGTTAAGAGCCATCAGACTGAGTGCACTGCCTTGGATACTAGCCCATACGCATATACCTTGAGTGATATAGGTTTCTCTTAAGGGACCAAGGAAACTCGGAGGTCTGCAAACCTTCCTCTCTGTTTATTGACGAAAATTACATCAAACTACACTACAATGACTAGATATTTAAAAAAAAAATTTATACATACATATAGAAATATTAATACAGATTGTGCATGTATGTCTTCGGTTTGTGTCACAGATAGTGTATAAAAGAAAGCACAATTGGTGTTTGTGTTTGTTTGTGGATAGAAAGTATGTGGTAAGAATAATTAATGTCAGTTGAAAAGAATGAGTGTGTTTGTAATAGCTATCCATGAAAATGTGGGAGAACGTGTGTAAGAAAATTGTGGAAGAAAATTTTAAGTCTGAGGTTAGATGAGGACACACTACAGGTTGAGGAGGTACCTGATAGAAGTATTCAAGTGGTATGGGGGTTACAACAAAGGGGATATCAGCAAAGTTCTTACTGATCAGTAATCAGGATAGAACCAGAAATAACAGCTTCAAGCTGGAGAAATTTAGGTTTTGGGAGAGAAATAGGAAGGAAGTGGTTCTCCAATAGGGTAGTTGATGAGTTGAACAGACTCGGTAATCATATTGTTAGTGCTGAGACAATATGGAGTTTTAAAAGAAGATTAGATAAGTTTATGGATGAGGATGATAGGTGGAATTAGGCAGCAGTGCTCATGCAGGGACTGCCACAAATTTGTCCAACAGCCTCTTACAACTTCCCTCATTTTCTTAAGTTCTTATGTTCTCATGAATTTAAAGTACTTATATCTGCACAAAGGTACCAACCCTGCCACATTTCACAACTGTGCTCATAATTGTGGAAACATCATGTGACAATTCTCAGCTTCAAGTATACAGAAAATTTGTGTAAGTCATGTGTGGTTCGTCACAGTAACAATATTATTATTGCGTGAAATTTTTTATGTTTGAGCTCTGTTATACGTAGAATTTATATCATGTTTTATTGATCTCATAACATTGTTCTTTTCTTTTTTCATTTTCTTTATAATTGTTCTGCTATATTCTCATTTTCTATTAATTCAAGCTTTTTTTTCTTTTCTCACCAATTTCTCTCCATTTTTCAATCTTTCTTTCCAATTGTTCTGTGCTTTCCTCACAGGTGGATGAGGTGAGTGTGCCAGCTTTCTGCATCAGGCATGATGTAGATGCTGTATTGTGGCAGCCAAAGAGGGAAGTCCAGTTTGACCACCTTACCACCTATCATGCTTTTGGCTTTGTGAGGGCCTCCAAGACTACTGCCAAGTTTACATGTGGAGCACAAGGTTATGATGAGTCTTTCATATTTACCTAGTTGTAGTTTATATTCATTATCCAGTTTCTTCTTAAGACCATAGCCAGTTTTGGAATTCACAATTTCCTCTCTATTTTGTTTAATTTCTTCACACTTCTCTGAGCAAAACTATTTTTCTTAATGTATCTTCTACAAACTTATTTCTTTAACTTCATTTGTCGTAGTATAGAAGGACTTTGTGGACTGTGGGTCATGCTTGTCATATGATAAAATGTAGAATGAGCCTCTGCAGTAATGGGCTGTTAAACAGTCATCTAGACCACAGGTCTGTAATGAGGTTGTGTGTATGTGTGTGTGTATTTACCTAGTTGTATTATACAGGCTTTGAATGGGGATCATAGTGTCTTGTCTTCATATCTCCATATATCCACAGTTATATGCAGAAAACTATACTTTTTAATGTCCTGTAAACACCGACTCTCTTTAATCATCTTTGAGTGTCCTATCATCTGTCTAGTTTCTTTCTTCCTTCATAATCACCATATCCTGGTTGTTCAGCTTTTTAATGCCATTTACTATCTTGTATAGAGTTATTAGATGTCCTCTATCCCTTTTATCGTGCAGAGTTGGCAGTCACATTTCTTTTAATCTGTCTTCATATGTTAGATCTCTTATTCTTTGGATCTTTCTAATTTTCTTACATCTTTTTTCATGTTTGGTAACCACATCACTGCTGCATATTCCAACCTTGGATGTACCATACTCGTTAGAGATTTTCTCATCATATCCTTATCCATTTGGTGGAAAGCCACAATAATTCTGAATAATATCTTGTATATTAATCTAAATAGTTAGGTTATGTGGCATTCTGGGCTCAGTGTATCTTGTATCGCCACGCATATCTTTTTCCTCCTTCGTGTTCTTGTAACCCCATTCTGGCCTTCTTTTGCTTTTGCCTAGCTCCATCACATAGCATGTCTCTGCATTAAAATCCACTTTTTACCTCGTACTCTATTCATACATATTGTCTATATCACCTCGTAACTCCTGAAGGTCATCAATGCTTTTAACAACTTTCATTAATTTGGTGTCATCTGCAAACATATTCATATAGCTAGTCACACCACATTGCATGTCATTCACATATATCTGAAATGTTATGGGTGCCAGACAGACCCCTGTGGTACTCCACTTGTTACATTTCTCCAACTTGAAGCTGCATCCCTGATTACAGTTCTCATTTCTCTATCCTTCAAATAATCTTCCATCAACTCTAATATAAACCCTCTCAGCCCATGTATGTGTTTCAATTTCTATAGGTCTCCTGTATGGAACACTGTCAAACACCTTTTTGATGTCCAAATAGACAGCATCCACCCATCCATCTCTGTTTTCAACCCCTTATATTACTCTTATACGCTTATGAAAACTTAGCAGCTTCGTCATGTATAATTTTCCTTGTCTGAATCCAAATTGTCTATTTGATAAAACTCCATTCTCTTCCAAATGTCTCACCCATTTCTCTTTAATTAGTATCTCACAGATTTTACTGACAACACTCGTTAGTGACAGGTGTATGATTTAGTGGGTCAGTCTTCTTTAATCTTTTGTAAATGGGCACTATATTAGCCCTGTTTCACTCTTGTAGGACCCTCCCCTCCTCTGTTGAGCTGGTAATCACTTCCCAAATTGGCTGTATTAGTTGATCTTTACATTCCCTTAGTGTCCAGCCTGACACTCCATCCACTCCCATTGCTTTCCTTATCCAAATTTCCCAACAATCTGTCAATAACTTGTTTTTGCACAACAACTTGGAATCCCTCATGTGCCTCTGCCACGTTTGGCTCTATAAACTTCTCTTCTGAGATTACAGATTTGAAGCTTTCATTCATCATTCTACTCAGCTTTTGTGCTGTTTGGTATGTTGTTTCTCCCTTTTCTATCTTATCTATGGACTCTTTATACTTAATTTTTCCATTAATAAACTTATAAACTTATAAGTACAAGAGCTTGGGTTCTTTTTCACTTCTCTAGCACATCCTTTTCAAAAGTTATTTCTTTCTCTCATCTTATTCTGACATACTCATTCCTGGCTTTTTTGTATTTCTCTGCTTCCTCAGTTTCCTTCAAGCTCTGCCCTTTGCTCTCTTTGCTTCTGCACACCTAGCATTGTACCATGTGTGTTTGCTACTCCTTACTTTGTATTTTGGTATATACCTTTTCACTCTTTCATTATACAGTGGTACCTCTTGATTCAAAACACCCTTTGACTCGAACACTTCCCAATCTGAACACATTTGGCAAACAAATTTTGACCTCCAATCCGAACACGGTCTCTCAATTCAAACACAAAAACACGTGGCGGCCGACGCCGCCTTCCCGCCAGTCAGTCGGTCTCGCTTGCACTTCACCGCTGTGAACACCTCTCTCTATTGCGACTCAGGAACGGTTTCAAGTCACTCCGGCCCCTAGTTGCCTTGGTTACTCCAGCCCCCAACCTTGGTCACTTTCTACCTGCCACCACAGTCAATGCAGCCTTCTACTCTGGTCACTGGGAAACTTATTTACTAATGAAGATATATTTAACACTTTAAACAACCAATGAAGAATAAATTGTTAAATATAATTGTCATTTGCGTTAACTACGATAATATAATAATTTGCATTTTTATACAATAATTTATACTTTTATTGAAATATGTAATTCCTATTGGAAATTAAGCTGTGAGAATATATTCTACTTGATAAGAGAGAGAGAGAGAGAGAGAGAGAGGTTTGTGTGTGTGTGTGTGTGTGTGTGGTGGCAGGAGGGAGGGAGTGGGGTAAAATATTTCATGATTTCATGGTTTTTAGAAGGCATATGTAAAGGTCTTTGAACTCATTATTATTTTTTTTATTCATTCTTAAGTCCATTATACGATCATTCGCCTTACAATAGGATTTTTGGGAACTAACTATTATCGTATACTGGGGAACCGCTGTATGTGAAATCAAATGTTACTTAACATTTAATAACCCACAGATCTGTCGTATGTGGCTGTGGCAGAGGTGCGGAGCCATGTCTACATTTTCTTTCAGCCTGAGGCACTGCAGGGGGAGCTGAGAAACAGGAAGTCTGGTCGCCGCCTCCACAAAGTATCCCGCCAACTTGTGATATCCCTCAAGAGCCACTCTGAGGTGCTGGGTCTGTGTGCCACACCTAGCATTCTCTTTGTGCTCACAGACAAGACACTGTATGCCTACTGTGTGCATAACTCCTAGTGCTGTGATTTGTATTTGGACATCATAATTTTGTGTACTTTAAAACATTTTCCTGCAAGACTATGCATTGTTCTATATATACATAAAGTTAGAGTCTGAAAATTTCTGTAAGTTTCATTCCATGGATAGAGTAAGTTTTTAATGATTTTTGTAATGTAACAACTTTCTTTGTCTTCTTTTAGCCACCAAGGGAATAGAAGAAAGATTGTGTCAAAGGAAGTAAATGAATAATGTCTCCCTCTGATGCTTCTTTGCATCTTCAAATCTTGTTAACTTTAATTAAGTACTCCACTCATGAGATGATGTTCAAGTAAAAATATTTAACATTCACCATCAAAATTAACTAATGAGTAGTCTCTCTCTCTCTCTCTCTCTCTCTCTCTCTCTCTCTCTCTCTCTCTCATACTAGCTGCTGCGCACTCCACCATTACAAGATTGAAATATGCAACACATTCTGCAAGTTGAAGTAATTGTCTATTGCAAAAAAAAGAAAACTTACCCTGGGTTAAAACTGCATTTGTCTTCCAAAGAATTTAGTGTATGTGTGAGGAGCTAGTGGCACCCGAATTTTTATTTTATTTAAGAGGGGAAGCCAGGCTTGGAAAAAATAGGGATTAGTAAAAATGCCTACTGAGATGCTGGCCCCTAAACAGTTTTATTAAAGAAATTTAGCTTTTTTTCTCACCAGTTTTCTTATTTTGCATGGATGTATGTGTAATCAAGTGTACGTAATTTTATGTGAGGTCTTCAGGGATAGGTTGTGGCTGCCCCCTAGTAAGAGACAAAGGAAAACATTCAATGAGGTTACAGCTGGCTTTAAAGATTGGTTCACAGCACCCCCTGAACCTGTGCTATTAGACCTGACTGGGAGTAATTGTCATTTTGGCAGGTGTCATTTGTCTCCTGTGATTCATATGCTTGATAGTGTTAATGATTGAGGATTGCTTTATGTGGAGACTTCTTTTCATTGTTTTAGATACTAAATAATAAAGTCACTGGAAAAAAAAACTCTTAGAATTTATTCTTACTCCTGTGGGGAAGTTGAATTTGCTAAATGACCTATTTTGGGGTCACTGAAAATTGTATTAATATGAATTTTTAAGTAATATGTATACAACTTTTGATGAAGAACCAATAAATTATGTTGACAATTTCCTTTAATTTAAGAGGGACAGTGTTGCAATTATGTTGTTTACCTAATATAACTATGTTAACTATGTATATGTGTGTACATGGATTTACAGCTTTAATCAAAGGTGATAAAATGATCACGTTTCTTATAAGTAGGTATACATTTTTGATGTTGGTATGTTTTGTTCAGATTTGGTACATTTTGTCAATCTCTGATATGATCAGCAAAATCAATCTGACAATCCTTGGGTTCAAAGGATTGTAACTGAGCAAGTTGTGATATATTTCAATGAGATGCTCATTCCAGCTGAGACTGACACAGGACAAAGGCAGTGCACAACAAGGCGACACTCAGCAAGGCAGCAACTCGGGCCACCTCACACTTCACACCTCTTTTCATGGCCTCCCGGCAGGCTTCTACAATGTCAACTGGGCACACACAGTCCGCCTGTAGATGAAGGGGCGTGGTGCAGGTCATGTCCACCCCAAGGAGGAAACAGCACTCCTTGAAAACCTGGGACTCAAACTGCCGCCCCTGGTCCGAGTGTAGCTCTCCCGGCACCCCAAAACATATGAACACCTGCGTGACCACTGTCTCTGCTTCATGGTTGGGAAATGCACAGGCCTCTGGCCACTTTGTGAAGTGGTCCATGGCCACACAGATGAATTGGTTGCCCCTTTGGGAAAGGGCCAGCTATATCCATTGCCATCCTCTGCATGGGCACCCCAGTGTAGTAAAGCTGGAGGGGGGCATGCATCTTCCCTGCCAGGCCCTTCTTGGCAGCACACACCTTGCAAGTACGGCACCAGTCCTGCACATCCCTGTGAAGGCCAACCCAGTAGACACACTGCCTCAGTTGACACAGTGTCCTCTTGGTGCCCAAATGGCCACCAGTGTATCCCTGGTGCATATCCTGCAGCAGCTCCTCCCTGCAAGCTTGTGGCACGGTAATCAGCCAGCAGTCCTCTCCTCGACCAGCATCAACCCAGCGTCGCTGCAGCATGCCTTCTTCCAGGTGCAATGTCTCCCACTGCTCCATCAGGCACTTTGTCACAGGACTCTGTGGTGACACGCTTTCCAAGCCAGGCCGTTCTTCCCCTGCTTCCAGCCATGCAATCACGGGAGCCAGCTCCGAGTCATCTCGCTGGTCTCTTTTCCACTGCTCGTTGGCTTCCTTGGGGCCCCCTCGGACCTACAGTCTCTGACACATCACCACAGGCTCCCTCCTGGAGCAGGGAGCACAACCGGGCCCACAGGGACAGCGGCTAAGGCTGTCAGCATTGCTGTACGCCTTCCCTGCCCGGTGCACAATCTGGTCATTTTACCACTCCAATTTTCCCTAGCTACCTTGCCAGCTGCCCCTATGGCTCCCTTAGAGTCTTCAGCCAGCAGAGGGCAGCGTGATCAGTCTGGATAGTGAACTTGGCCCCATAAAGTAAGTGGTGGAAGTGGCCCAGGCTCTTCATCACTGCAGCCAACCCTTTATGGGTCACACAGTAATTCCTCTTGGACTTGGAGAACTTGGTGCCGAAGTATGCCACCACCCACTCCTTCCCTTTCTTAACCTGCGATAGTGACCCACACCATCTGCACTGGTGTTGGTATCCAGTAGGTAAGGAAGATTCGGGTCAGGGTAAGACAGCACTGGAGCGTTCATCAAAGCCTGTTTCAGTGCCTTGAAAGCCTTCTGGCAGGCTTCATCCCACTGGAAGCATGCCCCCCCTTCCTGGTGAGCTGGTGCCAGGGGGTTGCTATGGTGACGAAACCAGGCACGAACTGCCTATAGTAGAAGCAGACTGAGGAAACTCTTCACCCTAGTCAAGTCAGTAGGCACCGGCCAACCTGCCACCACTGTCACCTTCAGAGGATCAATGTAAACGCCCTTCTGTCCCACCATGTGATCCAGGAACGGCATCTCATGCTGGAAGAAAGTACTCTTTTTAGGGTTTAGTTTAAGGTTAGCTGCCCTCAAGTGATGATGCACCTCCTCCAGCCAGCTCAACTCTTCCTCAAAGGTGCTTCTGAACATCAGAACATCATCTAGGTACTCTTTTTAGGGTTTAGTTTAAGGTTAGCTGCCCTCAAGTGATGATGCACCTCCTCCAGCCGGCTCAACTCTTCCTCAAAGGTGCTTCTGAACATCAGAACATCATCTAGGTATACCAGGGCAGCTTTCCACCGCAGCCCCTCGAGCTCCCACTCTATCAAGTGCTTGAAGCAGCTCGGGGCGTTGCACAACCCAAAAGGGCATTACCCTAAACTGCCACAGCCCCTGGCCAAAGGAGAAGGCAGTCTTCTTCCTGTCTTCCTCCTCCACCTCCACCTAGTGGTACCCAGACTTCAGGTCCAGCGTCGAGAACCACTGGACTCCTGACAGCACACCCAATGTGTCATCTATCCTTGGTAGGGGATACACATCCATCACTGTCACGGCGTTGAGGGCACGGTAGTCCACACAGAACCTCCTCAAGCCGTCTTTCTTCTTCACTAGTACCACTAGGGAGCACCAAGGACTGTCAGACTTCTCAATTAGCCCTGCAGCATCCATCTCTTGCACCACACGCTGTATCTCCTCCCTCCCGTTGCGGAGGCTGTTTGATGGGAGGGTGGTCCCTGGTGAATATAGAGTGCTTCACCAAGGATGTGCAGCCCAGGTCCATGTCTCCCTTACTGAAGACATCTACATACTGGGCCAGGGTCTGACGCATCTTCTTGGCTTGCTCCTCTGACAAGTGAGTTGCGCTCCTGCTCGCCAAGTCCTCTAGATGGGGAGGTAGAGCCTCCTCCACCATCTTACTCTCCTCACCCCAAGGCGTGGCCCTTCACGCAGCGCCACAGTGGTGGAGGTAACAGGCGTGGAATGGTCAGACATGGACGCAGGATGTTCACTTCTCATCCGCATGCACCACGCCTCTTCTGCTGCCTCACAAGTTACATGCCCGGAATTATCACCTCACGCCCTAAGCATCGTTTCCTAGGATCAAGGGTACCTCTTGATACTGTACCCTCACCTTTCCCCCTTGGAGATCCACGCATGCTCTCACCCGTGTGAGGTATTCCAGTCCCAACAAGTATGGGTCCTCAAGGTCAGCTATGAAGACTGGCAGGCGCTCCATCCCATCTCCCACGTCCACATTGGCTGACATGGGCCTCCTCATGGTGGTGCATTCGCCAGTGACACCGCACAACAGCTGCGTGGTTTCAGGCACGCCACGTGCATCCACCATGTCCTCCCTGACGAAGGCCCGCTCCACTGTGCCCGTTCACTGTGCCAGACAATCACACAGCCAAGGGCGCTGCAGTCAGGCGGCACCTTATTTCTTGTAGGACCCCACGACCTCTGGCTAGGGTGCAGCCCTGTTGCCCAGCCTGGCTGAGTTTCCTGCACGACATCCTTAGGCTGTTGGCACTCATTAGTAACATGGTCAGACCGGCCATAGCTCCAGCAGCAGGACTTGAAAACCATTTGACAAGGCTCCTCCAACGAACAGGTCCTCCACCTGCTGCCATACTGGCCCACGCTGGCCGCACCCCCAGCAGTCCCCTCTGAACTCCTCAGGGCTCGCCTTCCTCCCGCGAGCCTTGTCTGGCACCTGAACCCTTCTTGCCTGGAAGTGACGGGGTAAAGCGGTGACCTCTCCTGAGTAACGCAGTTCAGACGGTCCCGGGACGCCGCCTATGGTGGGAAGGAAGGCCTCAAACTCCAAGGCCCTCGCCAGCGCCTCCTGGAGATCACATGGATGCGCCTGCTTTATGTAGATCTGCAGCTGCCGTTGTTGCAGGGCATCCACGAAGTGGTCGCGACCTAACACGGCCACCATGTCCTCCGGTGCTGTTGGGTACACTCACCTGACCGGCGTCTCCAACTCCTGGGCGAGCTGCGAGAGAGGTTCGCTCCGGTTCCTTGTTCTGCTTTTAAGGCTGGCCCGGCACACTTCGGCCTGGTGGTGTTTGCCAAACTTCCTCTGCAGTGCCTTCACCACGCTCGTGTGTACCATGCGCTGTGCTGGGGCTAGGTGGGCCATTACCTCCAGTGCTGGTCCTCTCAGGCAGGAAACAAGCTGCAGAGCCCGCTCAGCATCATCCCAGGCCTGAGAGTCAGCAAGGAGCTCAAACTCAGACAGGTAAGCCTCCCAGGCCACCCATCCGTCAAAGTCGGCTGGTTTCCTCTGCACGGTCCCACCAGATGTACCCATGGGGGGAGGTGGGGAGCGAGGGGGAGTCAGAGCAGGAGCAGGTGTCCGTCTGCTGTGTGGTGGCGGAGAGACGGCACCGGTGAGCTCACTACTCCCTGGTCTCGGACTCGCACCACACCAAGCCCTCACATCTGCGGGCTCCGACTTGATGCTTCCAAGCCTCCACCGCGGGGGGATGGGGACCGACGCCGGTCCCTCTTCACCTGCCACGGCCTGCCCCCCACGGTTGCTGGTCTGCTATTGCACAGTCATCTACAACGCTACCAGTTCTTCTCTACAAGCGACAACACTTCCGCCGCCTGTGCCCCCTCCCTCATATGCCTCAACTACCTTTTCAGACTGTCACATTGTTCTAATGTGAACTGACGTGCCTCTGTCTTCACCTGTGTGAATCCTGCCGCCAGCTCCCTTATTTGTGCTGCCTGCTCGTCCATTTTCACTGCCTGCTGGCCTAATATGTCGCCTGCTCTGTCATTTGTGTCATTGGGGCTTGAAGCAAGCACGGCGGAATTTTCCTCTCCGGCCAACGTGATGTCACTAGCATAGCACGCAAACACAGAGGCGTCATTCTAATCATCTTGCCGTCTGCGTTCGTCCTCCATTTTGCTACTATAACACTCGGCTAGTCACTTGGCACCAACAAATATCCCGCTACTCCTGACACCACTGTTACGTAACGCCCTCCTTCACACCCTCTCTCTCTGCCCCCAACGCACGTCTCAGGCACAGGGTATACACAGGCCACAGGTGCACAGGCAGGGCAAGGCAGGACACAAGGGGGGTCACTTAACATCCACACAGCTCGGATGGGCCTTCTCAGGAAACAGGGCTCCCGCAGGTTTTCCCCTGCATCCAGCATGCCGGTAGGCAGGCCCCTTGTGCCTTGGCACCCGAGGGGTCTGCACGGTCGGACGTCCCAGCAAACCTGGATCGGGGTGGTGGCTAGAGGCTCGCCCGCGCCTTTATCCCCTACCCTGACCTCTACCTCTAAGAATGGTGGTGGCTGTAGATGTTTTTTACAGGGAGGGGTTGCAGGCCCCACCCCAACCAACTAGGTCAGCCATGGGCAGGGGCACTGTTATTCCTAGGGGAAAGAACCCTGGTCGCCCCCAAAAAAGGAAAGGGAGGCAAAGATGAGGAGGGACATAGGGGGGAATGAACTACGGGAGGTAGAGGGCACTCACTCCTCACTTGGAAAGAATCCACCCACCACCATAAAAATCAGTGCTTAAAGAATAGTAAAAAGTACAATTTTCCACATAGAACTGCGGATATTTGGAATGGTTGTTAAAGCAACCAACGTATATAAATTCAAGGAAATGTTGGATTTATGGAGATGTGGAAACAGGACATTATGAACACTGCACGAACCCTGCATAATACAACTAGGTAAATGCACACAACACACACACACACACACACACACACACACACACACACACACACACACACACACATCTGAGGAGAATAGCTATGGTCGCAAAGTAATTTAGTGCCCGTGCCCATGCTGACGCGCCACTATTAACGCACTCAGTCTCACACACACACACACACACAAGATCAAATTTTACGGAACACAACATAATTTAAAATGATTTAAAGGGATTTACAAGGTGACAGGGACATCAACAGACTGGAGGTAGCCACCGGGAGGTAGTCATTGTGAAGCTCGTGAGTTGCCATGTATGTTTAGAGAGTTACTCTTGAAATCACCTGTATTGCAGTGTTAACTGTACGCTCTATCAAAAGCTTTTGATATGTCTGAAGCTACAGCAAAAGTTTCACCAAAATCTCTAAAAGAGGATGACCAAGACTCCGTATGGAAAGCCAGAAGATCACCAGTAGAGCGGCCCTAAGGAAAGCCATACTGGCGATCAGATAGAAGATTGTGAAGTGATAGATGTTAAAGAATCTTCTTGTTGAGAATAGATTAAAAAACTTTAGATAAGCAGGAGATTAAAGCAATAGGGCGGTAGTTTGAAGGATTAGAACGGTCACCCTTTTTAGGAACAGGCTGAATGTAGGCAATCTTCCAGCAAGGAGAAAAGGTAGATGTAGATAGACAGAGTTGAAAGATTTTGACTTGGCAAGGTACAAGCACGGAGGCACAGTTTCGGAGAACAATAGAAGGGACCCCATCAGGTCCATAAGCCTTCCGAGGGTTTAGGCCAGCGAGGACATGGAAAACATCATTAAGAAGGATTGTAATAGGTAGCATGATGTAGTCAGAGGGAGGGAGCAGAGGGAGGAACAAGCCCAGAATCATCCAAGGTAGTGTTTTTAGCAAAGGTTTAGAGATTGTTACGACCGTCAGGTATTGACGTTGAATTTTATTATTGGTGTCCTGCGAGCAATGTTTGTTTGTACGTAACTATATGTAATGTTCCCAGGACAGCCCTTTCTTTATATATATATATATATATATATATATATATATATATATATATATATATATATATATATTATACCTTATACTATTATTTACTATATGTATGTATCCATTGTATGTAATCTCGTTATTCGTAATTGTATCGTAATGTTCATATAACTGCGTCTAGAAGGTCCATTGGTGACTAGCCAGGTGACGTTTTGTCAGGTCAGCGGAATTTATGTGACAAACAAAACTGCTCTCTGAAGGCCGGGTACGCGCCGCGTCGCTCCCCCGAGGGAAGCGAAGTATGTAGTGCCATATATGAATTTATTTGTAATGTATGTATCTATATTATAATTGTGTAAATGTATTGTTAGAATAATATTGTAATTTCCGTTTGCGTTAGGGAGTTGTTATTAAGGCCTTGAGGTGGAAGAGGCGATGTGTGACGTAACGGTATTCCTCCGCCGAGGGAGAGAGAAAGAGAAGCGCGACGGACGAAAACCGGACAGGACAGCCGACAGGGACAGACCTGACCGAGCGGGCGAGGGGCGAGGCGACCGGACGCAGTGGTGTCTCTCTTTGTTCGGGCTGAGTATTTTTCTACTGTTCTTATTCTTGGTGCTAGGATTATGTCTTTTAGGCACAATTATTGCCAATGTGTTGAGTTATTTTACGGGTTATTTGGTGTAAGGGTTTGTTCTTGATTTATTGTGGTATTTTGGTGAGAGTGGTGACGGGTGTTTTTTCGTGAGTCGTGTAATCCCCTCAGGTACGCCATTTTGTAGGTGCCCGCCCAGTTTCCTTTATCCTAGCATCATTAATGCATTGTGTTGGATTCATTTCTTATTATTGTGATTCAGCTACAGGTGTTAACAAGCTGTGGTACTATTTTCTTGTGAACCTTATTATGGTGTGTTTTGGTGATTATTTTCTCTGTGTAATCCGGGATTTATTCGTTTTTGAACTGGTGTGTATGTGATCACCAGCGTGTGTGGATCTTTCTCAGTTATTTTGGTGTCCCTGGGTTCTTGAATTATTCTTATTTTTGAGGTGAAATATTTAATTTTTGTGTTATTTTGATTTTACTGGAAGTGGTTATAATTCCCTTAACTGTAAGGGACCTGAAATTTCTATCCTGGTTAAACATAACTTTTAATCTTAATTATTTTTGAATAAATCTTGTAAATATATGAGACTCTTTTCTTAAGTCTCCATCCCCTAGAACTTATTTCAATTTTATTAATCTTATTATTTTTTCTTTATTTTTTTTTTCTTTTCTATTTACACCCCTGAGTTACCCAAAGCGTAAAACCTGTTGTAACGTGGCCTTATTATTCATTCGCCTCCCTTATTGACAGGTTCCCCAGTTGGGTTGGGAACTTTGTCAGGATTTAACCTAGGGTCGTAACAAGATAGATGAGATGGCATTGGTGCCATCAGGATGAACTAAAGGAGGAAAAGATGAAGAAGTAAAGTTGTTGGAGATGTTTTTGGCTAGATGCCAGAAGTCTCGAGGGGAATTAGATCTGGAAAGATTTTGACACTTTCTATGAATGAATAATTTTTTGGCAAGTTGAAGAACAGACATAGCATGATTCCGGGCAGAAATATAAAGTGCATGAGACTCATGTGATGGAATACTCAAGTACATTTTGTGGGCCACCTCTCTATCATAGATAGCACGAGAGTAAGCTGTGTTATATCAGGGTTTGGAAGGTTTAGGTCGAGAAAAAGAATGAGGAATGTACGCCTCCATGCATAAGCAGAAGGGTTAGAGGTTAGGAAAAGATCAAGAATGTTGGACGTATCTCCAAGACGGTCAGGAATACAAATAGAGTTGCACCAGTTGCTCTAGGTCATGAAGGATAGCAAAGTTAAAGGCAAGCTCACCAGGATGGTCAGTGAAGGGAGAAGAAAGCCAAAGCTGGTGGTGAAAATTGAAGTCTCCAAGAATGGAGATCTCCGCAAAAGGAAACATAATCAGAATGGGTTCCACTTTGGAAGTTAGATAGTCTAAGAATTTTCTATAGTCAGAGGAGTTAGGAGAGATATACACAGCACATAAAAACTTAGTTAGAGAGTAACTCTGAAGTCGAAGCCAGATGGTGGAAAACTCAGAAGATTCAAGAGCGTGGGCACAAGAGCAAGTTAAGTCTTTGCAGACATAGACACAACATCAAGCTTCGGAACAAATATGAGGATAGAGAAAGTTTAAGGGAACAGAAAAGGGAATACTGTCAGTTGCCTCAGATACCTGTGTTTCAGTGAGGAAAAGAAGACGAGGTTTAGTAGAGGAGAGGCAGTGTTCTACAGAATGAAAATTAGATTGAAGACCGCGAATGTTGCAGAAGTTGATAGTGAAAAATGTGAGGGGGGGAGGTCAAGACACTTAGGGTCGAGAGGAGAAGAGGAATCCGACCTGGGGACATTTAAGGTCCCCTCCCTAGAAGGGGAGTCCGAGGCTGGTGTGGGAGTCGCCATATTCAATGAAATTTTGAGTGAAGGATGTGTGTGTAACTAAGAGCATGTAGTTTTGTGTGGAGGAAGAGGTTGTCTTTGGAGGGCAGGCTGTGACTACCCCTTTTGTTATGAGACACAAAGGGAAACGTTCAGGAAGGTCACAAATGGTTTTGATGAGGGCTCACAGCACCCCCTGATCTAGATACTCACTCAATTACGTTATTATCATGGCAAAATTCAGTGACCTTAATGTGCACAATTCTAGTTATAACTGAGCTCCAAGTGACAGGAATATTCTTTACTTCCTATTCAAAGTGAGGTTTATAGTTGGAGCCTCACTGGGCACTTTGAAGCCATAATATGATAGGCTTGGTTGTCACGTGGCATTAATTTTGAAATGAGATTAGCTGTGAAAGCTATGATTGGCTACCGTAACATAAAGTATTTACCGATGCCAAGGTTCTTGTTAGCCTAATCGGCAACTGATTATTATTTTGCGGATGGGGCGCTGATGTAAACATGATACCAAGTCGCTGACACAATAAACATCCGCGTAAACATCACACTGTCTAGGAGCCAATAAAGTTTATATATATATATATATATATATATATATATATATATATATATATATATATATATATATATATTTTTTTTTTT
>CM035183.1:5102752-5127187 GCA_020233015.1 Callinectes sapidus | reverse complement strand
GACACTATGAGCCCCTCTTGAACCCTGTATGATACAACTAGGTAAAATACACACACACACACACACACACACACACACACACACACACAGACATGTGTGTGTGTGTGTGTATTTTACCTAGTTGTATCATACAGGGTTCAAGAGGGGCTCATAGTGTCCTGTCTCCATATCTCCATATATCCAACATTTCCTTGAATTTATGTGTATTGATTGCTGTAACAACCTCCTCTTTTAATCCATTCCAGGTGTCCACAATTCTATGTGGAAAACTGCACTTTTTTGTGTCCTTTAGACACCGACTCTTTTTGATCTTCCTTGAGTGTCCTCTCATCTGTTTAATTTTTCCTTCCATCATCACCAGGTTTTGTTTTTCCAGCTTTTCAATACCATTTACTATCTTATATAGAGTTATTAGATCTCCTCTCTCTTTTTTATCTTGTAGAGTTGGCAGTCCTATTTCTTTTAATCTATCTTCATATGTTAGCTCCCTTCTTGTACCATTTTTGTGTTTATTCTTTGGATCCTTTCTAGTTTCTTTATATCCTTTTTCGCATTTGGTGACCGCACCACTGTTGCATATTCCAACCTCGGATGTATCATACTGGATAGAATTCTCTTCACCATATCCTTATCCATCCATGTAGTGGTTAACATTCTATATGTTGATGCAAATAGTTGATTTATGTGCTGCTTTGGGCTCAGTGTATCCTGTATCACCACCCAGGGGTCTTTTCTTCTTTTGTTTTAGGTATTTCCTGATGTCCCATCTTGTATCTCGATTTTGGCCTTCTTTTGTTCTTGCCCATCTCCATCACATGACATTTCTTTGCATTAAAATCCAGTTTCCACCTCTTTCTCCACTCATCAATCTTGTCTATGTCATCTTGTAGCTCTCGACAGTCATCAGTGTTTTTAAAAACTGTCATTAATTTGGCGTCATCCGCAAATAGATTCATATAGCTGGTCACGCCACACTACATATAATTTACATATATCTGGAACAATATAGGTGCTAGGACCGACCTCTGTGGTATTCCACTCCATTCCTCCAACTTGAAGTTGCTTCCCTGATTACATTCTCATTTCTCTATCTTTCAAATAATCTTGTATCCATTCTAATAGTTTCCTTCGCAGTCCACCTATGTGCTTCATTTTCCATAATAGTCTTTTGTGTGGAACTGTATCGAATGCTTTTTTGATATCTAGGTAAACAGCATCCACCCACCAATCTCTGTTTTCGATTCCTTTAATTACTCGTGTATAGAAACTTAGTAGGTTCGTGACGCATTATTTTCCTTGTCCGAATCCAAATTGCCTATTAGATATAACTCTATTGTCTTCCAAATATCTCACCCATTTCTCTTTAATTAATATCTCACATATTTTGCTGGCAACACTTGTTAGTGAAACAGGTCTATAAGTTAGCGGGTCAGTCTTCTTTCCTCCTTTGTAAATGGGCACTATATTAGCCCTCTTCCACTCTTGTGGCACCCTCCCCTCCTCTACTGAAGTGGTAATCACTCAAATTGGCTGTATTAGTTGATCTTTACATTCCCTTAGTGTTCATCCTGATACTCTATCAGATCCCATTGCTTTTCTTACCACATCCTCCTTGAAAACCTATTGTGTGTGTGTGTGTGTGTGTGTGTGTGTGTGTGTGTGTGTGTGTGTTACAGTAGGGTTACACAAGCATCACAGGGTTATAGGTTTGTTTTATCCCCAGTGTATAAGACCACCCCTTGATTTAAGAGTACGCTTACATGGCTTACGCCGACAGGCTCACTGGGTGGTTGTAGCTTGTCCACTTCCCACACGGTGCCATGTCACAGAGAGTCAAGACTCATCTGAGACGCTACTTCGCACGTTGGGGTGCCCCAGAGCAACTGTCCACTGACGGAAGCACAAATCTAGCAAGTGAAGAAATGGTCGAATTCCTCTAGAACTGGGGTGTCAAGACGCGCCTGTCGTCAGCACAATACGCCTAGTCCAATGGGCGAGCTGAGGCAGCGGTCAAAACAGCGAAAAGATTCTATTAAAATCAATGCAGGAGTCGGAGGGACCCTGGACACCAACAGAGCCTCCTTCATTCTGCTCCAGTACCTGAACACACCACTGCGAGGGATAAACAAGTCACCTGCTCAATTCGCTATGGGAAGACAGCTACGAGACGAGGTGCCCACAGCCCGTTGCCATCTCAGACTGGACCGATGCTGGGCAGAACACTTCGCGAGAGGGAGGGTGGCGATGCCCCGATTGCCAGCAGCACACCGCAACAACTTCCACCGCTAGTCCCCGGTACTCTTGTCCGGGTCCACAACCAGGCTTCCAACGTGTGGGATCGCACAGGATGGGTGGTAGAGGCCCTCCCGCAGAGACAGTATACCGTCAGGCTGGATGGGAGTGGCCGCATCAGTCTTAGGAACAGGAAGCACCCGTGGCCCACGCTCGCAACTCCATCACCAACGCCACAGACCAAGATGCACACACACACACACACACACACACACACACACACACACACACACACACACACACACACACACACACACACACACACACAACTTAGTGAGAGACACAGTAGACAGGAAGAAATATATGGTCATATATGGGTTACAGGAAAAGAAAAATCCAAATAAATACAGGAGGGAAAGAGAGGAGAGAGAAATAGTTAGAAAAGTAATTAAAAAGGTTCGAACGAACAAAACTTAGATCACGAAGTTGAAGAAACATACCGAATAGGAAAATATAGTGAAAGCAATACAAGACCATTAAAAGTGAGAATAGGATCGCAGTTAGCAGTGGAAGAAATAACAGTAGGAGCCAGTAGATTAACCCAAAATGCGGAGTGCAAAGATGTGTGGATAAAGAGAGACATTAATTTAGAAGAAAGACAGAAGGAGAAAGAGTTAAGACAAAAAGCTAAGGAAAAAAACTTACAGAAGACAGAGACCGAGAAGAAATTTTATTGGAGGGTGCTAGATATGAGGTTGAGGAGATGGTTTATGCGGGAGAAAGAAGAGGAAGCAGAGGAAACACAATAGCAGCTACAGGAGTTACGAGTGATGGAAAGAGAGAGAAATTAAAGGTAGCATATACAAATATGGATGGGTTAATAAGCAGCATGTTAGAGATAAAAGATTATATTGAGGAATGGAAAACCAGACTTGTTTTGCATGGTGGAAACAAAATTAAAGGAAGAAATCTATGTAAATTTCCAGCAAGAGGGATTTAAAACTTGGAGGAGAGATAGAAAAGGAAAAGGAGGAGGTGGAGTATTAATAATGGTGAAAGAAGACATAGTTGTGGAGGGAGTGCAATATGGGGATGGTCTGGCTGAAGTCATCGGTATAACAATTCGAACCAATGGAAGAGATAGGAGGAAAATTATAGTAACCAATGTGCCACCAAGAACAAATACGTGGAAATTGGAAGAATATAAAACAATGCAGAAGGAGGTGTTAAAATGCCTGGATGACATGATAAGGAAGGACAGAAAAGTACTGCTAGTGGGAAACTTTAACGGCAAAGGTATGAACAGGAAAGAAATGGAAGAGAGTGGAAATGCAGGATCATGGAGTGAAGAAATGTTCCAGTTAGTCATAGAGAACTCACTGGATCAATGGGTGGAGGAATTCACTAGGCTGATGTTCACTAAAGAACCAGAACTCCAACTCATCATAAAGTATCTAAGCCCAGTGGGAGGAAGTGATCATGTATTGATTAAAGTGGATTTACAAGAATGGACATTAGTAAGAAGAGAAGATTATAAAAATGAAAGGTTAAATTATGCGAGGGCCAACTTTGAAGACTTAAGGAGATTTTTTGGAAGGATAGATTGGAGAGCGATCGTAGATGGCAAAACAGCACAAGAGAAATATGAAACGTTCCTAAGGAAGTATCATGAAGGTGTGGAAAGATACGTACCTAAATACAAAATAAAGAATAGCAAACACATATGGTACAATGCCAGATGTGCAGAAGCGAAGCGAGTAAAAGTCAGAACTTGGAGGAAACTGTAGAAACAGAGGAATAAAAGTAATAGAGAAAGAAATACAATGAACCAAGAAATGGGTATGTCAGGATAAGAAGAGAGGAAGAAATAGTTTTCGAAAAGGATGTGGTAGAGAAGTGTGGAAATGAACCCAAACTCTTCTATAAGTATATTAATGGGAAGATGAAGTGTAAATAAACCATAGATAAAATAGTAAAGGGAGAAAGAACATACCAAACAGCAAAAGAGCTTGTGAAGTTATGAATGAGAGCTTCAAATCAGTATTCACAGTAGAAGGGGCATTTATAGAGCCAAACATGACTGAGGCACAGGAAGGACTCAAGGAGGTTGGGAAATCTGGATGTAAGAAAAGCAATGGGACCAGATTGAGTGTCAAGTTGAACACTAAAGGAATGTAAAGAGCAATTAATACAGCCAATTTGGGAAGTGATTACCACCTCAATAGAGGAGGGGAGCGTACCACAAGAGTGGAAGAGGGCCGACATAGTGCCCATCTACAAAGGAGGAAAAAAGACTGACCCGCTAACTTATAGACCTGTTTCACTAACAAGTGTTGCCAGCAAAATATGTGAGATATTAATTAAAGAGAAATGGGTGAGATATTTGGAAGACAATAGAGTTATATCTAATAGGTAATTTGGATTCAGACTAGGGAAATAAAATGTCACAAACCTATTAACTTTCTATACACGGGTAATTGAAGGAATCGAAAACAGAGATGCGTGGGTTGATGCTATCTACCTAGATAAAAAAAAAAACCATTCGATACAGTTCCATACAAGAGACTATTATGGAAACTGAAGCACATAGGTGGACTGCGAGGGAAACTATTAGAATGGATGCAAGATTATTTGAAAGATAGAGAAATGAGAACCGTGATCAGGGAAGCAACTTCAAGTTGGAGGAACGTAACAAGTGGAGTACCGCAGGGGTCAGACCTAGCACCTATAATGTTCCAGGTATACGTAAATGATATGCAGTGCGGCGTGACCAGCTATATGAATCTGTTTGCGGATGACGCTAAAATAATGTGAGTTATTAAGAACACTGAGGACTGTCGAGGGCTACAAAGTGACATAGACAGGATTGATGAATGGAGTAAGAGGTGGAAATTGGAGTTTAACACAAAGAAATATCTATCCATGTGATGGAGCTAGGCAAGAGTAAAAGAAGGCCAAAATGGAGTTACAAAATGGGACAGGAGGAAATACCCAGGACAAAAGAAGAAAGAACTAGGGGTGGTGATACAGGATACACTGAGCCCAGAGCGGTACATAAATCAACTTTTTGGGTCAACATATAGAATGTTAACCAACATCAGCGTGGCTTTCCACTACATGGCTACATATGATTTCAAAAAATCTAACCAGTATGGTACGTCCGAAGTTGGAATATGCAGCAGTGGTGTGGTCACCAAATGCGAAAAAGGATATAAAAAAACTAGAAAGGATCCAAAGGGTAGCCACAAAAATGGTACCAGAATTAAGGGAGCTAACATATGAAGACAGATTAAAAGAAATGGAACTGCCAACTCTACAAGATAGAAGAGAGAGATAATAACTCTATAAAAAATAGTAAATGGTATGGAAAAGCTGGACACGCCAAACCTAGACAGATGAGAGGACACACAAGAAAGATCAGAAAGATTCGGTGTCTAAAGGACACAAAAAAGTACAGTTTCCACATAGAATTGTGGACACCTGGAATGGATTAAAAGGGGAGGTTGTTACAGCAACCAATGTACATAAATTCAAGGAAATTTTAGATGTATGGAGATACGGAAACAGGACACTATTAGCCCCGCTCGAACCCTGTATAATACAATAGGTAAATACACACACACACACACACACACACACACACACACACACACCGCGCAGTGTAGTGGTTAGCACGCTCGGCTCTCAACCGAGAAGGCCCAGTTTCGAGTCCCGGGCGTGGTGAGGCAAATAGGCAAGCCTCTTAATGTGTATCTAGCCCCTGTTCACCTAGCAGCAAGTAGGTACGGGATGTAACTCGAGGGGTTGTGGCCTCGCTATCCCAGTGTGTAGTGTGTGATGTGGTTTCAGCCTTACCCGAAGATCGGTCTGTGAGCTCTGAGCTCGCTCCGGTGGGTAAAGGCTGGCTGGGTGACCAGCAGGCAACCGCGACAGTGAATTACACGTTAGTGATATCTTCTATAGTGTTCCCATAGATATGGCTGACTACATTGAACGGCTAACACTGAATTCTGGAGGGGTTATTGGGTTGAAGTCTTTTTTGTTCTGTTCTTTTAGTGAGGTGATTTTGAAAATCTTGTCCATCTCTCTCTCGGAGCTGACACTCAACGCAAATTCATCTTGTGTACCTATAAGTATATTAATGAGTATGTCATGTTTTGTTAGGGTTTCCAGTAATTAAGATATTCTTTTTGAGTCTTTGTTGTTTTAAGTTTTTATTTTAACCCTTGGCATTTTCACATTTAGTGTATGAAAATATATAGAGTGTCAGTGTATTTTATTGGGTCCAGGACAGCAAGCAACAGCAGCAAACCCCACAGACAGGAAAGCCACTACAAGCCTCCTGCGCACGGGGCAGCGTAAGCGCTGTACCAACCTGTTTCCCTAGTGACCTAAAGCAAGACTGATCCGAAGAGCAGAACTACAGCTAAAACCTACCAGCCGAGGGAAGAACTACCTACAGCTGTGCCTCCTGAGACTCCCACCCGCTAGCAGGTGTCGAAGAGTGAGACACAGCTGTCCACAAGAGATTTCCTGGCACCCTAGAGCCCCAGACCGGACGCTTCGTCTAACTATCCCTCTAGAGGGATCGATCCCCTGAACCAACCCCAGAGGGTTTGGCATCATACCACGCCCAGTCCAGCTAGTGGGCGAGAGAAGTTGGAAAAGAAAATCTGTCGTGCCCTGCAATTTCGTGCATGCACGCCTGTAATTGCATAGTTGTGTAAGACTGTTACTCAATATCAATAACCATGAGATATAATAATATACACTGCTAAATTTTTTCCTTTAATTTACTAAATAATTAAAAACAAAAGTTACTAAACTAAACCTTCGTTCAGCAACCAGCTGATGACTTCCAATACACTTAACACATAATGTTCCCAAAGTCACATAAATTTCTCATTAAAATTTCAACTCAATATACTTCACATACAATATTATCAAAGTTTCTCACCAATCTCTCATCAGTATCTAACTCCATATAATTCATTATCAATGTCAAAGTACATTTCATATCAATATTCATAATACATAATATTATCAGGCTTTTTCCATCAATCTCTCTTCAACATTCAACTCAAAATAATTCATGGTAAAATCCACACCAACACATAAAAAATCAAATACAACACCTTAACTCTAAACATTCTAATAATAGAACATCCTGACCACTATTTTCTCCTTATACTTCATTGCACAACAGATAATTTAAACATTCAAAGCTCCACTTGCTGACACAATTTTATGTGTCTCCATGTCGCCCCTGATCCTCCTCTGGTCAGGAAAGCTGCGACCTCTCAGCTTCTCTCTCTAACTCCGTCCAAAATCTCTCCAAAAATCAATATAATTTTCTCTGTAGTTACATCTTATTTTATACTTTAGTTGTTACACATTTCTTACATAAGACACACCCCTAGATGTGGCATCCACAGCCTGGATATCACGGCACTGGTCAAGATTTAGATTAGACACTCCCAATACTGTATGGGGGAGGAGTTAAGGCAATGTACTTTCAAGTTAAATTTATCTATGTCCCTCTCCTATGTTCACATCTTCCGGTTTTCCAATTCTAAAGGTCTCTTCTCTTAATTTCTCAATTACTCTCATTATCTGTGTTTACTTCTCGGTCATGTTTCTATATGACCCCGTGATTAACATAGTCAGGCTTCCGGAACTTTCTGTCTGTGTTTACTTCTGGGTCATGTTTCCATATGACCGGGACCTTATATCGATCCTTGTCAATCTCCCTATCTGTGTTTACTTCTGAGTAATGTTTCCATATGATCGGAACCTTCTTATTAATCCTTATCCACCTCACTACCTGTTTGGTACTGTTATTACACTACTTCCTATTGCCCTTTTCCCTTATTTCTGTTTCTCTCCTTTCTTCTTATTTTCTTGTTTCTTTTTTCTTCTTGTATCTGCATCCGGTTACCACAAATCAATAGAGGAAGAATAGCCCTGAGAATACCCAGAGAGTAGAGAGTAGTGCCATGGAGACTCACCTCGGAGGGCGTGTCCCGCGAATGCCGTAACTCTGTCCCAACCCTGGGAAACAGGATGTGTTTATTATTGAGGAGACTCCTCACTTTGTATATTGTTACACCCCTAACTTATAATGATAGACAGCAGAATACTGTATATACCTTATAAGGACGATAATGTATTTAATAGACGAACTAGGGACACATCACATGCTGTACGGACTTTTCCACTCGAATCCCTTACCTCTCCACTGAATTTCCACAGGCGTCACCACAGAAAAATACTGTTTAACCTGAACCAAACTAATAATAAGAAAATACAATAAATATTCACCTCCAATACAGTTGATATTTCCTTTCTGAACTAGTCAAGCCAGCACTACTACTACTACTACTACTACTACTACTACTACTACTACTACTACTACTACTACTACTAGTACCTCTTAAGTCAATACAACACAATATCTCAGTTCACACAATGTACCACAGCACTTCACAGTAACCCAACACCATACTTCAAGTCTACCTGTATACTGTAAATCTCAATACATAATTGATACACAAATGTCACAGTAAAGCTCAGACACGCCCACGTTTACAACCATACGTCGCTCCGCACCACCTACAACCACCCAAGCCCCGGACTATTCCCATAGCTCAGATGGCGCTGGATCACAATGACAACACTTTCATAACACCACTCAATACTCCTTAGAACACAGCAGGCCCTCAACACCACGAATACACTCTATGACACCAAGAGTCATCGTAATTCCACTATACTTTCCATACAAGATATCCTACACGCTGCACTCTGAACCAGGAAATCCAGCACAAACAGACAGGGTTTCTCCATGTCGGCCACGAAGACTGGTAGCATCTCCCCAACGCCATCCCCCTTGATAGTGGACATCACGGGGCTCGTAGCACCGTACAGTGACCAGTCACGCCACACAGCTGCCGATCTGACACAGAGAGGTCTTGAGCTGCCACTACTTCTTTTCTGACGAAGGTCTTTTGCAGTGTCCACCACCAGGAGACACGAAGGCGTCCACTGCGCCCGACACTCGGACCACCAGCGCAGCAGCATCGCAGCGGCACTTTATACAGATGAGGCCTGGGGACGACGTGGCTAGACAGTGGCCCGAACTCCCAGACTGCATTTCCCCCACAATGATGTCCTTCAGCTGCAAACAGGTAGCACAGCGATGCCTCCATCGTCCACAATCCTCACAGCATGCCCTGGTGGGAGAACGTGCTCGCACATCCCCCAGCAAGAGTGTTCTCCACTCACCTCGGCAGTCACTGCAACGATGGCCATGTTGGCCACACTTCCAGCAGAGGCCACTAAACTCCTGAGCTGGTGCGCCTCCTCCTCCCCTGCTGGACTTGCAAGCGACGAACTGGTAGGTGGCGGCGCTGCAGGTTCTGGCCGGTGAGGCGGTGATGTGGCGTCACAGCGGCCCCTGAGGTGTACATGAAGGCCTCAAATTCCGTGTCCCCTGCTAGTGCCTGCTGCACATCTGTTGGGTGCGCCTGCTTCACGTATATCTACATCTACTGAGCCTCCATTGCGTCTATGAAGGCGTCCCGGGACAGTACCGTCACCATCCCCTCTGAGGCCTCTGGGTATGCATGAAGGACCAGTGACTCCACTGCCTTAGCCAGCTGTGGACTTGCCTGGCTGACGTGTTCTGCCCTTCAGCCGCTCCCTATATACCTCGGCCTGGAACACACTTCCGAAGCGCCTCCTTAACGCCTCCACCACCGCGACGTACATTGAGCGTTGACTCACCGTCATGTGGGCCAGGATCTTCATGCTCATTTTAATGAGCATTTTCATACATCCTGTAATGCAGGGCAAAATAAAGTATAAGGCTTCATCCAACTCAAGGCTTTACTTAACAAGAGAGTACAGCGTAGTTAGTGCTAGAGACCCTTCCACCGTGAACCTCGGTGGTGAACTAACGTATTCCAGGTAGTAAGCCCTAACCTTAACTCCGGAGCCAGGTTCGAGGCTTTGAACCAGAGTTTTATATACATCTGCTTCACCACATTCTCCCCTACTATGAAAAATATACAAATGTGAAGCTTTATCAAGAAATATGTACTACAGTAGGAGTACATACATAACATAACTACATATGCATCTACAGTAAGAGTACATATATGATATTAACCTTAATAATATGTTAGCCTATCTACAGGTTTCTTGACTCTTGTAGACCGACGGAGATCTGCTGGCTTTTCCCTGTCGCTCAAGTCAGATGTTGGTGAGGCTGGTGCTTGTTCGGCGACAGGAGTGTGATCACCATCTTTGGAGGGGGAGCTTGGTGCGTCAGAAGCAGCTTCAGTAGTCAATGGCTGCTCGTTCTGTGGGGATGACGGAGGCTCCTCTTGGCTCCTAGGTGACGGTGCTAGATCCCTAGTGGAGACGGTACGTTCCCTCCCGTCCTGGTATCTTATTCGAGCGTAGTGTGGAGTTGCGCTGACGAGCTCGACTCTCTCCATTAGAGGGTCAGACTTGGAGATCCGGACAAACTTTCGTAACAATATGGGGCCAGTTGAGGACAGCCAGGTTGGCAAGGTATACCCGTTACATGATTTTCTATCAAAAGAGAAAAGCCTTTCATGAGTCTAATTGGTGGCGGTACAGAGGAGTGATCTAATAGAGTGAAGGGCGCTGTCGAGTACTGATTCCCAGTGTGTCTCGGGGAGTTTCTGTGATCGGAGAGCTAACTGTACAGCTTTCCATATAGTAGCGTTTTCCCTTTCACACTGGCCATTACCTTGGGGATGGTATGGGGTGGAGTGAGTGTACACTATACCATTCTCCATTAAGAAGTTACAAACTTCCCGGGACATAAACTGGGGACCTCTATCTGAGTGAATGGATGATGGGCAACCAAATAATGAGAAGAGTTTCCTAAAGCAGGAGGTAACAGTTAAGGCAGACATGTCCCAGCAAGGAAAAGCGCAGGGAAATCTGGAGTATTCATCAACAGCAACAAGGGGATACTTGTTCTTTGAACATGAAGGTTTAGTTAGGTCCTACAAAATCAACTGATACCCTGTCAAAAGGTTGCATGGAGTGGATAAGTTTAGCTGGTGGAGGCTTGTAAAATCTAGGTTTTAGTTCAGAACATATGGTACATTGTGAACAAAGTCTTTTAACATCATCCAAAGAGTAAGGCAAGTTCTTTGATTTCACAAAGTGATACAACCGAGTCACTCCTGGATGACACAGTGAAGTATGAATCTCTTCGAGAGGAGCAGGATTGGCAGCGGAGGTGGTACAACCTCGGGACAATGTGTCACAAGTAACATTTTCCTTACCAGAACGATACTGGATGTCATAATGGTATCCAGATAACTCTAGGCGCCAGCGCAGTATCTTGTCATTCTTTATCTTAGAAGAGTGGTTCATCTTAAACATAAAGGACACTGCTTGCTGGTCAGTTATTATGGTAAACCTCCTCCCGATGAGAAACAGTCTCCACTTACGTACCGCTTCGATAACGGCTGTGGCTTCCCTTTCTATGGAAAACTGGAGTCTTTCTGAGGGGGATAAGGTTCTAGAAAAGAAAGCAACAGGCCTGTTGTGCTGAGAGAGAGTAGCGGCCAGGAAAGTACTGGAGGCATCTGTTTCTACCTGCAGGGGAGCATTTTCATCAAATGAAGCAACGGACGACTTACAGATTTCCTCCTTTAATTATTCCAAGTATTGAATGGCTGAACTGTCAAGGGGAAAAGACTTTGAATGTAAGAGTGGCTGGATGCGTCTCGAATAATTAGGAATCCACGATGAGTAATAGGAAAGGAGACCCAGCAGGCGCTTGAGAGAAGCAGAGTCAGAAGGGTCAGGGAGGTCCAGTAACGGTCTGAGGCGTTCGGGATCAGGGCGGAGGAACCAACCTGTGATGCAATATCCAAGATAACATATCTCTCTTAAACTGTACTGACAATTACTTTCGTTAAAAGTGAGATTATAATCAAGTGCAATTTTCCTGAACCGTTCAAGTCTCGAGTCATGCTCTTCCTGACTTGAACCACAAACTAAAACGTCATCAAGGTAAGCAAAAGTGCCTGTGAGGTTATCTCAGATTACAGTGTTAATTACTCGCTGGAAGGCTGGGACAGAGTTAGTGAGGCCAAACGGGACACGAGTATACTGGTATAACCCTCCATTAGCTTCAAATGCAGTGTACATTTTCTCTTTGCTCATGAGGGGAACTTGATAGTAAGCACTTTTTAAATCCAAATAACTGAATACTTTGTACTTAGCCAAGGAATGCACAAGGTCGTTGATGCGAGGAAAGGGGTAAGCGTCCAGCTGGGTGAAGCGGTTGGTGGTTTGTGAATAATCAATTACCATTCGGCGCTTATGCCGCTCGTTCTTTGTAACCAGTACTTGTGCCCTCCAAGGGGATTGACTCTTTTCTATCACACCTTAAGAAGAGACTTTACTTCTTGCTGAATGAATTTTTGGTCAGATTTAGAGAATCTCCGTGTGTGGGTTGAAACATGCTTACAATCTTCAGTTAGATATGGAAAGAGAAGGGAGGTCAATTTTCATACAAGTTACTCCACACACAGTCAAAGATGGCCTTGGTCCCTTCAAGTCGAAGTTAATAGATTTATGCAATTGCATGAAATCTTCCCCTAAAATCACTTTAGCACTTAGACCAAGTAGAACAGAAAGCTTGAATTTAGTGTAAGAATGATTTTGAACATCTAAATTAACAAAACAGAGACCCAAAGTTTTTAGAGATATGAGAGGAAGTCATAACAATATTGTCTTGTGAAGGATAAGTGGTAATAGCTAATTGCTCAAAAATATCAGGATGTAGAAAACTGGAGGTGCTACCACTGTCAATAAGAGCATTCACATAGACATTATTTACCCTTACAGGAATAGTAACATTGAGGAGGGTTGGCAGCAGTCAGGGAAGTGCTTGAAGTGGTAGCAACAGTCTCTTGCCCGTGGTTCGTAGGTGCAGTGCTGGAGTTTCTAGTAGCCATAGAAGCCAGCACAGAGGTTGAGGCACTGGTTGGGCTACGTTTGGCAGCTCCCCTTGTAGATCTGCAGACGACGGCGAAGTGGCCCTTCCTCCCGCACTTGTAACACACAGAATTCCGGGCTGGACAGCGAAAGCGAGGGTGACCGGCTCTGCCGCAGAAGTAACAAGCAGACGTACCATTCAACTAAGAGGCAGCAGCTGCAGCTGTGCCTAGGTCCTCCCCAGCTTGCAAAGTGTCGATATCCATACTTGAAGCCCCTGAGTCGAGCAGGAGGCAGCAGCTGAGAGTTGGTCGGCAGGTACTGGAGCGACGTACACTTCCGCGTTGCGCTGAGCAGAATCCAGGCTCCGAGCCAGTTGCACTGCTTCGGAAAGGGTTAGACTTTCCTTCTCTAGAAGCCTTTGGCGAATCATAGCTGAAGAGATTCCCGATATGAAAGAGTCACGTATACGTTCCTGGGTGTAGGTGTCTGCACTCACAGCTTTGAACTCGCAATCCTTGGATAGTAGTTTCAAGGCGTGCAAGAACTGATCAACTGTTTCACAAGCCGTTTGCTTCCGGGCAGCAAGTACTGTAGATGTCTCGCGAAGATGACGTTGGTGGGCTTCATATAGACAGTCTTGAGTATAGTAATTGCCTCGTCGTAGGTCGTGCAGTTAGAGATGTGCGAGTAGACAGATGGTGACACGCGGTTCACTAGTAGCTTTAGTTTGTCTGGTGCAGGTCGGCAGGTAAGGAATCTAGGAAGTTCGTGAAGGTGCGAAACCAGTGATTCTACTCCAGTTTTCCATTGAAGCGACCAGGGCGGAAGAGTTTATCCATCTTCAGCTAAGTTCTATTGAGGATGAATTCTCTTGTTAAGTAAATTGTAATGCAGGGCAAGATAAAGTATAAGCCTTCATCCAACTTTAGTTAGTGCCAGAGACTCTTCCACCGTGAACCTCGGTGGTGAACTAACGTATTCCAGGTAGTAAGCCCTAACATTAACTCCGGGCCCAGGTTGGAGGCTTTGAACCAGAGTTTTATATACATCTGCTTCACCACACATCCCATCCATCTATATATGTATTCCTTGACGTTCTCGCAAAGCTCCATAGTAATACCTACATAAAGATGAGGAGTATCAGTAAGTCTGCAACAGTGAAAAAAACTGAACTAAACAAGAACGGATATGCTACTTCCCAATACAAGAAATATCTTGCAGGAGATTGTGAGAGATTAAACATGTCGTATCTAGTGCTTATCATCCTCAGTCCCAAGGTGCTTTGGAGAGATAGCATCACACCCTGAAAACCATGTTGAGGGCATATTGATGGACCATGATATGAACTGATATGAGACGGTCAATATATCATGTTTGCTGTAAGAGAAGCACCTACTGGGCTTCTCCCGGAATCAACTTGTGTTTGGGCATTCCATTCGTGAGCCATTGGATGTGGTCTGGAAGGTCTGGTGTAATCCCCTGGCTGAACATCCCGAGTCGCTCCTAATGACTGTAATGTCCGCTCGGGAGAGGCAGGTGAAGGCACTATGAGTTGCTCAGTCGTATCTGAGTTAGGTTCAGCGCAGGATGAAAGGATACCATAACCAGAAGACCAAGTATCCGAGTTTTGCACCTGGAGATGAGGTGTTGGTGTTACTTTCCTTGCAAGGACAACCACTTGCTGCATGGTATAGTGATTCTTATGACGCTGAACGGCGAATTGGTGATTTGCGCCTGACTGGTGCAAAAAGAGCCATGTCAAAATGCTGAAACCTCATTTTCATAGGAGTAAACGAGCTTATGTTTTTTTTTTTGCCCGAGAAGAGGCAGCTTTAGTTTTGCTTTTATTGCCGTGATGAAGAGATCCCAGAGGTTCTTGGGTTGGAACCTCTCATACCCACTGAGCAATGGGAGCAAAATAGCGTGTTGCTCTTGCAGAAGTTGAAGCACCTGAAGGAGAAAAAAGGAGGATGTGCTATTGAGGCGCTGAGCAAGTATACCTCAGTCTTTAGTAATGTGCCACGGAGAACAACTGTTATTGAGCATGACATTGATGTAGGAGAGGCTACACCAGTTGAGTTACGTCCTTCTTGAGTGAATCCCCTAAAGAAGGTCCAAGTGGAGAAGGAGCTGTAATACATGCTGGAACATGGGCTGGTCACTAGAACATATAGTGAGTGGAGCCCACCTGTAATCCTGCAACTTAAGCCTGATGGCAAGGTCAGGTTCCCTCCTACTATCTTTATCCTTATTTTCGTTCCAAAGCTGGATGGTGTGTCTATGTCCGCAACGACTTAACTTGCTCTCGTGCCCACGCTCTTGAATCTTCTGAGTTTTCCACCATCTGGCCTCGACTTCAGAATCACTCTCTAACTAAAATTTTCTGTGCTGTATATCTCTCACCTAACTCTGAGTATAGAAAATTCTTTGACTACCTAACTTCTAAAGTGGAACACATTCTGACTCTCTTTCCTTTTGCGGAGATCTCCATTCTTGGAAACTTGTTTTGGAAACATTCTTGGAAAGTGTTCACCACCAGGTTTGGCTTTCCTCTCCCTTCACTGACCATCCTGGTGAACTTGCCTATAACTTTGCTATCCTATATGACCTAGAGCAACTGGTGCAACACCCTACTCGTATTCCTGACTATCTTGGAGATACGTTCAACATTCTTGACCTTTTCCTAACCTCTAATCCTGCTTATGCTGTCACCCTTTCTTCTCTGTTGGGTTCCTCCGATCCCAATCTCATATCTGTATCTTATCCTATCTCTCTAATTCCTCCACAGGATCCCCCAAAGCGGAGGTGCCTTTGGCGTTTTGTCTCTGCTAGTTGAGGAGACCTGAGGAGGTATTATGCTGATTTTCCTTTGAATGGTTACTGCTTCCGTGACGGAGACCCGTCTTTGTGTGCTGAGCGCATAATAAGAGGTGATAGTGTCTGGTATGGAGGCGTACATTCCTCATTCTTTTCACGACCAAAACCTTCTAAACCCTGGTTTAACATAGCTTGCTCTCGTGCTATCCATGATAGAGAGGTGGCCCACAAAATGTACTTGAGCCTTCCATCACCTGAGTCTCATGTGCTTTATATTTCTGCCCGAAATCATGCCAAGTCTGTTCTTCAACTTGCCAAAAACTCCTTCATTCATAGAAAGTGTCAAAATGTTTCCAGATATAACTCACCTCGAGACTTCTGGCATCTAGCCAAAAAAATCTCCAACAACTTTACTTCTTCATCTTTCCTTCCTTTAGTTCAACCTGATGGCACCAATGTCATCTCATCTATCTCTAAAGCTGAACTCTTCCCTCAAACCTTTTCTAAAAATTCAACCTTGGACGATTCCGGGCTTGTTCCTCCTTCTCCTCCCCCCCTCTGACTACTTCATGCTACCTATTAAAATCCTTCGTAATGATGTTTTCCATGCCGTCACTGGCCTAAACCCTCGGAAGGCTTATGGACTTGATGGGGTCCCTCCTATTGTTCTCCGAAACTGTGCCTCCGTGCTTGCACCTTGCCTAGTCAAACTCTTTCAACTCTATCTACATCTACCTTTCCTTCTTGCTGGAAGTTTGCCTACATTCAGCCTGTTCCTAAAAAGGGTGACCGTTCTAATCCTTCAAACTACCGCCCTCCTGCTTTAATCCCCTGCTTATCTAAAGTTTTTGAATCTATTCTCAACAAGAAGATTCTTAAACATCTATCACTTCACAATCTTCTATCTGATCGCCAGTATGGCTTCTGACAAGGCCGCTCTACTGGTAATCTTCTGGCTTTCCTCGCTGAGTCTTGGTCATCCTCTTTTAGAGATTTTGGTGAAACTTTTGCTGTAGCCATAGACATATCAAAAGCTTTTGATAGAGTCCTCAAGGGTCTGTCCTATCACCCACTCTCTTCCTATTATTCATCAATGATCTTATAAACCAAACTTCTTGCCCTATTCACTCCTATGCTGATGACACCACCTTGCACTTTTCCACGTCTTTCCATAGACGACCAACCCTTCAGGAAGTACGTACACAGCTCACACAGGGAAGCCTCAGAACGCCTAACTTCTGATCTCTCTAAAATTTCTGATTGGGGCAAAGGAAACTTAGTGTTGTTCAATGCCTCAAAAACTCAATTCCTTCACCTATGAACTCGACACAACCTTCCAAATAACTATCCTCTCTTCTTCAATGACACTCAACATCCCCTTCTCCTAAACTGAACACTCTCGGTCTATCCTTTACTTGTAATCTAAACTGGAAACCTCACATTTCCTCTCTAGCTAAAACAGCTTCTATGGAGCTACGTGTTCTGAGCCGTCTCCGCTAGTTTTACTCACCTTCCCAACTGCTAACTCTATACAGGGGCCTCATCCGTCCATGTGTGGAGTATGCTTCACATGTTTGGGGAGGCTCCACTCATAAAAAATACGTCTCCTTACAATTTCTCTTTAATTTAAGATTGGTATTGGTATTGGTGGTAGGATAGTGATTGACCTGTGCATGAATCTGGAAGCCTGTGCTTCTTCCTATTAGGAAATGAGATAGAGAAAGAGGGTTTGACAAATCTGGGTTATCTTTTACATATGTCAATGGTCTGGAATTTATACAAGCTCCAACTTCATGAATACATGTTACTAGTTCACACCTGGATAAATGTTTATCACCTAAGATCTTTCTCATAGCAAATTTTAGAGACCGTACAAGTCTTTCCGACCAGCCTCCCCACAATAATGACTTAGGAGCAATAAATTTCCATACACTTCCTGAACTTTCTGTGCTGAAGCAACAAAGGTCTTAAAATTATCAGAATAAATCACAGAGGGAAGGCCCCTGTAAGAAATGAATCTACGGATGGCATGTAAACAATCAGAAAGTAACATAGAATCAGTAAGTTCTAAGTGTATGGCTCTCTGACTGCAGCACATGTAAATAACAAAACATAAAATTTATTCTGAGGAAAATCTGCACAGAACAAAGGACCAGCAAAATCTATTCCCGTGAGACTGAAAGGTGGCGTAGCTTTAACCTGTGTTTCTGGAAGAGGGGGCGATGACTGATTACATGGTCGAGAATCATGTCTTTGACACATAACACATTCTTTAATGACAGATTTTGCTATTCTTCTGCCTCCGATGATCCAAAAGTCGGCTCTCAAAGTAGACAAAATGGATGCAACACCCCAATGCTTAAGAAACAAATGCTGAAATGTGATCAGTGTTTACTCGCATAACTTAGATCAGCATGTTCAAGTCTTCCTTTAATTCTAAGCAAACCCGATCATCCAAAATTGGGCCCAAACTCTTTAAGCTAGAGCCTCAGGGTAAAGACTTGCCATTTTGCAAATGGTCAATATCATTTTCATACACCCGTCTTTGTTCTGTATAGATAATAATACCTTTTGTGAAAAAAAAAATATCTGGTAAGCATACACATTGACCATTATTTCACAAAGTTTTATGGTGATACACGCAATAGTTTCCCTTTAAACCTCATTTTAATGTCCGTACACGTGGGTTTGTTTACATCTGTAGATTCAGTATCTTTTTTCCCATAAAACTGCTAAAAAAGGGAAATCTTTATAGTTTCGGAGATCTAGATATGGCAACATGGTAACCACGTGTGTGTTGGTAGTGGTTGGCGACTGGGTGACAGGGTTGCCAATCTAGCGAATAAGTCGCTAAATCTAGCTACTTTTTGTGAAATTTAGCTACCAAAATTTCAATTTAGCTACTTAGCGACTTTTTTAGCTACTTTTGATTGAATTTGTATTTTTATTTTTTTGTATTTTTTTTATTTTTACTACTTATGTAAATTTACAATCCAGAGGAACAACATTAATTAAATAATTTTGCGTATTGATTGCACTGACACTGGAGAGAGCTTGGTGGGGGAGGGATTGAGAGGGTGCTGCCGAGGTAGGGACTAAGGGGAGGGTTCTTGGTTCACCCCATCCCCACTCCCACCCCATGCCACCCCAACTGGATTGACGCGTATAGTACACGTACGGGACAGGACGCACAGCGAATCGGCTACTTGTCTCAGTCTTGGTTTAGTAACCTCAGTTTCTTCACAACGTCAATGAGTGTAACAGTGTGTGTGGAGCGATTACAACAATGAGCAAGAAATACACTCAACGGTTTCGGCAGGAATGGCTGAATGACTCTAAATATAGCAAGTGGCTCAGTAAAGTACAGGGAGATGATACCAAGGCATATTGCAAGTTATGCACTTGCATACTAACTGCAAAGCTGAGTGACTTGGAAAAACACAGGGCCACAGCTAAACATAAGCCGGCAGAGGAGCCATTCAGCTCTCTCTCTCTCTCTCTCTCTCTCTCTCTCTCTCTCTCTCTCTATTTTTTTTTTTTTTTCCTATCAAATGTAACAATTTTTTTATTCAGCTACTTTTATGGAGAATTTGCTCATGATTTTAGCGACTTTTAGCGACATTTTACGACTAGTCTAGCAACAAATGAGGCGTCCAGAGTCAGAGGGGCGAACCGACCACTTTTATCGGTTTGGAGTTAGCTACGGATCACGAAGGGCCTAACCCTCCTCTCTATGTGTATACAAGTTACAACACGAAAAGCGATCTTATAGAGGAGTAATAGAAGGTTTAGTTTGGGTTACTTTTTCGCGTCTGGCCGGCCGACCAACTCCGATTTCGTAGAAACAGAGAGGCGAACCTCCTCCCGCCCGACCAGCCAATCAGCGCGCGGCATTGTATTTACCTCCTCGCTCGACCAATAACACGGCCCATAGCAACCACGCCACGGCTCCCAGCTGCCCTGTAACCCCTTCAGTACCTCTCTCTCTTTCTCTCTCTATCTATCTATCTATTTCTCACTTTCCTCCTTTCCCCACCATCTTCTTCTCCCTACCTTCTTCTCTCTCTTTCTCTCTCTATCTATCTATCTATCTATCTCTCACTCTATCATCCACCTATCTATGCCTGTTTTCTGTCTCCAACCTGTGCTGAATGGGTTACTCCCCAACCACCCCCACCCAAAACTACCACCACCACAAGCCTTCTGACCACTCCACACAATGGTGAGTACCTAATCAAATTAATTTTAGCATTAAGATTATTAAATAATGTTATTAATACCTCCGCAGTTCAGTGATAACAAAGAAAAAATCCCAACTTTTCGTTTTTTTTTTTTTTTTGACTAACAATTAAAGGCATTAGGAATTAAAATCTGCAAATGGGTATTCTATAACTTTATTTTTATCTTTTTGCAAGCATTTTATTACATATGTTTTTTTTATGTCTATGTTGCATTTTTATTATAATAGAAAATGTGGGTAATTTTATACTAGTTTTTTTACAGATTAAAAATTGATTTAGATGATTTTCTCTGGTCTCAGAAGATTAAACGGGTACAAATTTAGTATATTAGATGTAGTATTGAATAATAAGGCGTTTACATACAAAAATACGATAGAATTAAAGTTGCAAAACTTTGACCGCGTTTTTCTCCCACTTTTTGTTTTGGTCGGTTCGCCCCTCTGACTCTGGACGCCTCAAATAGTAACTGAGAGTTGGCAACTCTGCTGGGTGAGCACTGAGCAGAGCTAGTGCGTTTGTAGCCTTGGAGGGAGGTAGACGCTGCGTGACCTTAATCGGCCCGTATCTCAAAATGCAAGTTATTCCCTTTCTAAATGCTTTTAAAATGCTCCTAACTCTTAGCCCATTTTCTCACTTTACTATTAAGGTCTTGAAGCAGTAAGCCATCCCAGGAGATACCTAACCTCCACACTTTCTAATACAAAATCTTCCCACACATGACAAAGGGAGTGATGAGACCTAAAGGGTCAAATATCTTAGCAATAATACTTAATACAGCTCTTTTGGCGTAAGAAAAATAAACTCAGAATACATTTCAACCCCTTGAAAGGAAAATGTGTCACTAGAGATGTACCAATGTAGTCCTAGTGCATTTGAGGACTCATTACCCTGGACAAATTCAAAACAGTCAGTAAACTTTGAGAGAGCAGTTGCATTATTAGAAACCCACATTGTAAGGGACATACCTGCATGTGACAAAACTGTGTGTGCTTCACAAAACTTTGTGTATGCTTCGTCAACACTGTCAGCTCCACTCATCCAGTTATCTATGTACATGTTGTAAATTCTGAATCACCTCAGTGGTAGGGTACTTCGATGGTGCTTAGTTGTAGCATTCAAGAGAAATGGGCTGCAAGTGTTGCCAAAGGATGCACGTGAAAACCTCATGTGCCTGGGTCCAGAGCTAGTACCATTCTCTGTTATCAACAAGAAACGATGGTCGTCACAATCTTCACATTTTACAGCAATCTGCTAAAAGGCTTTTTGTAATGTCACCTGTCATAGCAATAGGCCATCTTCTAAACCTTATCAATACCTCTACCAAGTCAGGATTTAGTAATGGACCTGTGTGAAGACAATCATTCAGAGACACTCCGTTATAACCTTTAGCAAATACATAAAAAACAGGTCTGACTTTGGTACTCACTGTGTTCCCTTTAACCAAAAGATGATGAGGCATATAATATGAAGGGTTCATAACCTGTAGCTCATGACAAGGAACCTCTTCAATTATACCAGTCTTTTCATACTCATCAAACACCTTATAATCTTCATGTCTTGAATTGACGTCCTGGCCTAATTTAGCTTGTAGCTTAATCAGTCTCTCATTTGCATTATTTACATTATCCATCAGATCACGCTTAACAGATTTGCTTTTCCATGGTAGGGCTACTTCATACCTTCCCTGAAAACACTGCACATTTTCATTAAAGTCTTGCAAAACAGCATCAAACTCAGACTTATTTGACTCTTTGGGACTTATACCAACTGACTCAAGGTCCCAAAATTTAGCGACATCAAAGTCTGATGCCTTAGAAATACATAAAAACTGTGCAGACGACACCAGGGAATCAGAAGTATCTTTCCATGAATCAGACAAAACATATCCAAATACAGATTTAAGTGTTACAACTTCATCAATCTGAATAGAATCATGTGATGTAAGCAAACTCAAGTACACATCTGACCCCACCAATATATCTATGTCCACCTGAGAATTGTTAGCATAATTATCAGCAAGTTTTACATGAGAAAACTTATCTAATACATTGCTAGGTATGGTGGGTCTCAACAATGGTTCAGAAATAACTGGTACCTCCATGACTGTGAAAGAACGTACTTTATGTTCACTGTCCAAAACATTTGACTCAAACACATTACTCTGTATGTTTGTCGTGCCCTGCAATTTCTTGCATGCACGTTGCATGGTTGAATGGTTGAATGGTATAAGACTATCACTCAGTATCAATAACCACGAGGTATGATAATATACACTGCTAACATTTTCTCATTTAATTGACTTAATAGCTAAGTACAGCTGATGACTTCCAATACACATAACACAATATCCCCAAGGTTCTCTTCAAGTCTTTCCTCACAATTCAACTCAATATACTTCACACACAATATCATCAAGTTTCTCACCAAATCTCTCATCAAAATTCTACTCCATATAATTCAATATCAATGTCAAATATATCCCACATCAATGTACGTAACACCCAATGTTATCAACGCTTCTCATCAATCTCACATCAACATTTAACTCCAGATAATTCACTATCAATATCGAAATACATCTCACGCCAATATACGTAACACACGATATTATTAATGGTTCTCATCAATCTCTCTTCAATATTCAACTCAAAATAATTCAATGTTAATGTCACTGCAAACTCATACCAACACATATAAAATCAAACACAACACATTAACTCTGAACATCCTAATAATATAACATCCTAACCACTATTTTCCTCCTTACATCTCATAAACACAACAAATGAATTAGACTGCATTACCGTCATTCAAAACTCCACTTACTGATACAAGTTTATATGTCTCCATGTCGCCCTCTCTCTCTCTCTCTCTCTCTCTCTCTCTCTCTCTCTCTCTCTCTCTCTCTCTCTCTCTCTCTCTCAACAATCTGTTTCTAAAAGAACCCTCTTCTCTCCGTTACATCTCATTTTATATTTCAGTTGTCACATATTTTCCTCAGAAAAACTATCCTTATAACTAAGATCGAATATTCTATACATTTCCCATTCTCCAACATGCAGTAATTACATCTCTTACAAAAGACACGCCCACTGCGGTATGGGGGCGGAGTTAAGACGATGCATCTCTCAAAGTTAGGTTTATAACTGTCCCCTCTCCCATGTTTACAGTTGCTTCTGGTTTCCCAGGACCAAACATCTCAGTTTACCTGACTCGCCATGTTTACTTCTGGGTCATGCCTGTAGTGCCCTCTCATAAAATGGTCACACTTAGGGGACCTTCCCATCAATCCTTGTCAAGTTTTCACCTCCTACCTACTCTGGTACTGTTATTATATTACTTCTTCTCTTATTTATTTTTCTCTCATTTCTTCTCATTTTCTTGTTTCTTCTCTCTTCTTTTATCCGTGCCAGGGTACCACATGTTCTTACCAGACTTGTAACCACCAAGGGCTGAATAGGAAATGCATTCACTTTTTCTCCACTTTAGTTTACACCTTTGAACTAACTTTTACTTACGTACGTCCTGTCAGAGTCACAGTCAAACATTAGCTTAGCCTCATGAGTCTTCCCATCAGCTCCAACAACAAGAACTCCGGCAGTCTGTAGAATAGTACTGTACATGTGTTCAATTAACAGGTAGTACTATACAAAGACTCTGCACCTTGAGTAGGTAACTGAATATCAGTATTGATATAATTCTCGCTGGTACTACTTGTAGGAACAAGACCTGCCTGTATTACCGATGTACTTGTAGTTCTTAAAGAACCATTGGCATCACTCTTAGACTGTGATCTTGTACCACAACAGTATAGGAGGAGTCAAAAACAGGACGGGGGTCTGAGTTGAACAACAACCTTTATTCGCGAGGAGCGAAAAGCACACCTAGGAGGAGTGACGTGGCAAGATGACACGTCACACATTAACAAATTATCATTGTACTGATTTCTAACATTTATGTTGCCGTGGGACGATGTTGTGAGATAATGGACCTGCCATCACTAGCAGCATGGTATAGGGGTATTATTCTCACTGGGAGTGGATGTTTTTTTTTTTTTTTATGTAGAAGGGAGGCGGCCAAGGGCAACAAAAATAAAACAAAATAGCCCACTCTAGTGCCGGTCCCTGGAAAGTCCATATTCAGTAGCCAA
>CM035183.1:5080514-5100558 GCA_020233015.1 Callinectes sapidus | reverse complement strand
TATATATATATATCTATATATATATATATATATATATATATATATATATATATATATATATATATATATATATATATATATATATATATTCCATCAGTTGAGATATTGTACTAACAATCATTGACATACATTGCTATGTCATAGCCATACTCATTATTTCCCATATAATTTGTAGACCAGATTAAACACATTCAGTTGCTAGAATGGCTGAATTCATCAGTGATGCAATATATAACAATGTTCTACATAATGCTATGAAGGAATGATTGAATATATTCTTGCCATGGCTTGTGCAGTTTTGATAACATACTACAGTAATTCATCTATCTATTTACTTTTCAGCCAAGCCTAGATATGCTGACGGTGGTTTTGTCATGGGTGATATGGATGGGTAGTGTTTGGATACTGCTAGTGGTTGGAGTGTGGGTAACCTGGTGGTCATTTCAGCCTTTAACCCCACCACAACATGCAACGCACCCCTATTCTTACCCCTACTTCTTCTTTCCTCTCAAAGTCCTCTTATTTTACCTCCTCATAAAGTTCAGGAAGGTAAGTGTTGTGTATATAAGATCAAAAGCTGCAGAAAACCAATAGGCCTCTACTTATTTATATATTATATATAGATATCTATACACGTGTCCTCAATATTCATAGATTTACGAAATTTTCCAAAGATCCCTATTGGTCCATAATTTGATTACTAGGTCTACTTCAGTCATCTGTATCTCTATATGAGAACCAATTCCTTAAGTTTTCTTTTTATATATTATAAAGTTTGAACCTGTTATTTTTTGTTTGATTGATAATCTTAAGAATCTTTCATGCCTGTTGATCACCAGAATAGCTGGTGTTCTAATTCTTTCAGCAAGTGGCTGAGCTGAGTGATATATATGCAAAGTCATATTCCTTCTATACAAAAAGAAAGCGTGTAACTGTTTATTAATCTTATGGTCCCTTCTTGGCTGTTTAAGATACATGAGGGCATATGTATATTCCATGCCTCAGACCAATTGTGTGAAATTGTTCTTCTCGTCTTGTACTCTCACATCTCTACCAGCATTATGGGATGCATTTTCATTCTATAACTTTGCTTTATCAGTTAATGACCCATGGAGCATGGTGTAGCATTTGGTGCAGTATTTAAATTAGCCCATCTATTACTATTTTTCATTAGCCATTTTCTAGATTACATGTACAGGTAGGGGAAGGTGTGGTAAGACGAACCACTTACCAAAGCATTCTGTCTAGAAACCATGTTTATATAATTTAGAGGATTTATGGGTTTGTGGTGATGCTTCGGGGTGTTATCTTCGAAGTCCACACCCGAGTCACAGTTTTTGAAGGAGAAAAATGAAGCACGAGATTTTACAAAATCATATTTTTTTATTCGACCCAAACCGAAATGATGGGGTAAGATGGACATCTGGGGGTCCAGCTTACCCCGCAAACTGAACATGATGGAAGAAAGCCTTATTGGCATAAATTGCGGATAAAAAAAAAAAAAAGCACATTGCTCATGAGCCCAATCTGTTGGTACAAATCGAACACAAAAACACAAGGAAACTTCTCATCATCATCTATCCCTGGACAACTTAGTGACATAAATCGCACACAAATACCTCTTCCTCAAGATCATCATCGCCTATCCCTGCACATGGCACATGAGCTCAACTTTTGCAATAAGCACAACTAACCTACCTTTCCCTAATCACCAAATGTGTCATTGCAATACAAACATTTAGATGAGTCGCCATCTTCATTGTCACTATCACTGTGATGAACCCAGGATGGCTCAGCATCCCTTTGCTTTACTTTTATCTGTTTTGTCATCTTTTAGGGCAGTGGTTTCCAACCTTTTCGAATTTCCGCCCCCCTTCATTAAATGACAAGTTCCCTGCGGACCCCCCCTCCTCCACTCTGGTTTAAATGCTGCTATTTACTGTCATAGTCGGCACAAGTCAGAGATAAAAAATATATACAATACATAATCATATATGTATGACTGAATGTATGGGCTTACCTTGACTAGTGTGATGGTTGCGCTTGCTTCTCTGAGTAGAGTTTCTCAAATCTCGGAGAAAGTGATGAAATTGAAACCCGTAATTCCTTTTCTATTACTAAGTGAGAATGGTATTTTGTTTTGAGAACAGCAACTGAACTAAATCCTGATTCACACAGGTATGATCTCGCAACACGTAATGAAATGTCAATGGCCTTAGTTTACAAGGCAGGGTACTCATCTTTAACTTGCAACCAAATTTTTCCAAAGGTCCTGCATCAAACACAAATTTCAGTGAACCGTCACATGACAAATCAATAAGTTGCTCCTGGTCAGCTGTAGACAGTCTGCTTGTAGAGTTATCACCAAATTGGTTCCTTATCCATTCGTAATCACTTGTGTCTACATCTTTGAAGTAGAATGAGTACTTCCCCAGGAAAGTGTCCCAGTGCTCAGCAAACAATTAATTTCCACCTTTTACGCTAGTATGTTTGAGGAACTCTTGCAAGTTTGGAAACATATCAAAACTGTTATTTTCTACATTCCTTTTCCATAACGCAATTTTCTTCATAAATGCACGTATTTTTTTCACTCTGTGTGAAAATATTCACGTGGGGCCCCCTGCATAGACTGAGTCAGTTGGTTAATTTTCTCGAAGATATCAACCATGTAAGCAAGTTTTTAAATGAAGTAATCATCTGTGAATAAGTCTCATCTTTGTTTTTATTTTCACAAAGGAATGTAACAACTTCATTTCTAAGTTCATACACTTTCTGGAGTACTTTTCCACGGGATAGCCAACGTGATTCACAATAATACAGTAGAGCAGTGTGTTCAGCACCAAAATCTGTCGTCATACTTTCTGGTTTTCGTATGCTTGCTACTTTCATCACATTTACTGGAGTGAGGTTCACTTTCAGTTTCTTTCCTTTTGCCTTTAATCAAATACTTTTCCACATTTCAAAAGTTTAGTGAAATAAACAAACGCACACGCTCAAAACTATTCCTTAGCTTTGTAATTTTGCAATTAACAGTTACTCATAAGGCACTTGTTACGTCCAGAATGGTCACAGAGCTACCGTCTTACTACCGCACCCTCACACTGACTACTGTGGCGGCGTGGCCACAGGGCCGACTCTCAAAGCTGGAGTACTGATGTGTCTGAGACTTGAACCGAACGGGAACCATACGAACGATGCATTGTTTCTGGTAATCATTACAATATTTACATTTACAGCACGTTTCTCTTTTTATCTTTCATAGTTCTTTAATTCCTTAGTTACTTAGTAACATTTGAAATAATTTATAATTGTATTTAGACAATAACTTTTCATAATTCATATCTGAAATATTTTCTCAATACTTAACCATTTATGTATTCCATCAAAATCAATAATGTTGATATATAATCATCTACTTACTACTAAATAATTTTTCTACTCTATGAAGTGCTTGCGCCCCCCCCTGGCAAACCTTCGTGCCCCCTTAGGAAGGCACGCCCCACAGGTTGGAAACCGCTGTTTTAGAGTGTTTGATGCTGTCATTGCTAGTTTCTTTTTCTTCTTGTCTACTCTTTCTTGTCGCTTTTGTGCTAGAGCAAAGTCTTTTCCCTTACCTTGTATGGGAATGCTGCCAAAACAAGAGGTCGCCCATGGGGCCTGGCTCTCTCTCTTTTTTTTTGTTTTTTTCGTATAGCTGTATCTATCTTTGGCAAGTGAAGTATGCCCTCAGGTGAACACCATGGGTTCCATCTTACCCCAATAGTAAATATTCTAATGTCTATGTTTCCTATACCAATCTGTGGCATAATATATCATGTATACACACATGGGCATATATAACATAAGTACTAAATCATTATAACAATTATTTCAATATAAAACAATCAGTGTCTTATCTTGCATAATATATGGCATCAACATTGTTTAAAATGACAAAATGTTCCTCTCTGAAGCGCAAGGGAAACTGAGCATGCTTACCGGCAGTGATATCGTCATTGTTGTGCGACTTGAAGGACATCTAGAAGTCAAGTTTTGAGACTTTCCCTTTATACTTGGATTTAGAAGGACGTTTCCATCTTACCCCATGGATCCATCTTAACCCACCTTCCCCTATGTGCTTTATCAGTCAATGTTACATGCAGCATGGTGTAGCACTTCGTGCAGTATCTAAATCAGTCCTTCAATAAGTTATGTTTACATTATTAAAATTGTATTTTCAATCAGAATTCCTTGGACCTATAGTAATTACAGAGAACTTCTGGGAGTACGGAGGGTGCTGGGTATGGCACCAAGTCACATGGCAAACAGGATCTAATGGAACGTCCTCAGGTCCTCCACTCTTGTCCAAAGGTGAGTAAAAAAAAAAAAATCTCAATATTGATTGTATAGTGAATTATTCAGTGCTGTGAATGACATATTTTCATAATTTTTTATGTGAATTTGTTCCTCTTTTCATTTGTTTGCTGGCTTTCTTGAATTGTTGTTCAGTAGCATTCCTGCGTGAACTGTTAACTTACTGAAGGAATGGTCGTCTTTGGAAAGATGTGGAAATGTGTAGAGCAAGGACGTAGAGTGGTATCATCAGCGTAGGAATAGATAGGGGAAGAAGTTTGGTTTAGGAGATTATCATTCTAGACGGAAGCCATACTGGAGATTAGATAGAAGGTTGTGAAGTGACAGTAAGCTATGTTTGCAATCTGTATATACTAAAACATATCAATCTCCTTGAGCTCCTATTCTTTCTTTATACTTTCTTTTATAATGCAATCCATCTATGCAGTATATATAATCATGGAGAGAGCTATCTTCTCCTTGTTCTTTATGTTTTCAACGATGTCTTCAACTCCTGCGTTCAGTAGGTTTTTAAAACAACTTTGCCATTTTTCGTTAATCTTGTTTGGATCTGCAATTACATTGCCTTCTTCATTCTTAACATTATACACCATACATTTGTCTTTCCTATTTGATTTTGCTCATTCATAGATTTTCTTCCTCAATTTTAGATCTAGCTCCATTGTCTTCAAACTTTTTTTCGAACATCTTTCTGTGCTCTCCTCTTCACTTCCTCAGCCTTGTTTCTTGAGATGATATGCTCCATTTTTGTTTCCGGTGTTTAATGTCTCAATCATTTTCTCAGTTTGTTAACTTTTCCTTCATTGCAGACCTTTCATCTTCTGTCCACCATTATGTATGTCTTCTTTTATTTCTTCCTCCCACCATTTTTGTTCCTATGTTTCCTCTACCTTTAATTGTTTCATGCAGAATTTCCAGTCCTCAGCAGCTTCTTCAAGATTGATTTCCTCATGTAAAGCTATCTTATATCTTTCTCTTGGTTTGTTAGTTACTGAACTTTGATGACTTTTCTCGTTTGTATTTGTTTATGCTTAATCTGCTTGGTATTGAAGTCTCCTATTAGAAGTATGTGATCTGAGTTTAATGAGTCACCTGGTAAGACTTTTACATTATTGAATAGCCTTTTATCTCATGCAATCAATAATGGACCCCCGGTCAAATTTTTTTGTGAATCGGTTCCATCTTTACCTTGCATAAAGATATTTGTGTGTTTGTTTAAAAAGCCGTTCATTATTTCTCATAGATAAGTCTATCAAATTTTCAGCTGCATTTTTCACATCTTTTCCAAAGGTCCGAATATATCCTGTATGCCTTTTCTGTCTAGTCCCACTCTGATATTAACGTCTTCCATTATTATAGTGACATTGTTGAGATTTAGATCAATGTTACTCTTCTCCAACTCAACATGCTCTCTTTTTTCTCCATCAGTGTGCCCTTGTTGAGGTGTATACAAATGATAGATATAAAGTACTTTTGTCTTGTATATTTAAAACACAGTACTTAAGTCTCTTACTTTTTATATTCACTTCTTGAATATATGTGGTGAGAGTGTTGGTCTTACTATGATCGGTACGCCATGGTTTCTTCTTCTTGTATCAACTTTACTATATATATCAAAACATACCCACCCTCTTGATCCTTTCCGTATTCTTTTCCAATACTTCTTGTCTCTGCCACACCACATAGATCTAGTAGGAACAACACAATTAGGGAGGTGACGAACATCATATTTATTCAAGCTAGATGTTTTGACTTACAACCTAGTCATCTTTAGTGGATTCTAAAAAGAAGAAAAAAAAAAAATTAATAAAAAAGTAAAGTAATCATTGCCTCAAAATATAAAGACTAAAGATTTAATACAAAATCATTAAAACAAAATTACAGAATGTTTATCTGCACGGCCGAATTTGAATTTAATAAAGATGTTTTTTAATTCTAATATATATAGATTGTAAAATTTTGAGGTCAAAATTACAACAACTTTCAAAAATTTTAAAGTTATCCTCAGAAAAATTGATATTACAAGAAACAGTGTTCCTTACGGCACGGTGAGGAAAATTGTGTATAGGACGAGCGGTCCTGCTGGACTGACCCATATGCTCAGAAACGCAAACCTTGAAAGCTCATATGGTGTTTCCAATGTACGCAGCCTGGCAAAATTTATCAGTAGTGAATATTATTTACATCTATTTAAGAAAATTATTAAATTATTTCAAAATAATATATATTAACCAAAGCCGGAAATTCGCATGGCCAGCAAAGAGAAAGTGTACTTGTCAATTCCTTATCTCGCACCAATATCACGAAGCGCTGAAGAAACCCTACTTCAACATTTTATCAAATACTATCCACAAATTAATCTATATTTCATACATAAGAGCTATTTCACAGTTAACTTATTCTTTAAATTTTAAGAATGAATCTTACGTACCCTGCGCACATCAATCGTGTATTGTTTCACTTGTTCAAGCTGCCGTGCTGGGTATATTGGAAGCACCATTCGAGCTTTCAAGGTTCGCGTTTCGGAGCCGAGATATCGAATGGCATATATATATATATATATATATATATATATATATATATATATATATATATATATATATATATATATATATATATATATATATATATATATGCCATTCGATATCTCGGCTGTACTCGCGAGGCTTGACCGCCAGGAGTGGCGCCGTAGGGTAGGCGAGGCAACGCGCCCCCCTGCGTATGCCCCCCATGATTGATTGATTGATGCTGACTCCTCCAAATTTAGCTCTATGCTTCACCCAGACACGCTTCTAATTGCAAAGCAGAAATAGCCAGAATATAGTAGTAGTAGTAGTAGTAGCAGTAGCAGCAGCAGGAGCAGCAGCAGCAGCAGCAGCAGCAGCAGCAGTAATATTTTTATTATTATTATTATTATTATTATTATTATTATTATTATTATTATTATTATTATTAGTAGTAGTAGTAGTAGTAGTAGCAGTAGTAGTAGTAGTAGTAGTAGTTGTAGTAGTAGCAGTAGTAGTAGTAGTAGTAGTAGTAGTAGTAGTAGTAGTAGTAGTAGTAGTAGTAGTAGTAGTAGTAGTACTACTACTACTACTACTATTACTACTACTACTACTACTACTACTACTACTACTACTACTACTACTACTGCTACTACTACAACAACAACTACTACTACTACTACTACTACTACTACTACTACTACTACTACTACTACTACTACTACTACTACTACTACTGCTTCTACTGCAATTAATATAATCTATATACCGTAATATTGATAACATTCAGAAGTGTCTGAAATAAATAAAGATTTCCTTTTTATTTATTTATATGATGATGGACACTTGGCGGATGCTCATCGGCTAATTTTCTGCCCTAGACCTTTTCACTAATGTTTGATGCATCCCAAATGCAAGGTGTGAGGGACACTTCAGTTGTCACCTGTTCAATGTCCATGGTTGGGTCACTTAGAAGACTCCTTTTGGTCAATAGGCTGCAAAAAATGTGTGAACCACTGGTTCACACATTTTTGCTAAAGAAATGCAGAATATACTTCAAAATCAATCTACACTGACATGGCTTACTGACTCACCACTTCTCTTTGTGGCTTGGATTTGAGTGTTCTGAGGCGGGATTTGATGTAGTAACACCATCCCCTTCCCGGCCCTAGCCCCTCTGGCACTCATCCACCCTCAACAGCTGTTTTACTGGGCGGTAGCCAGTGAGTTCGAGATTTCAAGGTTATAATTCATGATTGACAAGTTTATCATGAAAGCAATGTATAAATACTGCTCATAAAACTACAAGATGAGGGTGTCAACTCAGTATGTGATAAGGAAAAAAACTTATATAATATGGCAAAATACAATGATGCATTGGAAATTGATTATGAGAGATACAACAAAGGCACTGTGTGTTGCCATAAAGGAAGGAAAAATAAAATGCAAACCTCAGTACGATATCCCTCACCACGATTCCCGATGAAAAAAGCTCACTCGAGAATAGCGATGAAAATGTTGTTAAAAAGAGTTCAGTGGTTTATTTATGTGGCAGAATTAAAAAAAAATCTACGTACACCATCGTGTTCAGAAGACGTTTATCTACGGGATGAAATATTTTATTCATAATCATATCATAATCGCTGAATATAGCGGGCATAAGTAAAATGTGTTATTAGCATTTCAGAGCGTTGTCTTGAATTTAACTCGTCACTATTTCTTTATTTATATTTCCAACAAAATTCTACGAGTATATCTGAGTTCTGCAACTACTGCTAGCTCTAACGGTATTAACCAAAATGTCTTATCTAGCGTCTGAGGTGAGATACAACAGATAATATAGAAACATCTCTGCGACGTCGCTCATTCCGACCCCACTATCTCTCACGAGAAAGGTGAATTGTTTACCCTTCCCTTTCTCACTTTTCAACCCGCGGGGAAGCCATTCTCTGGGCGCAGTAGGTGCGGTTACCTCCATTGATTGTCATATGTTAATTAATGTTTCTCGCTCGCGCTCGCTTTCTCGTTCCCAGTGCGGACGCGGCCTAAAGTCGCCACTAAAGTCGAGGAAAACTGGCTGTGCTATTTTACTTATTCCGACTTTATCAAAATATTGTCGAAATTCGTGGTGTGGCAGAGTTGCAAAGTTGCAAAGTTGCGACTTCGTGCCTCAAATCCAAGCTCTTTTGTTAATCTATGTGTTGTCAAATATAAATATTACTTAGCCACTTAGATAATAATTGATGTAATAGACTATCTATAGTTCTTGAGTCCACTATTTATGTTTGACAGGCTATTGATGCTGTATTTTTTTCTGGTGCTGCTGATGACTGGGGATGCATTTTGGCCATGGAAAGGCGTCCAAACAGGCTCACATCAGTGGTGGTCTACTTAAAGGTAAATGAGTGAATAAGAAACAATAGATCTTAGTGGTTTTCCATGTTGATTGATCTCTTACTTCTGTGTCGTCCTCGTTATTTATTGACCAATTCCTTTCATTGAAAAAACATTTTAATCAGGAAGGATAGATGTGGCTAACATATCTTTTATGTGATTTTAACGTACACTTTTCAAAGTCGGTGAAAAAACAACCAAATACTCATATATGTATATAAAAATGAACTTCAAGCAATAGTTTATTGGCCACAAATTGTTCCTTTTACATACTTTCAGAAGTTACTATAAATCAAATAAGTGTAATAAAAAGTACAATACAAAAGATAATATTGAAAGTAAAATAACATTTTTAAATATCACGCGATTAAGTTTAAGCATTTTTCGTGTTCTACTTATTGATGCTAAGGTTCGACACTTACAAGATATAATTATAATTTAATATATGAAGGGACAGTATACAAAGTTTCCTTAATCTGTCTCAATTTGTTGTTCTACAATGGCTATTTATAATACTCTACTTCACAATTTTCGGTTTTCGATCAAGTGATTTACATGATTTTTGCCATGTTTCACAGTAAATAACGATGTTTCACAGTGTAAAATTCAACAAATATTTAATATAAAGACATCTTCATTCAGATAATTATATCATTTAGCTGAAAATATGTAAAAAGGGTTCAGCTAGGGGCAAAATAATTGAAAATGCACTGAGGTGCAAGTCCTTAAGAAGAAGGCTTATAATTTTTCTTTATTTTCTTTGTTTTTTTCCTTGGAAAAATATTTATTATTTATTTTTTCAATTTTTTTCCTTTCGGTGGTGGGTGGATTCTTTCCAAGTGAGGAATGAGTGCCCTCTACCTCCCGTAGCTCATTCCCTCCTCTGTCTCTCCCTATCTTTGCCTCCCTTTCCTTCTTTTTGGGCAGCCAGGGTTCTTTCCCCCAGGGATACCAGTGTCTCTACCCATGGCTGACCAGCTGGTTGGGGTGGGGTTTGCAACCCTTCCCTGTAAAAAAAATCCACAGTTGCCACCAGGGTTAGAGGCAGAGGTCGGGGTGGGGACTACAGGCGCGGGCGAGCCTTTGTCTACCGCCCTGATCCAGGTTTGCTTAGGGGTCCGACCGTGCAGACCCTTCGGGTGCCAAGGCACCAGAAGGGCCTGCTTACCGGTATGACGGATGCAGTGGAAAGCCTGCAGGAGCCCTATGTCCTGAGAGGGGTGGGAGAACCCCCCAGCCCTACTTCTAATTTGGGTGTGCCGGTGGGGCTGCAGATGTGGTGCCTGCACATTGGACCACTCCTGGGGTCGAAGGGTTCTTCGTGTGGGTTTCTGGACTGTCCTGAATCTCTCAGAGGATCCCCGACTGCCTCAATTATCGGATGAGCTCAGTAGGCTGATGGTGGATACGGTAAGGCTCTCTGAGATAAGGAGGCCTTGCAGTGGTGAGATCAGTAGCAAGGGTTTTACTTACTACTGGTCTGGCATGAGCAATGGCCACCATGTCAAGGCGGTAGCCATAGCCATCTCCAGCAGACTGCACCCGTCTGTTGTAGAGGTTACTTCGGATGATGGGGGTATAATGCGATTAAAGTTGAAGCAGAGTTTAGGCTTCATGTCTGTTGTTGCAGTGTATGCCCCTAACGAGGTGTGTGAAACTAATGAGAAGGAGATGATCTACGCCAAACTCGAATCTGTACTGGATCAGTATCCCCATCGTGATGCACTCATTGTCCTGGGCGACTTTAATGCTGTCACTGGCACTGAAATGGGGGGCTATGAAATATGTGTTGGTTTCCACGGCTGTGGTACCAGAAATGACAACAGCTTCTTCCTTCTGAATTTTGCAAGATCCGGAAGGGGTAACGAAGGAGATAGACCATATCTTTGTCAGAACTCGTTGGAGGATCCTCTAGGACCACAGGGTTTTTTCGGAATGTCGACTTCTTTGCGACCGATCACAGGCTTGTTGCTGCTACACTCAAGCTTCATGTCAAGTCCAGAAAGCCTCCAAGATGTGACCACAGTGGGTTTCATCTTGAGAAACTCAAGGACTTAACATGTGCCCAAGAGTATGCGATGACAGTCTCCAATCGGTTTAGAGTGCTCGATACCCTTGAGGACCCTGAAGAGCTATTGGATACCTTCAAGCATGAGACTCTCGAGGCTGCCAAGGATTGCATTGGGGAGTGCCCGAAGTCGCGAAGTGGCTCCAACTCGATGGAGACTCTGTAGTGTATACGTATTGAGGAGAGTCGCATTGCCAGACTTGCTGGGAACCATGACCAGTGCAGGGTTCTGTCACGTAGGACTGGAACTCTCCTGAAAAGAGACAAGGAGTCTCAGGGGTCTTGCTGAGGATGTCGAGTGTCATTTAAATGCTAATGACCTCAAACCTGTCTATCGAGCTCTGAAGAAAATCCACTCCACGTATACTTTTCAGGTGAATGCTATCCGAACAGCAGATGGTTGCCTCATATCGGACCAAGATCGGCAGATGGCTCGTTGGGCTAAGTACTTTGAGCAGCTGTTCACGGTGGATCCTCCAAGTGGCCAGCTCCAGATTGCAAGGTTACAGACGCTGGAGGCTGATCCACCCATTGACGAAATTGCACCCTCCATTAATGATGTCAAAGAGGCTGTGGCAAATTTGAGGGGTGGAAAGGCAGCTGGCATCTGCAACATCAGTGCGGAGCTGCTCAAATTGGGGGTGAAGCCATGATCCGTGGGTTGCATGCTGTCTTGACTGCTGTATGGCATTCAGGTACCATTCCTCCTGACTGGAAGAAGGGGTTGGTCGTCCCTATCTGGAAGCGGAAAAGGGACCGTCAAGACTGCAACAACTACCGTGGAATAACACTGCTCCGCGTACCAGGCAAGGTACTTGCAAATTTACTGCTGATGCGAATCCACAGTCACCTGCTGAAGCACCAGAGACCTGAACAGTCAGGGTTCATGCCCAGTAAGTCAACAACTGACAGGATCCTAGCGCTTCGCGTACTGGTGGAGCGCCGACGTGGGTTTCGACAGGGAATGCTTGCAGCCTATGTGGATCTCAAGAATGTCGATCTTAAGAAGGCGTTTGACTTAATGTATCGAGAGATAATCTGGGATCTTCTTCGTCTTCGTGGTATTCCTGCAAGGATTATTGGTCTATTAAATGGCCTGTACTGCGGGACCGTGAGTGCTGTGAAGTGTGGAGGAGGCGTGTCCAGTTTTCTCCCTGTAAATATGGGAGTGAGGGAGGGATGCGTGCTTGCTCCATCACTTTTCGACATGTGCATGGACTGAGTACTAGGCAGAGTTGTAGAACAAAATCATTGTGGAGCATCTGTCAGCAACACTGAGATTACAGATCTGTTTTTGTCGATGATGCAGCGATCTTCGCCTAGTCACTGGAGTTTCTAGTAATAGCTCCAGAGGCACTGCACAAGGAGGTGACGCCCTTGGGACTTTATGTTTCCTGGGCCAAGACCAAAGTTCAGGTGTTTGGAGGCGCACAGGATGAAACAGTACAGTCTGTCCATGCGTGTGGTGAGGACAATGAGATCTTGAAAAACTTGACATACTTTGGTAGTGTAGTGCATAACGATGGTGGGTCGAGCCAAGAAGTCACATGGCGGATTTTCCTGTCCCACGGCGTTATGGACTTGCTCAACACGAGTATTTAGCGTTGTTGATACCTGTGCAGATGGGCAAAGATTCGGATCTTCAAGTCGCTGGTGATCCCTGTTCTACTTTATGGTTGTGAGACATGGACACGATGTCTTTGGTACTAGATGTCTTCGCAGGATAATGGGATACCGCTGGTATGACTTTGTGTCAAATCAGCAATTGCTTCGTGAGACTAATTCGAGGCCTATTACTAGCATAGTCCGTTAGCGCCAATTGCGGCTATATGGGCATGTGGCACGATACCCAGAAGCCGATCCACCTTATCGGGCTATTTCCGAAAGGGATAACCCAGCCTGGAGGAGGCCAAGGGGACGCCAACAGAACTCTTGGCTGCAGCAAGTCGATGCCTCGTGCTGGGGGTCACTCAGTATGGGAATGGAGCCTGCATGGAGACTCGCGAGGCGTGACCGCCAGGGGTGGTGCCGTAGAGTAGGCGAGGCAACGCGCCCCCCGGCGTATGCCTCCTATGACTGATTGATTGATTTTTCCTAATTTTCATTTTATTTTGGATGGAGGATGTACGTATGTATAGTTAGGTGCATGTAATTTTGAGTGAAGGAAGAGAGCTGTTTCTAGAAGGAAGGCTGTGACTACCTCCTTGTATTGTGAGAGATAAAGAGAAACGTTCAGTGAGGCCACAGGTGACCTTAATGATAAAGTCGCAGCACCCCCTGAACTAATACTATTAGACCTCACTTTGAGTAATTATCGTTTTGGCAATTATTTACTACCTCTTCCTATAAGATAACTTTATGATTCAATCTGTCAATCAAGGGGGGCATATGCTGGAGGGCACATTGCCTTGCCCACCCTATGAAACCACTCCCAATGGTCATGCCTCGCTAGTCCACATGCAGGCTCCCTTCCCATATTGATTAACTCCCAGCAAGAAACATCGACTTGCTGTAGCCATGAGTTCTATGGGGATCCCCTTGGCCTCCTCCATGATGGCTTATCCCTTTCAGAGATAGCACGATAAGCATGATCGGCTTCCGGATAGTGTGCCACATGCCTATATATCTCCAGTTGACATTGATGGGCAATGCTGGTAATAGGCCTCGAATCAGTCTCACCGAATAAAATAAGAATCCACCCACCACCTTCAGTAGAGAAAAATGCGGAGAACTTTAAGTACCCCCTAAAATGTTTAATTTTTCTATATTGTGGCTAGAGAGAAACTATAGAAAAAGATCAAAGGAGCAAAAAGTATCTGATTGGATCACTAAAGAAAAGTGTATGTTGAAAAAGAATTAAAAACTTTAAGAGAGTACATTTTTATATATTCTGGATATTACATCTGAATTCATTACATGATTTGCAAAAGACTGATGTCATTAGAGAACATTACCATATTATGCAGTATTGTAATGCTGGGAAATCTAGTATTAAGTATCTAGTATTAAGTATCTAAATATTAAGTGCGTAGCATTTAGTCCAGACATACAGACAGACGGACCTCTACAGCCCGGCGTGTTGAAACAAGAAAGAGGAGACCTATTCATGAATTAAAATGTTACATTCGTTTTTCTGCGCGTGTGTAAATTTGTAGTTCGAATTTTTCACCTCAACTGGCAGAGTACTATCTAAGAAAACACATCCCATTCATATATAGTTTTTATTAAAGTCAATCAAATCGCCTCAAATGCGTTGTTGATAATATTGGGAGAATTCGCGTCGCGGTATTGTCTACCTAACCCACTCAGAGACGCTTCCCCTTCGCTCACAAACAGGTTTGTATCAAGTACTCCTCCCAATACTTAACGTAGAATATTGTAAATGTATTATTCATATATTAATATTTGCCTTTAATACTAACAGAGACGCTTCCCCTTCTCTCACAAACAGTCTGTCTGGCTGTCTGACACATATGTGTGCTATTACTAGTTTTCTTTTATATATTTTTTCGTATAGGATGTGAAAAGTGGATTCTTTTTGTGTTTTTCTTCAAAGATGGGAGAGCGACCATTAGGTGCTTTTCCCTGGAATTAGTGATATGCGAAGTGAACACGTATGAGTACAAGTGGCGTAACGAAATCACGGGTTTCGCAGTGAAAGAAAAAGGGGTAGGAAAATTTTACAGTGGAACAGTTCTTTGCCCGAGAATCTGTGAATGCTAAATCCTCTTCCGTTGGACGAGACTGTAAATTTTTTTCTTTCGAACCGTTGCTCGCCCTTTCTTTTTCTCTTGTTAAATTCATGTTCAATATATATATATTTTTTTACATAGGTATTATTTTCTCTTGATGGAAATATCAACGTCAGTACCTTAACCCGCACACTACCAATGTTTAGAAATTTTTTTTTCTGTATATGGCGTTCTGTAGTCTTTCAAAAGTTGACTAATTTTTTTATAAATATGGTGAAGCCTAACCTTAGTTATTAAAAATAAAATAAAATCTTGTGAAGTGAAAAATTGTCAATTGTCTTTCTTCCTAGAACTCATTATACTCATAGTCTTCAAAATTAATTACCCATTATATCATTAACTAAATAAGAAAAGAGAGAAAAAGACGGAAATGCTACATTAGGGGCAACACAGTATCTCTAGATGTTTCTTTGTTCAAGATGTTCTTGCTTCAGTATGAATCGAGTTGCTGTAGTGTAGATAGGTATACGCTACACTTCTTTTTGTCACATATTGCAAGAGTGTTTTTCCTTGTCACTGCGTCTAATGTTATACTATGCCTCAACTTATATAGATATTGAAAAATGACAGTACGTACTGAAGACAATTACATCTTTAGAGAGAGCTGGGTGTGTACCACCGGAGAGATAATGCGTTACCGAAAAATCAGGGATGCGTTACCGTCAATGCGTTACATATTTTAATTTCCTTAGAGAGGTCTGCGTTACCCGCGTTACTGCGTTACTACTTTTTACCGTTACCATGATTGAAAGCGCGTTACCAAAATTTACTAGTGCATTACCAGCCCAAATCAAAGAAAACAGTTTCAAAACATTTTCTAGTAATAAAGTGATGTCACTTAACTCACACAGACAGAAAATCACTAATCATAGAGGTCCTTCTCGTCGTCCTCCTCCTCGTCCTCCTCCACCTTTGGCCATTCCTTGAATGACAGGAGGCTGAAGTTGCTCCTGAGGAACACCAAGCTCTCAAAGCTCAGATTGCTCAAGCTGGAACTTTTAGGCTGCTAGGATGTCCCCTGCCGAGCTGAATAATCTCTCCACGGTTGCGGAGCTGATGAAGGGGATGTTGCATCTACGGAAGAGATCCAGCCTGACTTATTTTTTTTTCTTTTTATAAAATGAAAAACTTGAGTATCAGGGAATTTTATTGATAGAAAATAGTGATTGTTATGGTCTCGATAACTCATTACGTATTATGAATTTAAACAAAAAAAAATTCCTCGCACCTGGTATGAGGTTTGGGTATTTCCATGTAAAAACAGGTGTTCCTATGGCAAAAAAGGACACCGAAGGAAGTTTTAACACAGTGAAAACCGTTATGACGTCATAGTGTTAGCCCGTATGATATACCACATTCTCCTGCTCACCTAAAGTTGGCATTGATATTCTAGTTATACCTTGAAAGTTTCAGGTTGAAAGACCTTATATTTTTTAAAATCTATATAATATATATTTTGTATCACAGGCTGAGCAACCCCTTAACTATTGAAAATTATGATAACGCAAGTGGTAACGCTAAACTTATTTTAGAGGAATATTGGCAGTGCATCACTTTGAAAATCTTTGCGTTCCTGCGTTACCACGTTAACGATTCAGTAGTACGTTAGTAACGATGAAACGCAGCAACGTAAGCGGTAACGCAAGTACCCAGCTCTACCTTTAGCAATAGAGGAACTTTATGGTGAAGAGCCGCCGTGATACAATGGAACAATGGGCGCTCTGGGGGCCTTGGAATACCTGAGTGCACGGGTTCGATTCCTAGCTACGGTCTGAGGGAAAATTGGGCATCCACTATGGGTAATGGTCCTCACATGGGTGGGTTTTCAGATATGACATCTGCATTAGGTGCATCCTGCACTTAACATAATCTTTGAAATTATACACAGGACGACGTGTGCTGAGAAAGAACTTGTGAGGTAAACGCTTGTCTTGTCCATTTGAGCTGAGTGAATACGGAACAATGTTACATTTCTTGATATAAAAAATCTTGCCAGATTGACTGTAAAAGTGAAGTGTTGAACGCTGTGCTATTATCGGAGAGTAAAGTGAGCGGAGCACCGTGAGGAAAGATTACATGAAAAATTAGGGCTCTGGCGACAGAACGAGCAGTCTTGTCCTTTAGAGGGACGCGAATAATAATTCAGATATATCCTGAAAGTTCGAAAGTTGAAAATACTTCTTCTTCTTCTTCTTATAATTATTATTATTATTATTATTATTATTATTATTATTATTATTATTACTACTACTACTACTACTACTACTACTACTACTACTACTACTACTACTACTACTACTACTATCATTATAATGTGTGTCGGAGGGTGAGCAGCCCATTAACTTTTGAAAATTCTGGTAACGCAAGTTGAAAGGCTATTATTTTTTTTTTTTGATGCGTTACTGGTCTAGTGCGTTACTTTGAAAATCTTTGTGTTCCTGCGTTGTTGGTGCGTTAGTAACATAGTAACGCCGTAACGCAAGCGGTGAAGCAAGTGCCCAGCTCTGTCCATTTGTTGATCTACAATGGCATTTTGCAATAAGTGATTTCACCATTTTTTTTTATCTAGTGACTGAATCAACTTTTGCCATATTTCACGGTAAAAAATGATGTTCTGCCGTATGAAATTAAGTCAATATTCATTCTAAAGATAAACATGTCGTTCAGCTGAAAAAAAGTGATAGACGATTTGATGAGGGACTAAAGAAAACCAAAAATGATAATAGTTAGCCCTTAAAAATTTAAAGTATTCTTTAATTTAGCTAGACAGAACAAAAAATATTATGGGACACTAAAAAAATAAGAAGGAAAAAAAAAAAAAGTGTAAAAAGCATATAATTTTTTTTTTTCAAAATTAATCAGATTCGTTCTTATTTTCTACAGTGTCTCATGAGAATTAGTGTTTTATCTAACACAAATATAAGAAAATAAGAAATTATAAGTTCTTATTAATGTTTCCTTAGTCCATCATCGAATTGTTTCTTATTTTTTCAGCTAAATAATATAATTATCTGAATGGGATATATTTAGAATGAATGTTAGCTTAGTTCTATAGTGTGGAACACCTTTTTCACAGTGTAATAATATGATAAAAATCGACTTGATCGCTTGATGAAAAAAAAAAAAAAAAAAAAAAAAAAATCGCGCATTGCAAAAGACTATTGTAAAACAACAAGTAGAAATAGTTTAACAAATTTAAGTGTACTTTCTCTACATATGTTAAAATATATATCATGAGAATTTCAGGTCCATAGCTAAATGATTGAACTATGTTGGATGACTTCTAAAAATGTTTTTTTTTTTTTTTTTTTTTTTGCATTATAAAGAATATCTCCTCTTTGTACTATTTATTTTGTACTATCACCCATATATTCCTTAATTCTGCTTATAAATGCACATCAAAAAAAAAAAAAAAAAAAAAAACAACTCCCAAATAATAAACTATTGTGTGAGTCTGGTTTCTATTATTTATGCAATCTTTTACTTTTGTTATCAATTTTCAAGAAATACATATATTATATATATATATAACTTTATAGTAGTTCATATTGTCGTATCCTTCGTGATTAAAATGCTGTAAAACAAAGAAGATTCATAAGTAACATGAGAAATGGGAAATACAACCTCCCTTAAGCAAAGAGCTCTGTAGATGTGGTAACGAGCTAAGAAACATCTGATTGGTGAATGAGCACGTGAGCAAAGGCACGTGGGCAGGATTTAATTTTAAAAAACAATTTGTACCACTGGTTACTCTTGATTTACAGAAGTGTTACGTTCCTAAAGAGGTCGTGTAAAACTATATATATATATATATATATATATATATATATATATATATAGATATATAAGATATATATATATATATATATATATATTATATATATACACACACACACACACACACCCAACACACACAACACACACACACACACAACACACACATTATATATATATATATATATATATATATATATATTATATGGTGACCGGACAGTTCGCTACTGGACATTTCGCTCCCGGACATTTTGCTACCGGCTATCTCGTTACCGGACAATTCGTTACTAAGACAATTTGCTACTATGTCATTTCCCTACCTTATGCTGTTTTAATCTCGTGATAAATCTTGATGCATATTTACCTGTATTATGCAAAACACTAATCCTAAATGTTCATTCTAACAGGCATTCTAAGCCATTATAATGCCACGAAACGTCCATACTGCAGTGTCTCGAAACATGTTCAGTGTTTTGAAATCCAAACGAGACATGGATTCGCCTGAATTCGAACATGATTGTAGGAATGTTTCGAAATGCCTCGAAACACACTCATGTTGGATGTAAGTTACTGAACTTGGTCAGTCTACTATCAACGCTCGTCAGCCAACTACAGCTGCTGCATTTGAGGATATATATATATATATATATATATATATATATATATATATATATATATATATATATATCAACTCCTGTGGCACCCTGAGGGATGCATAGGGCCTCAATGAATTCATGCCACCACCATCTATCCTGTGCCAACTCCTCCAAATCCTTCCAACACTCTTCACCAGCTTCTCGCCTCATTGTGCGCATCCACGTCTCCTTCGGCCTTCCTCTCCCTCTTCTACCCTGCACTTGCCAACAGGGTGTTCCCCGTACAATCACTCCCTCCCTTCTGAAGACGTGTCCTAGCCATTTCCATCGAGACAATCTAACATATTCATCTACCGGTTGCACACCCGTAATTTCTCTTACTCTATCATTTGAAACCCTATCCCACCACGTAACTCCTAAAATCCTTCGCAAAGCCTTATTTTCGAAAACCACGTATTTCTTATCCGATGTTACTGTACTATACCACGATTCATGCCCATAAATCAAAATAGTTCTAACCATAGTTTTATAAGTTTTTATTTTAGTGTGTACTGAAAAGTTATTATCATTCCACACAGTTTTTAACATGCCCATCGCTTGATT
>CM035183.1:5033699-5045339 GCA_020233015.1 Callinectes sapidus | reverse complement strand
AAATAAGGAGAAAAAAAAATTGAAATAATTTCTTTTATGATTGAATATTCTTGTTTTTCGGCTGTTTTCCATCTAAACATGGAAACAAGAAGGAAAAAATTGAAATGAACTCTTTGTTGGCAGAAATATATTTTTTCTTGAAATATTACAATTTTCAAACCTTAAAAAAAGGCTTTTCTTCAACATGTGTTTTGTACTCTTAAAAACTTTAAAGAAAGGGAATTCATGCAATTTTAGAGAAAAATATATATATATTGTCGTAAAACAAAAAATGTTTTTTTATTGTTTTCCGTCAAAACATGGAAGTAAGAAGAAAACATTGAAAAATTCACTTTTTTAGCAGAAATGTAAACATTTTTTGTTTCTTGAAATGGCATAATTTACATGATTTTACCTGAAAAAAAAGTTTTTCTTTAAAATGTTAATACTCTTAAAAACTTTGAAAAACGGGTAATTTGTGTAATTTGTGATAAAACCCATTTTAGTTTTTTACTTTTTTCCATCAAAACATGGAATCAATCAATCATGGGGGCATACGCCGGGGGGCGCGTTGCCTCGCCTACCCTACGGCGCCACTCCTGGCGGTCACGCCTCGCGAGTCTCCATGCAGGCTCCCTTCCTATACCAAGTAACTCCCAGCAGGAGGCATCGACTTGCCGCAGCCAAGACTTCTGTGGGCGTCCCCTAGGCCTTCTCCAAGTTGGGTTGTCCCTTACAGAAACAACCCGACAAGCAGGGTCGGCTTCCGGGTATCGCGCCACATGCCCATATAGCAGCAGTTGGCGCTGACGGCCTCGAATCGGTCTGGTGGAACAATCGCTGATTTGACACAAAGTCATACCAGCGGTATCCCATGATCCTGCGAAGGCATCTAGTACCAAAGACATCAATTCGCCTCTTCAGGTCGGTGTTCAGCGTCCATGTCTCACATCCATAGCGTAAGACAGGGATCACCAGCGACTTGAAGATCCGAATCTTTGTCCGTCTGCACAGGTATCGACAACGCCAAATACTCGTGTTGAGCGAATCCATAACGCCGTGGGCCAGGCCAATCCGCCGTGTGACTTCTTGGCTCGACCCACCATCGTTATGTACTACACTACCAAGGTATGTGAAACTTTTCAAGATCTCAATGTCCTCGCCACACGCATGGACAGACTGTACTGTTTCATCCAGCACGCCTCCAAACACCTGGACCTTGGTCTTGGCCCAGGAAACCTTAAGTCCCAAGGGCTTCACCTCCTCGTGCAGTGCCTCTAGAGCCATTACCAGAACCTCCAGTGACTCAGCGAAGATTGCTGCATCATCAGCAAAAACAAGATCTGTAATCTTGGTGTTGCCGACAGATACTCCGCAATGACTTTGTTCCACAACTCTGCCTAGTACCCAATCCATGCATGTGTTGAAAAGTGATGGAGCAAGCACACAGCCCTGCCTCACACCTGTATTCACAGGGAAGAAGCTGGACTCGCCTCCTCCACACTTCACAGCACTTACAGTCCCGGAGTACAGGCCAGTTAATAGACCAATAATCCTTGCAGGAATCCCACGGAGACGCAGAAGATCCCAGAGTGTCTCTCGATGCACTGAGTCAAACGCCTTCTTGAGATCGACATAGGCTGCAAGCATTCCCTGTCGAAACTCACGTCGGCGCTCCACCAGTACGCGAAGCGCTAGGATACGGTCAGTTGTTGACTTACCGGGCGTGAACCCTGACTGTTCAGGTCTCTGATACTTCAGCAGGTGAGTGCGGATCCGTGTCAGCAGCAAATGGGCAAGCACCTTGCCTGGTACGCTGAGCAGCGTTATTCCACGGTAGTTGCTGCAGTCTCATAAGACAATATGAAATCCGTATAACCATACCTAGTCCGCCAGTACCCTAACCCATTTTCTGACACAAACAGGCACATATACCAGATATAATACCTGTATGTATCTAGAACCACACATATCAACGCTACCACAAAGATTCTCACTGTTTTTGCAGGTATCAAGACAAATACACTGTTTACCTTAACTTAAATTACATCAAGAAAATTCAATAATGAATCACAATTCCATCATTCCACAATGTCTCCAAGACCCAGAACTACAATTACTTTACTTTAAATGAGGTTTACTCATCACAGTTCACCATAACATACCCTCATGAGTTCCTCTGACTGGTAACCTAAAGCGGTCACTCCACATCCTTAAATTAACATACAACTCATACAGCTATACAGTACTTCATAATATCATTGTACAATACCTCAGGTCCACTTAGACATCCAGTGTCCTCAAAATATTGCTCATGTATCCGAAATTACAGCTCACCAAAACCTCATATCAAACTGCTTGGCTTCCCTTCTAGGCAAGTTTTTGTCGGGAAAATTCACATACACATAAACAAAGTCTTGATACATGTTGCTTTCAACAACTAAGTATCAAACAATATGCATGTATTAAAATAATCAAAGCAATAATAACAAATAATACAGCTGAGATCATTTGTATTTAGTATTTGTATTTACATATTTCATTGGGGTATTAGCGTGGGAAGTAATCTGTATGTAAATAAAACTGAATCCTTTGATGGCATCTATTTGCAGTTATCCTAACATCAACCGAGTCGTTCACTTAAGACAAAGAATGGACATTTGTCTTAGTGAGGAGGGCATTAACCTTTCGGAAGTCTATGCACAGCCTAAGCTTCCCGTCGGCCTTAGGCTTTAACGTGACCGGTCGGCTCCACTCGCTGTAATCTTCCTTTATCAGTCCTCTCTCCAACACATATTCCAACACCTCCTGTAATACTTTCTGTCGCTATGATTATTCCAGCATGGATAAAGTTTTACAGGTGTTGCATCTGCCACATCGATATCATGCATTGCCCAACTGGCAAAAACAGGGGAGTTTCCGAATACCTCCAGAAACTGCATCAGATAAGTATGCATGTCTTATCCCCTTTGCATTGGTAGATGTCTCAGCTTATCCCGGAGCATCTTACCACTGTTATTCTCGCACTGGGTGGACGAAACCAAGTGAGCATATATCTCTTTCTCCTCGTGTTTCTCCTTTTCCTTCTCCATACTGGACCGGCCCTGGAAATTTCTGCTCTACGGTATGGCTTCAACATGTTTATATGGCAAAGACGGTGTGCCTCTCTCCGTATCAGGTGATCCAACTCGTCAATACACCGTTCCACCACAAAAGATTCCGCTGAATTTGGCAGACGAAGTCATTAGTAACACCATTACTTCCTCTCCCTCCTGGAATGAACAAATCTACATAACCCTTCTGGTCATATCGTGTCTTCATTCATGTCTGGGTGGATACTAAGTTCGATCTTATCATGTCCATCATTTTTTCTCTGGTGTGGGTCACTTAGGAGAGACTCAGAGCTTGATACTTCACCACTCTATACCTCCATAACTACTGTTATGGTACTCCATATCGTATGTCGGAATTCATTGGACTTATTGGACAAGAACCCAAGGGACTCGTTGGGGGACTTCCTGCACTGCAAACAACACAAAAAATATCCCTAAGTCCCAGTCTTAGCCAGTCTCATCGCAAAACCTGCTCACTATTTTCCGAAATGTCAGAGGGTAACGTTCGAGGGCTCCCTAACTATGCAGGTGATACGCAATTGGCAAAATAGGCGTCATTCCATGCTCCCGCATCGACTGTTGGAACAAATAAGAGGTGAAGTTAGCTCATCGACTAGACTTTATCGCCTTGGGCAACTCAAACTCAACTTAATGAACCTGGCCACATCATGTTTGGCAAATAAAAGTGATCTAGTAAACTCTGGATAATCTTTATGACTCCCAAGTACCGTATAGGCACCATTACCTATTCAACATCCTACATTCCATGCACAATTGCAGTCGCTGGTCGCTATCGGCGATGCAGGACTCGTGACTATATGTGATAAGTCACGCTCTCCTCCCTCTTTAACTTGTCAACCTCTAATACTTGAGCAAACAAAGGATTCAAATTCACCTGGGACAACAGGGCGTGGCTGTTTAGGCGCCATGGGACGATTGGGCTCAACTATTTTGGCGCCGGCCGTTTTGGCGCTTTGGGAAATTTTACGGATAATATTTTATAAAGTCTAGTATCAACTGAAGTAAGAGGTAAAAAAGAAACTAAAAATTGCTAAATTACAAGTAAAACTTTTAAAAGTTTCAAAACTCATCATTAGAATTAAGTTTGAAACTGGAAATTGAAAGTATAACGCTAGAAAACATAGCCTTGTTTTTAAAACCACTAGAAGTTGCTACACACCTATTTTTTGCTAATTTGTTAACTCTGAACAATTTTTTCTTTGTTTCGTTTCATTAATACTCTCTCATCCATCTTATATGGTAATAAAAATATTTTTTAGTTTAAAGATATATGAATAAGAACAATTGGTTTGGTAAAACAAGAACATGAAAAAAGAGTGAAGAACGAAACGCTTGTAACTGGAGATTGCATATCCACTCCAGAGACTGATTGAAATTAAACTCTACTGACTCCGACGTTTTTTGGTTGGTAGGAACAAAAGCGCCACCTGTATGCAGTATGGGTAAATAGCTGAGCAAGGAAAGAGGTAATTTTCGAATTTCTAAATAAACTTAAAAAAAGTTAGATCCATTAGATGTGTCAATACAGGCAGCCTTGAAAATAAAAAAAAGTTTTTAGATGCCAAAACGTCCATCACCAAATATGGTTGCACCAAAATGGTTGGCACCAACACTGCTGAGTCAAACCAGCCGCACCAAAATGGCTGCACCCAAACGTACCCTTACCCTCCTTCTGTTGCTTCCTTCCCAGCTCACCAGTTACAACTGCAGCCAGATCATATGGGTGAGGAGGCACTTCTTTATCCCACTTGCACAGTGATGGATACACCCAAACTCGATCCTCCTTGTCTGCTCATTGATTTCTTCTGAAGACGTCAGGAGGTCTTCCTTGGGGGCCAACTAGGCCTTTCCATCCTCTCCCAGCATTTCCCCGACCTGTGACTCATGCAGAGACACCGGGACCGCTTCAGGTGATTGTGCTAAGCTCAGAGTCTCATCGACCTGTTCCACCTTCTAGAGGTCTTCTGGACGGACAGTTGAAAATGATTAAAATACTAAGTAAGTTTTTTTTTTTTTTTTTTTTATCGTGGAATGTGCGACAGTACAATACAATAGATATATCTTATTCAATTAAAACATTTGCGAGCTCAGGGTGATACTATGCAAGATGTGTTTAAAGTTATTGAAATACTAAGTAGAGTTTTTTTTAATTTTTTTGTTGTGGAATGTGCGACGGTGCAATACAATAGTTATATCGTATTCAGTTGAAATATTTGCGAGCTGAAGGGGATACTATGCAAGATGTGTTGAAAATTATTAAAGTACTAAGTATTTTTTTTATTGTGGAATGTGTGACGGTGCAATACAATAGTTATATCGTATTCAACTAAACATTTGCGAGCTGAAGGTGATACTGTGCAAGATGTGTTGAAAAATCGTTAAAATACTAAGTAAATTTTTTTCTTTATTATGGAATGTGCGACGGTGCAATACAATACTTATATCTTATTCAATTAAACATTTTCGAGCTGAAGGGGAAACTATGCAAGATGTGTTGAAAAATTGCAAGATGTGTTGAAAATTATTAAGATACTAGGTAAATATTTTTTTTATCATTTCTTATTTTTTAAATAATTATTGTAGAATGTGCGACGGTGCAATACAATAGTTATATCTTATTGAATTAAAATATTTCCGAGCTGAAGGTGATACTATGCAAGATGTGTTGAAAAATTACAAGATGTGTTGAAAATTATTAGAATACTAAGTAAAGTTTTTTTTTTATAATTTTTAACTTTTTTTTTATTGTGGAATGTGGGACGGTGCAATACAATAGTTATATCTCATTCAACTAAAACATTTGTGAGCTGAAGGCGAAGAGGTCGTCATCATCACTGTCGATGACGGGGGTCGTTTTCTGAGTTCTCGATAGTTTCGTCCTTGGTGCTTTTGGTGAAACTGGAGGTTTAGGTGTTCTGCTTCATCTGGGGTGAGATAGACAACATTAGCACTTGACTGTTTCACTTTCTCTTCATGTGATTTTTTTTCTTTTCCACCTCCTGACGCTCGTTATCACCTGCAAGCGGCTGACTGGCTGCTTCGCCCTGGTCTGACACTTCATGTATGATGGCGGCAATGGAAGTGGTCGGCCGTGGAACGTCATTCTCATCAGAGAAGATTATTATTTATTATTTTATTTTTTTTCGCCGGGGTTCCGCTGCTTCATCCATCTTCTCGACTGTGGAGGTCAAAGTTTGCCTCAACCCCTCGTTTACTGGTATCGTGGGGTATTTTGCGTCCACTTGAGTCTACAACCACCATGCTCACATCGGCAGGTACGTACTTCTGAAGGTGGAATCGGGGCACCTTCACGTGGTGGTAAAGGATGGATCTCCACTGTAGCGCGTATAGGTTGTCTCATTTTCCCTCTGATGAAAGATCTCGTTTTTTGAGCGTGTCATGAAATGCTTCTCGAGGGGGCAACTGTCCATCTTTTAAGCAGTCAAAGTTGGTGATGTACTCATAACACATAAACTTTTTCCGAGTGCAAACCACGGGATGGGGAGGTAATTCACCATCTCCCAGGCTTATCGCGTGCTATAACTTGCTTCTACACGACTTTGAACAAGCTTACTGAGGCTGGAATTCATAATAGACAGAGAACCTTGAAACTGTTTATCCTCACTTTCAATAAATGTGACTCAGACTTGGTAAAGATGTCTACGTCAGCTTCTGATAAATGTAAGTCTTTTATGATTAATGAGACATCAAAGCTCATATTATGTGCCAGGGAGATGAAATATTTCCTCATGTCACGGCATTGAAGATTCCACCGCGCGCAATGCATAATAATTATTATGCGGTAACGAGTGGTCGTGATGTTCATGATGTGGTCTTTCCTTGTCACAGGTCTTAAAGTAGAACAATGACGTTGATGTTGGAAACGAGCCTCATCTTCAACTGTCATATTGATCGGATAACTGACCGTACTTTCCTTGATGAGCTGCCAAGCCTCAGAGAGGCTAGCAATGATGTTGTTCACCGCGTCTACTCCAAAATAACTTCTCTTTTCCACGACATCCCCACGCCGATTTATGATGAGATAGTAGTACCCAATCGCCTCATGTTTGGCCATCACACTTTTGTTTTTTTGGTTTTATCATAGTTTCAAAGTAAAAAAAATGGCGAGAGGGTATGTGCAAGCGAAATTTCTAAACTTCACGTTATCCGTAACATCAGCGAAAACGAGCGCTTGGCTGAAGTCACAGTGACACTCGTGTTCCCCCTTGTTTACTGTCTTGGGAATTAAACTGAAGCATATTTTACAAAACTGATACCCCTCAAGAGGGGGGGGGGGTGGATCTAGTAAACTTTCTGTGCAGCGTTTCTACACCTTTAATGAGAGACATGTGACGTCCGCTGAGCAGAAGTGGAACGGTCTTTGCTTGGTCGAGTTTTTCCTTGATAATGTTAGATTGTACACCTCGCCTCTGTTGATCAGCGCGTAAACATTCAGGGGCATATGATTTAACCATTCTAACTGGCTTAAGTTCTCCCAATTCATCGGACACTCCACTCTTCCGCGAATGACGTATTTTTCCCCGCCATGTTGCCTCTTCAATATTCTTTGAATAACTTCCCACTGTTATCCTTGAGCGTGGAGTTTGAATGTCACCAAACACTGGATGACACATGATAAATATCTGCCCGTAGGGTTGAACACTTCCTGCCCACCTTGCAAACCTCTAGGGTAAATCACATAATCGCCTATGCCATTGCAAGCTGCACGCAAACATTAGTTGATGAAAAACCCTTGCACTTTTTTTTTTTATATACAATCTGGGCTTTTTATGGGAATTTATGGGCTAAAGGAGACCACCTAATGGAGACCTCCTATCTGAAATCCCACCCACTTTGGGACTGTTACCCCGAGTGGACGCCCATTCTCCACTCAGACCGTAGTCAGTATTCGAACCTATGCGCTCGTGGATCCCAAGGCCCCCAGAGCGCAGGCGGTTCCACTGTACCACGGCACTTTTGAAATAATGAAACCAGAGCCTTCTTTTTCACTCGTAAGAGCTTCTATACGACCACTAACTCATCCATATCTTGATAGGTAATCAGTCCTGCTCTAAAAGTGATGTGTATGACGCGGGAAATATCATCTCTTAAGGTTGAGAATTTAACTAGTAATAGAGGCAGCTGGGGTAAATACTTTCAAGGTTGGAGGATAGTGCGAGTCATGGGTGGTAAAACAAGACCTAATTTCCCTTATGAAAAACTCTCTGTACTCGACAAGTAATTCTAGTGGGTTGCGGCTGACACGTTCAGGTATGCTATATTGGCGTCTGGTGAAACAACGCATAAAATTATCCATTGAATCGATCAGCTGAGGTTCTTCCGGTGCAGCTGTGGGGTCACTTATTTCTGACTGTGGCGACCTTGAAACTAAAATATAAGTAGCATACATTAGTAGTAGTAGTAGGAGTATCGCATTATTCTTATTATTAATAATAATAATAATATTATTATTATTATTATTATTATTATTATTATTATTATTATTATTATTATTATTATTATTACTACTACTACTACTACTACTACTACTACTACTACTACTACTACTAGTGCTACTACTATTACTACTAATTATAATGATAATGATATTATTATTATTAGATTATATTTACAGGGTGTAGAGATTAGATTCTCATCCCGCAAGTTGAAACTCTCGGGGGTTTTTACCAGCCAAGCCGGGGCTCTTTAGCCGACTAGATCATATTGAATTTGCCAGGGGTAAACAAAAGAAAAGGTGAAAAAACATGATCATACGCATAGTGGTTAAGGGAAAAAAAGTAAATCAGACCTCAAGAGAGAGAAAAAAAAAAATAGAAATACATTTATGTGAGTGAATAAATAGAAATATATATCGTAAAAAGAAAATACGCACATCCCTAGCTACACAAACATATCAACAATACACACATGTACGTATATACATATACACTTAAACATATATAGATACGAATAATACACTGCCTTAATTCTACGTATATACACATACATACACATGTATGTACTATCTCATCTTCAACTGTCATATTGATCGGATAACTGACCGTACTTTCCTTGATGAGCTGCCAAGCTCATCAAGATATATATACAGAGTCATTCATCCCAATACATGACAAGCATACCGAGCACACAGGCAGACAAGTATAGATCACGCATACACATTATAGAGTTAACAGTTAACCAGTTGGATATCTACACTGACAGACAAACTCTTACATGAACCTATAATACTAATAATCAGCAATGTATTTTGATTTCATTGTTTTCTTGTAAGAAGCCAGAGATGTGGTCTGTGTGATTTCACCATTGAGCTCCAAGCCTTGGCTCCTCGGTAGGCGAGACGGACTGGACGTGTGATGTCCTACACTGTGGTAAAGCCAACGTGGTGTCCCTGCCTCTAGTGTTCACACTGTGGCTTAGCCTAGAGAGGAGCTCACGGAAGGTAACATACCATTCAAGGCCTTATACACAAAGACACATGTTTGAAAATTTATGATATCAAGAAATTTTAACATATTATGTTCTTTGAATAGCGAAGAAGTATGGTCATTGAAAAATTTATAATTGATAATGCGTAATATTAGTTTTTGTGGTAATTGTACTATATTGAGGCTTGTCTTCTTGGCTCCTGCCGAGATGGCAGAGCAGTATATTAGATGAGGATATACGAGAGAAAAGCATATTTGATTTAAATTAGAGATATTTAGGGAATCACGAACTTTGTGAATAACACCTGTAATTTTTTATAATTTAACTTTGTGATCATTAATGTGAGATTTCCATTGTAGGCGGGAGTCTAGGAGAACTCCGAGAAACTTGACTTCCTCGACTTTCTTAATGTTTTTTTTTGTCTAACTGAATCTCTATGTTAGCCTCATAATCAACATGGTGTGATAACAGGAAGTATGTTTTGTTGCAGTTCAATATTAATCTGTTGGCTCTAACCCAAATAGTAAGTTTAACTAACTCTTGGTTTAAAGATGTGACAAGATCAGGAAGGTTACTGTATTGCATATAGACATTGGTGTCATCTGCATAGAGAAGGAATTTAATTTTCGTAGAGCAAAAGGTGATGTCATTAATATAGAGTATGAATAAAATGGGGCCTAATATTGAGCACTGAGGGACACCAAGTTTAACTTCAGTAATGTCAAAACTGTGGTTTTGAAAATATACATATTGTTTACAATTGCTAAGGTAACTAGAGGGCCTCGGATACCATAAACTTCAAGTTTCCGTAGTAGAATGTCATGAGGTATGGTATCAAATGCTTTGGAAAGTTCGCAAAATAATGTGACTTGATCATTCTTTCTGTCTAAATTTTCATAGATGTCGTTGGTAAGGCGGTGAATTGCTATTTATGTTGACTATTTGGGGTGAAATCCATACTGTGAATCAGACAGGACCGAATGGTCGTCAAGAAACCTTATGAGCCTGTAGAAAAACAGCTTTTCAAAAATTCTACTCAATATTGACAGTAATGATATCTGTAATTCTGAGGTTCGCTTGTGCCTCCTTTCTTGTGAATAGGAATGATGACTGCCGGTGACTCTGAAAAAAAAATAAATAAAATGCATATCAACAGTAGTGGTGGCTATACTCTTGCTACTATTGATTTATTAATATTGTCATTAGTAATGATTTCCTTCATCTCTTCTTCCCCCTCCACGTAGTGACGCCGTCAGGGATTGGGGGCGACATGTGTGCTTTAATGGGTTATTGTAAACTTCTCCACATTCGCCGCATAACTCGATCGAGGGCGAGCCTGCACAGAAACAAAAAAGAGAGTGAAGTATATATTATACAGTGCTCAGACTTGTCAAGATGAACATTACAATCATGTATTTGCAAATTCTTTTCATTTCATTCAACTATAATAATGATTCTTACCAAATGATTCCGATGGAGAGTCTTCACAGGTGTGCTCTGGTGATGGGACGTGTAAAAAAAAACGTCACACCGATCACATAATTCACACTGTGATTCCACACATAATGGGCAGGGTGGCTTAGTATACTACCTTCCGCATAACTCGCATAACTGTAATTTTTCTTTCTTCGTGTCCAGTTCCTCAACCGTTTACACATGATGGGCAAGGTGTGTTATTGATATACCATCGTCCACACAATTCACATAAATGTTGCATCTTGTCTATTCTGCAACAATCGCTCATTTATCAATAATTATAACATCATCAACGCTTGCTACCTCTACCCGTTGTGGCAGGCGGTCGAAAACTAAACTCCACATCTTCACCGCCTTACTCCCTCACCCGCACGGTCGGAAGTCATAGATTATCGAACATGTCCCATTCGTCCCTCAACAAATCCCATCCCATACATCTTACCACCCCCCCATAATCCTGAGTTAACGTGGTCTTATGTGTAAAACGACAATAACACTATGATCCGTATCTTCAAAATGTATTGGTCTACCTCTTAATAGCGATACTCTCTATAGTTGATAAAACAACTGGTTTATATATATATATATATATATATATATATAT
>CM035183.1:5021586-5033679 GCA_020233015.1 Callinectes sapidus | reverse complement strand
AGCCGCGGTCCCACAAATTTAGGTGCTAGCTTTGCATTCCTCTCTGGGACTCTAACCATTACGGAATCTCCAACCTTGATGTTAACAGGTGAAGCCCGTCTGTGTTGTTGCGAAGTCATGGCGGTTTTCGAGGATTTTAACCTGTCAGTGACAATTTTGTAGGTGTCTGAGAACACCTTGAGTTGACATTTGGCATAATCGTCAACGTTATTGACAGGGTTTTGAGGACTACTCAGTAAGTCATATGGAAGCCTTTTCTCTACTCCATAGACAATGAAGTAAGGAGTTTGTCCCGTACACTCACAAATGTTACTGTTTATGCTGGCAGCATGTGCTAGCCAATCCTCCCAGTTTTCCAAGAACCCATTTACGACTGGACGCAATACTTCAAGAACCTTTCTGTTCGTGCGCTCCACCAGTCCAGTGCTAGCTGGATGGTAGGCTACTGTAAAAGTTTGTTTGATGTTAAATTGTTTACATATCTCCTCTAGAACACTGTTACGGAATTCAGCTCCATTATCACTCAATAAGACTCTGGGAGTCGAGTAAGGACAGATTAGATGTGTCACTAAGGCGTGAGCTACAGCCTTTGCAGACTTGTCCTGAATTGGAGCTAGAACGACATATCTGCTAAAGTGATCCACCATCACCAACACATATTTAGAACCTTGACGACTCTTAACTGAAAGTTGGAGCAGATCTATAGAGACTACATCCCAAGGTCGTTCAGGAGGAGGATATTCTAGGATTGGTGCAGGTTAAGATACACTCCCCTTATGTTGGGCACACTGCACACATCGGTTGATATACTCATCTATGTCTACACGCATTTTGGGCCAATAATAACTCACTCGTGCAGATGACAGAGTACGTTCCTTCCCTTTGTGTCCACCTATTGCGGTGTCATGAAGTAAAGACAGTACCACAGGTACACATGACTCTGGTATCACTAGTTGGGTTACAGGTTTTCCGTCACGACAAGTCCAGTATCTACAAAGTACTTTATCTACTGACAAAAAGAACTGTGTGAAAGGGACAGGTAGTTTTGGCAGGGTAGACTCATCCCCAGATTCCAGAGCATAAATAACCTTGCTCCAAACGTCATGTTGACGCTGAGCGTTAGCCAGCTCATGCATGGAAAAATTCTGTATTGTAGGGGGTCTTTCCACCACAGCTCCAACAGGCACGTTTCGAGACAAGGCGTCAGCCACCACATTGGCTCGGCCTGCAACATGCTTAAAAGTGGGATTAAATTCCCGTATGGTTAAATACCATCGGGCAAGCTTTCCTGTAATGTTTCTTCCTTTAAAAAGCTCGGTAACAGCTGCATGATCAGTATATACAGTTATTGTATATGCAAAAAATTATGTCTCTAAAATGTTTAAGAGCCCAAACAACACCTAGTGTTTCCTGGTGTGTTACTGAGTAGTTTGATTCTGCAGCGTTTAAGGTTCTGCTTGCGTACGCTATTACGCGATTTTTCCCACAAGCGTCTGTTTGCATTAATACTGCACCCAGGCCCAAAGCAGAGGCATTTGTATATAAAATAAAAGGTGCCTTGTAATCTGGAAAAGCTAAAACAGGAGCATGAGTTAATGCGAATTTTAAATCCATTGGAAGCTTTTATCCTGGGCAGCATTCCAGTGAAATGGAATGTCTTTCTTTAACAAGGTATTCAAAAGGGAAGCAATAGTTGAAAATCCCTTAACGAATGACCTGAAATATCCACACAAACCTAGAAAAGAACGGACGTTTTCCGTTGTCTTCGGTTGCGGAAAATGTTTTATGCATGAGATTTTGTCATCATTCACGTGAATTCCATTTCCATCAACTACATGGCCTAAGAATTGAATCTTAGATTTAAGAAATTCACATTTAGTCAGTTTTGCCTTGAGACCAGTTTGTCTCAGCCTCAACAAGACAGCTTCTAGGCTATCTAGATGAGATTCTGAGTCCTTGCCACAAATGATTACGTCATCAAGGTAGATACAGACATTTTTGCCTATTTCTTCAGCGAATATAGTATTCATCATACGCTGAAATGTTATTGGAGCAGACTTTAAACCAAACGACATACGTAACCAATGATAATGCCCTTGGAGCGTACTGAAAGCCGTTATTGCCCTCGATTCAGGTGCCATGGGTACCTGCCAGTAGCCACTAACAAGATCTAAGCTACTTAAGTATTTGTTCCCTTGTCCTAATGACATTAATAAGTCTTTTAGGACTGGAAGAGAGAATCTTTCATCCTCGGTCACTTCATTAACACGCCTGAAATCAATAACAGGCCTAAACTGTCCATTTTCTTCGGAACCAAGAACAATGGTGAATTCCACGGTGACCGAGAATTTTCTATAACACCTTGTTCTAACATTTCCTTTATTTGTTCCTCAACCACTTGCCTCTGACTATGTGGTAGTCTATAGGCTGGTATACACACCGGATTAGTGGCTGGTTTTAACTTTATATGGTGCTCTGCTCTATCAGTCGCACCTAACGGTTCACCGGGTTGGGCAAAAACGTCACGATGCCTTTTCAGCAACTGAATCAGTGTGCTCCTTAACTCGGGATAGTCTGTTACCGTTACAAGGCTCTCGAGCATTTGCGACTGTACCGTTGAGTCCTTTCGGACTGATGCACATACAGAAGTAGCGCTGGGCGCAGGTAAGTCCAAGGGCTCAGACACTACCTGCCCATCATAAGCTAACGCTTCGCTCAAGAAAACTCCTTGCCTGAGTTTAATTGAACCACCCGTGGTGTTTACCACAAGGGCGCTTGTTGTATGTCCCTCCCGCACTGTACAAAGTGTAGCTTCCACTGCGAGTCTTTGCATTCGGCTAGAACCCTCTATACAAATGTCACAGACTACACGTGCGTTTTGGACGGACACGGGGACATGCATGGCTGTACGGTCTGGAATGACATGACTTCCAATTACCGTAGCCTTAACAACTGTCCATTTCCCTTATTCCAGTGATTGCTCGGAAGTACCTGTCGAATCTAGGTGTCTTTCGACAACCTCATCGTCAGATTTACTTCTAGAGTTGGTAAGCGTTCTCTGACCCTGTTCAGCGGGGAAATCCTGAACTGTAGGTACGGTTTGGGTTAGGAACAATCTCACCATCTGAGGAAGCGAGGCTCCTGGGAGAACCCATAGCCAAAAAGCTTTTCCCTTGGTACCTAACTACATTTCTATCTGGAATTACTATCATTCCCTCAGAATTCATAGCTGACAAACCCAGAAGACCATCCGAAGGCAGCCCAAAGTTTGACACTACGTAAAAATCCAAACGCATAGTAGCAGTACCTTTACCTAAGTTAACAGGGAGGCAAACGATTCCCAGTATTTCCAGTGGGTCGTTAGTAACTCCCTTTAGGTTAAGGTCATTTGGCTTGAGGCGATATCGACCGCCACGAGACACGCGCTTCAGTACTCGATACGTCTTTTCAGACAGCACGTTAACAGCAGCGCCAGTGTCCGCAGCGAAAGATGTGCGCACAGGCCCTAATGTAGTTGGTAAAGCCATTATGGTAGGTTGACTGCAAGCGGCCACTATAGATGCGTGAACACCACGGTCATCGGTCGCCGGAGCAGCCCGGTTACTTTCTCCAACTTCTTCTACCCTGGTTTGTTTCTTGCGGGGCGCGCGGCTTCCCCCGACTGTCTTCCCGCCGCTCCAGAACTCCGTTCTTGCCTCATTGCAGCTTTTAATTTGACTACTCTGTGGCAATCCTCAGTCGAGTGTCCCCAACACTCCTGGATCAAGCAATAAGCGTTGGTACTCTTGTCAACATCGCTCCTGACAGTACCGGGTGTTTGGCGTGATGCTGCCGACTCCCTAGTATGTGGAGGATCCTTGTGAGGTTTATAGTGAGGACTCGCCTGTCCTCCGGTAGCTGTTCCTGGTCGCTTGTCCCTCTTTTTCTTATAACACTTGTATGCAGGATGTCCTTGTCGATGGCAATAACTACAGAGGACTTTTAGTTTGCCCGCCGCTGCTACCTCAGCGTATGAAACTAGCGGGTCCGCCGCGGCAACCGTTTGAGCCGCCGAGGCCTCTTGAGCGGCTGCTACTCCTGAGGCAACCGTGCGGTCCTCACCGCCCTTCTCTTCAATTTTTGTTTTCAGCCTCATGGAAAATTCATGCAACCTTTCCGTAGGCTTATACTCCAGAGACAAAGTATTCCTGCGATACGTCTCCTTAAGTAATCATATGTAAAAGATGAACTCCATGAACTTCGATTGTTTTTCAGGGAGATATTGTCCCCGTTAACCCATCCATTATTTCTTAGGTAGTGGGTAAAATCTGCAGATATTTGATTTGCTTCTACTTGAGCCTCCAAGTAATCCAGAGAAGCAGCATTTTCTAGGAAAGTCTGCATGCCATTACTGACGCCCTTCACTAGACTGTGCTTTAAATTAGAGCCAAAGGCTTCAAGAAAGTTGGTTTTGAACAATTCATAATCTTTGTTTTCCAAGGGTTCAGTGAAGGCGCTTGCACGCATCAACTGTGCAGCTCGCGACCCAGGCTGTAGGCGCGATCGCAGGAAAGAGATTTTGTCTGCACTGTCTGTCACGTAGGAGTTGGTCATAACATCCTCACACTGCGCAATGTACTCTCTAGCAGAGTATTCTGAATCTGTTCCAGAGAAGGCCCTTACCTCAGCTACAGTTGGCAGTACCTTAATGGGGTTAGTGTGATGAGATGAAGGTGTGGTTGAAACACCACTACTACCGGGTGCAGGGTTATTTTGAGACATGCTGGAAGGATTAACTAGAGACGGAGTGGAAACAATGTTAGAAGGAGGAGGAACCCTAGGGTGGCGACTACCACTTCTCAAACGACGGAGATCATTGCTATCACTGGAGCTAGAATCTCCAGACTGGTGTTCAGCTTCCTCACTGTCAGATTTTTCAGCTTCCGCTAGTTTCTCACTTCTCAGTTTCTGAAATTCCTCACACAGCAAATTTACTTTCTTTTCACGCTTGGCCATGAATTGTTACTCATTTATTACTATTATTATTATTATTATTATTATGATTATTGTTAAGTATGCATCAGTTTCAACTTTTCGTTCTTCAGGCTAGTTTAAGGTCATTTCTGACGCCTCGAAGAAAATTAAAGAAAAGAGAAATACATTAAGATACACACAAAGAACATTATTGTTCTTATGGTTATATGTGATAAAGATAAATATAGATGAAAACATATAACAGAGGGATACAAATTACACTACTAGATCATAGGCTCACATCACACTATTCCAGAAAATGTGACGGCTCAGTAATATTTCATCACCAATAATTATGTCAACAAGTGATGTAATTACTTAAGTATTCATGTAGTGTCAGCTACTCTGTTGTTTTGTCACCTATACCAAAGATTGCTATGTGCTCCTCTTCGGTAGCAACACTGCAGCTGGTGCCAAGTCAGCTTATGTCACCCTCACTCGTCCTTGAGAGGGTGGCGGGAACAGGAAGGGGGGGGGGTGCAGCTTCCACCAGGCGGGCGCGGAGTTCAAGGGTCAGCTCCGCGATTCCCACGCTCGGACCAAAGTACCAAGCCCAATGCGTCCTAGCCAAGGATTCTATAATATCCTTGGCCCCAGCCGACGACGACCAAGCCCTTCCAATACACCGAGGTTTTGGTGTAAATAGATGTATTCAGGCTGAGTGGTTTGTTACCCAGCCACCGGCAAGTATAGTTGAAGTGGTGGTGGTGGTGGTGGTGTGTGTGTGGTTTCAAAGTACCGTGAGTGCTGCAAAACAAGCCTTATGCAGGAGTGTCTTTAGAGCGATGAGACAGAGAGAAGCAGCAGCTAGCGCTAAGTCACAACAAATTTGAGTCGTGTCAGCGATTTGGTCGTTCAAAACAAGGTCGCTTCCATCTCACTCCTCTCTTTCTCGTTTGTGTTCGCTCACTAGCTTGTTTCACAATGTTTCGTTTTTCTGAGTTTCCTGGGTTTTTAATGTTTTCAGTGGTTCATCCCACGCTGTTTCACCATTTTATGTTGGCTAGAGGTAGCTTCACCAACATAAGTTGTCCAAGTGAGTCTGATACTTGTGGCGAGCGGTCAACTGGTTAGTTTATATATGCTATACTTCTCAGACTCAGGTTTGGAAGGAAACTCAAATTATAAAAGTTAATATATTAGGGATGATATTTACAATGATTTCACGACACACGGTTAGAACGTAATGTCGCTGTCTTTCTCGGAGAAGTGTTTAGTCTGTCTCTTGGGAGATAACTTAGAGAACACTTCAGAGTCTCGAGAACACACGTTCAGGGCACACACCGGTGGGGCACACACAGTTTGTTCCCTCAACCACCACACGAGCCGGCTGTCTTGCTTCTGCCGGCCGGTGCGCCCGCCGCATCCCACGCCTCGGAAAGTGCTGACATAGGGCGTGGGTCATGTGATCGGGTGCATGTGTGTGCCTGATGCCATTAGTTCTTCATACAACTTATTCTCTCCCTTACAACGATGTCTTATAAACTACATCCTACCAAGAGAGCTGATATTACCTTACTTTCACAATGAAACATCCTGTGGCTACAATAATAATGGAAATGCCTAGAAATATATATCGTCACCTGCAACTCCTTGTAGAAGGAAAAGCAGAGTAAGCATTTCTGAAGTATTGCACCATCTTATGAGGATGTTGCATCAGATAATATCTACATAAATATATACAATGAATTCCTACCTATCTTGGCGCTACAATGTTACGGCATTCTGTCTCGCACACGTGGGGGTTGCCAGATCCAGCCAGGGCCCAGTTGCCTTAGGGCAGTCACAGGGCGAGGTTTTCTGTTGTGGTGTAGTCGCAAAGTGTGTAGATTTTGTGGTGCTGTAATACATGTTTCGTCGTGTTTCTATCCACAGCATATTCACTGGGAAAAATTTGTAGAATGAAATTATTTGTCAGATATTTGTCCTACGAGATGCAGGCCATCAAATCAAGGAGATAAATGAATTAGTGAGAATAGAACCAATGACAGTTCGTTGATCGGTACAGCATACCAAAGTGGAAAACTGTTACCTCTCTGAAGACATCAGGACATTAAGGTCTTTGACTTGTCTGGCAGTATTACGTATGTTTGATGACTGCTGTAGCACGAGGGAATATTTTCCTGGGCCTCCTACAGCTCTTGTGTGGCATTGGAGTCTGGACACTGTTTTCACACTGGCACACCGTATCCATCAACGAAATGTTGCTGGATCTACTCTCACTAATTCACTCATCTCCTTGGCTTAATGGCCTGCATTCCGTAAACCAAGCATCTAACAAATAATTTCTGTCGATAAATGTTTCCCAGTGGACATGCTGTGGCTAGAAACACTATGAAACACATATCACTATACCACAAAATCTACGTGGTTTGCGGCTAAAATACAATAAAATAAACGTCTCCCTGTGAATGATTAAGGCAACTGGCTGCGTCTGATCATTTCATTGCCTGTAAGATTTTCTCGTGTGTTGTTTTCGTATAATTTTTGTGTTTCTGGTCCTCTAGTATCTGCTATAATGGATATCATCTTTGTATTCACATACGATCGTGCTATGATGATCATCTTGACCCTGTGGCACTGAGTGATAGTTAACTGCTATTGAAATACCACTCCCCTCGGCATGAATTATATATATATATATATATATATATATATATATATATATATATATATATATATATATATATATATATATATATATATATATATACTCTGCCCGAAGTCATTATTCCCAACACTATACCTCCTCTACCAAGGTTAAGGTCTTGATATCGGTGAATCATTGTTTCCTTGTTATATTATGGGGTCCATAGGCCATGATGAAAGCACTGTGAGGATTGCTGACTGTTGTAAGTAGTAGCTGTGGGGATGTGATGCTGTATTAACGTTTGCGGATAATGCCATGTGATTTCCTACGTCCTGGAGTAATGCCACCTTATGATTGACCACCTTTCCTTGTGATTGCAGGCTAGCATCTTTCATTCGCCAACTACCTCAAATCTTGTAGATATCGGTTACCACTGAATGCTTTAAGAGCGCGAAGTTGTTCTGAGGGATGTTCGTAGCTCTAGCGATAATACCTTGCTTCCTGGATTCAGCTCCAGTAATGGTACGCCAACTCCAGGAGAGGCCATCAGTAGATGTAATTTTGCCATGGGGGTTTGATTTTACAAAACACCCCCATGGTGAAACTTACGGTGGCGGTGGTGATGGAGGCGACGACGGCGGAGGAGCGCTGACGGAAGAGACGACGGCAGCACCGACGGAAGGGGTAGGATAGACGCTGACGAAGGCGCCGAGAAAATGAAAGTGACAAGGAATAAAATTTACTGGGTTGTGATAGTAGTTGAATATTAACAGGCCAGTGACCAATTCCCTATTCACAACAAATGTTTAATTGAATAATAAGTTTTGTGTGGTGTGTTGAACTACCACAGGAGTATGGGAAAAGATACACTTACACTTAAGGGTTTATGATAGATGATTTGTAGTGATGATACAGTGTTGAAATTTCCAGTAGAGTGGTAACCATACGGGTTTTTTTCTTTATGTAGAAGGGAGGCGGCCAAGGGCAACAAAAATAAAACAAAAAAGCCCACTGTAGTACCGGTCCCTGGAAAGTCCAGATTCATGAACCAAAAGAATGGGATAAGTGTCTTGATACCTCTCTCTTGAAACAGTTCAACTCAAAGGCAATTGGAAATACAGAAGCAGGGAGAGAGTTCCAGAGTTTACCAGAGAGAGGGATGAAAGACTGAGAATACAGGTTAACTCTTGCATTAGAGAGGTGGACAGAATAGGGATGAGATGAAGAAGCAAGTCTTGTGCAGCGAGGCCGCAGGAGAACGGGAGGCACGCAGTTAGCGAAATCACAAGAGCAGTTAGCATAAAAATAGCGGTAAAGGAGAGCAAAAGAGGCAACATTGCAGCAATGAGAAAGAGGCTGAAGACAGTCAGTCAGAGGAGAGGAGTTGATAAGACGAAAGGCTTTTGATTCCACCTGTTCAATAGAGCTGTATGAGTGGAGCCTCCCCCAAACATGTGAAGCATACTCCATTAATGGACGGATGAGGCCCCTATATAGACTTAGCAGTTGGGGAGGTGAGTAAAACTGGTGGAGACGGCTCAGAACACTTAACTTCAGAGAGAAGATGTGAAGTTTCCAGTTTAGATATAAGTAAAGGTTATACCAAGAATGTTTAGTGTAGGAGAAGGGGACAGTTGAGTGTCATTGAAGAGGTTCAAGAAGAGAGGATGGTTATTTGGAAGGTTGTGTCGAGTTGATAGGTGGAGGAATTGAGTTTTTGAGGCATTGAGCAACACTAAGTTTGCTTTGCCCCAATCAGAAATTTTAGAGAGATCAGAAGTTAGGCGTACTGAGGCTTCCCTGCGTTAGCTGTGTACTTCCTGCCTGTAGGGTTGGTCGTCTATGGAAAGGTGTGGAAAAGTGCAGGGTGGTATCACCAGCATTGGAGTGGATAGGGCAAGAAGTTTGGTTTAGAAGATCATTGATGAATAATAGGAAGAGAGTGGGTAATAGGACAGACCATTGAGGAACACCACTGTTGATAGATTTAGGGGAAGAACAGTGACCGTCTAGCACAACAGCAATAGAACGATCAGAAAGGAAACTTGAGGTGAAGTTCCAGAGAGAAGGATAGAAGCCATAGGAGGGCAGTTTGGAAATTAAAGCTTTGTGTCAGACTCTATCAAAAGCTTTTGATATGTCTAGGGATACAGCAAAGTTTCACCAAAATCTCTAGAAGAGGATGACCAAGACTCAGCAAGGAAAGCCAGAAGATCACCAGTAGAGCGGCCTTGACGGAAGCCATAATGGTGGTCAAACAGAAGATTGTGAAGTGATAGATGTTTAAGAATCTTCTTGTTGAGAATAGATTCAAAAACTTTAGATAAGCAGGAGATTAAAGCAATAGGGCTGTAGTTTGTAGGATTAGATTGGTCACCCTTTTTAGGAACAGGCTGAATGTAGGCAAACTTCCAGCAAGAAGGCAAGGGAGGTGTAGATAGACAGAGTTGAAAGAGTTTGACTAGGCGAGGTGCAAGCACGGAGGCACAGTTTCGGAGAACAACAGGAGGGACCCCATCAGATCCATAAGCCTTCCGAGGGTTTAGGCCGGCCAGGGCATGGAAAACATCATTACGAAGGATTTTAATATGTAGCATGAAGTAGTCAGAGAGGGGAGGAGAAGGAGGAACAAGCTCGGAGTCGTCCAAGGTAGAGTTATTAGCAAAGGTTTGAGCGAAGAGTTCAGCTTTAGAGATAGATGAGATGGCATTGGTGCCATGTGGTTCAACTAAAGGAAGGAAAGATGAAGAAGTAAAGTTGTTGGAGACGTTTTTGGCTAGATGCCAGAAGTTTCGAGGTGAGTTATATCTGGAAAGATTTTGACATTTTCTATGAATGAAGTAGATTTTAGTAAGTTGAAGAACAGATTTGGCATGATTTCGGACAGAAATATAAAGCGCATGAGACTCAGGTGATGGAAAGTTCAAGTACCTTTTGTGGGCCACCTCTCTATCATGGATAGCACGAAAGCAAACTGTGTTAAACCAGGGTTTGGAAGGTTTAGGTCGAGAAAACGAGTGAGGAATGTACCCCTCCATGCCAGAAACTATTACCTCTGTTTTGCGTTCAGCACACAGAGACGGGTCTCCGTCACGGAAGCAGTAATCATTCCAAGGAAAATCAACATAATACCTCCTCAGGTCTCCCCAACTACGAGAGGCAAAATGCCAAAGGCACCTCCGCTCCGGAGGATCCTGTGGAGAAATTGGAGAGATAGGATAAGATACAGATATGATATTGTGATTAGAGAAACCCAACAGAGAAGAAAGGGTGACAGCATGAGCAGAAGGATTAGAGGTTAGGAAAAAGTCAAGAATGTTGAACGTATCTCCAAGACGGTCAGGAATACGAGAAGGGTCATCAGTTCCTCTAGATCATGTAGGATTGCAAAGCTATAGGGAAGTTCACCAGGATGGTCAGTGAATTGAGAGGAAAGCCGAAGCTGGTGGTGAACATTGAAGTCTCCAAGAATGGAGATCTCCACAAAAGGAAAGAGAGTCAGAATGTGCTTCACTTTTGGAGTTAGGTATTCAAAGAGTCTTTTTTTATAGTCAGAGGAGTTAGGTGAGAGATATACAACACAGAAAAATCTAGTTAGAGAGTGACTCTGAAGTCGAAGCCAGATGGTGGAAAACTCAGAAGATTCAAGAGCGTGGGCACGAGAGCAAGTTATGTCGTTGCGGACATAGACGCAACATCCAGCTTTGGAACGAAAATGAGGATAGAGAAAGTAGGAGGAAACAGAAAAGGAGCTACTGTCAGTTGCCTCAGACACCTGTGTTTCAGTGAGGAAAAGAAGATGAGGTTTAGTGGAGGAGAAGTGGTGTTCTACAGATTGGAAATTAGATCGAAGACCACGAATGTTGCAGAAGTTAATGGAGAAAAATGTGAGGGGGGTTTTAAGACACTTAGGGTTGATACCGGAAGAGCAGTTCGACCTGGGGACATTTATGGTCCCCTCCCCAGAAGTGGACTCCGAGGCTGGTGTAGGAGTCGCCATATTTAGTAAAAATTTTGAGTGAAGGATGTGTGAAGATGTGTGCATGTAGTTTTGTTTGGAGGAAGAGGTTGTCTTTAGAGGGCAGGCTGTGACTAGCCCCTTGTGTTATGAGACACAAAGGGAAACGTTCAGCGAGGTCACAACTGGTTTTGATGATAAGCTCACAGCACCCCTTGCTCCAGTGCTTTAGACATCCCTGGGAGTGATTTTCGTTTCGGCAGGTGTGTATTGCCTCCTCCTGATAGGTTAGGTTATTTTTGCTTAAAACGTACCTTTATGGACCCGAGGTATTGCCTGTATGTTCTTGTTTATGTAAAAACGAGTAGTATATACTTTATAGACTATATAATAGGAAATTAGGTGCACTTATGGCCTGGGAGATTGTATGGTTTTGTTGAGCTTCAGGTATTTCAGGAACGTAAATTGTTTAAGTGAGTTTGAATTTGTGGTGAGCGGTCAACTGGTTAATATATATATATATATATATATA
>CM035183.1:5004011-5018134 GCA_020233015.1 Callinectes sapidus | reverse complement strand
TATATATATATATTATATTTTTCATACCCAGGTTTGCAGGGATACTTAGATTATAAAAGCAGGGATACTTAGATTATAAAAGCAAATATATTACGTGTGATATTTATAATGATTTCACGACACTCGGTTAGAACGTAATGTCATTGTCTTTCTCGGAGAAGTGTTTAGTCTGTCTCTATTGAGTCCCGAGAGCACACCTTCACGGCACAACACACACATAGTCCTCACACCCAAAACACCACGCAAACCGGCGAAAGACCGGCCAGCGGCGACCCTGTTGGGTCTCTCCCAACCGCCTCACACCGCAGCTCGATTTCCTCTCTCCTGGTGCGGCCCACTGCGCCTCACGCCTCGGAAACTGCTGACTCCAGGCGTGGGGTCATGTGATGCAGGAATGGGTGTGTGTGTGTGATGCCTCAGTGTTCAAGTACATTATTTTCTCTCATATAGTGATGCCTTATAAGCTACATCCTACTTAGAGAGTTTATAGTATTATATTTTGATAAATGGAACATTCTACGGATACAATAACAATTGAAATGCCTAGTTATATATATATATATATATATATATATATATATATATATATATATATATATATATATATATATATATATATATATATATATATATATATATATACATAAACACATGCACCTCCTTGTAGAGGATTAAGCTGTGTCAGCATTTCTGAAGTACTGCACCATCTTATAGAGATGTTGCATCAAATTATATTTGCATATATAAATACAATGAATTCCTACCTATCATGTCCCTAACAGTTTCTCCTGGGAAGAGAAAAGAAGTCGGCAAGAGAGTAGCCCCCTGATCAGTCGAAATTACGATGACATGTTAGTTATACTACGTATGTTCAATTCCCACTTTTATAGACTCTTCTTTTGCAGCAAGAAATTTGTGATATAAAAAATTCATAATTATTTGTAAAGGTAAGTGAGTAAGTATACAATGTTTTAATTTTACAATTCTGCATTCTATATATGTTGTACAAATCATTGGTGGGAGAAATTTCCATAAATTTTCGACAAATAGTCACAATGTTGCTCTTGTGTGCAGTTGTTCCTTTATGCAAAAAACTCGTGCATCATTTTGGAATATAAAAATGGTGTTCCTTCTCAAGCAATTTTTCTAAACTCACCAAAGCGCTTTTAGTCATTAAAGGACGATCATTCTTGTAAACTTGATTATCTTACCACTTTAAATTGATGATATCTTTAAGATATCTATAATTTTTATTTACAGGTTGCACAGTAATCCAAGAGATGTTCCGAAAGATGTAAAAATTGACCTGAACTGGGTTTCTGACCTTCCCCTTTTTGACTACGACACTGACATGGATGTCATGACTACTGCCCAGGCCTTTGCCCGGGAGCCATGGACCAGACAATACTTTCAACAGCTGCGGGAGTAAGTAATATTCATGGCCTGTGATCTGTAAGATGTGAGTCAATTTCACGTTATCTCATTATCCATGTCTAATGTCATTCGTTGGGTTTAAAATCATAAACGTTCTCTTTAGACACTCTTTTTTTACCAAGATGCAATTATTTTCTATTACTTTCTGTAATTCTCTCTTTTTTATTTAAACAATGTGGGCTTTTTACAGGAATTTATGGGCTCTATGGAGACCTCTTATCTGAAAGCCCACTCAATCATTTGGGAACCGTTACCCCGAGTGGATGCCCAATCTCCACTCAGACCGTGGGCAGGATTCGAACCTCTGCGATCGGGGATCCAAAGGCCCCTAAAGCTCAAGCGGCTCCACTGTACCACTTCGTTGAAAAATTGCATTTCAATGCACAAATGCAAAAAACTCTAGTCGCTTACGACCTTAACTTGTGTCGTACGTCAAATATCATGAATAGAAAGATGCATATGACCTAAAGCTGAGTAGATGCCAAAGTCCGGAATGGTTTTTGCATCATCACAAAAATTTCTCATATCATATTATCAGTTCCACTGGTCACCCTAGATCTAAATATGTAGCCTTAATCCATTAACCTGCTGCCCATTTTGAATATTAGCCTTTTTCTGAAGCCATATATAATGAATAATAGAATAAAGACGTTCAAAGAAAATTCCTTCCTCATAAGAGGGCCACTCATCTATAATGCACTGCCGAGATTCTTACATGACTCGGATTATTTTGAGTGCTTCAAGAACCAGCAAGATAAATTTCTACGTACAGTACCATGTCAATCTAAGCTGTCGCACTAGCATCTCGGCTCTGCCAACAATAACATAATAAAACCAGCTATCACATCACAGTGGCAACTGTTACCTGAAAGTAATGGAACAGAAACCACATGTGTGTGTGTGTGTGTGTGTGTGTGTGTGTGTGTGTGTGTGTGTGTGTGTGTGTGTGTGTGTGTGTGTGTGTGTGTGTGTGTGTGTGTGTGTGTGTGTGTGTGTGTGTGTGGGTGTGTGTGTGTGTGTGTGTGTGTGTGTGTGTGTGTGTTTTGGTCAAGAGAGAGCTAAGGCTGGTAAGAACGAAAGGGAAGACATAATAATTACGTTAAGAAAAGTAACTAGCACAGTGAAGGGGAAAAATAGCTTAGAAGTATTTTGAATAACATGTACCTAATTAGAGCAGCAGTGTGTGTTGAAAACTCGATACCATTGTATATACAAAAATTTTGGTTAGACATGTCAGGAAAAATATTGAATCCAGACGATGGATTTGATGGCTACACTGTATTTCATATGGACAGGAAAAACAAAAAGGTGAAGTACAGTATCACTGTACGTTAGTACTGCGATGTTCTCTAAATAGTAAAATAAAGACAGAAACGCTGTGGTTGGGTATAATGGAGTTGAACATCAAGATGATGATATTCTTCAAACTCTTCTCTCTTGTAGTTTATTTCATGTACTGCTCTTCTCTTGACTTGTGTATGAAATTATCGAGCAGCATAAAGTCATCGTCGCTTGACGTATTGTATAGTGATGACAGATGCTGCCTTGTACGTGTCCGTGTCGCTCACTGAGCGGGTCAAAACTGATTACCCGCGTCCTCTGTAAACACCTTATCGCGCTGATAACCGGCTTTCTCTATGCACACACCCTTAAGGAATATTTACACAAACATAATTTAATAAATCATTCTCAATATGGGTTTACAAAACAAACAAACAAACAAACTTGTTGAGTTTCTATAGTAAAGTTTATGAGGTAGTAGCTTAATGGCAAAAATCATGACATCTTTTACCTAGAATCCTAGATTTTAGTAAAGCTTTTGATAAAATAATCCACCAGAGGCTCTTGAGAAAGGGCTGGGAGCATGGGATAGATGGAAAGATTTTAAACTGGATAATATCGTGGTTAAGCGATAAGTGACGGAGATTTGTATTTAATGGCTCTAATTCAGAGTGCAGTCAGGTAAATAGTGGGGTGCCACAGGGATCAGTTTTGGGCCCATTATAATTTTTGATATATATTAATGATTTGGATAATGGAATCAGTATTGATATTAGTAAATTTGTGGAAGATAAAAAAATAGGTACATTAATTAAGTCCCATTCTGATGTCATCGTCTTGCAAGCAGATTTGAACAATATAAATTGATAGACAGATTGGTGGCATATGCAGATTAACATTAACAAATGTAGAGTGCTCAGTATAGGTAGAAGAAATATACACAATAGGTACACGAGGCCATGAAAGGATAAGAATATGAAAAGATTCAGGAATTAGAGCTAGCTCTCACCTTATTCTGAGAAAACAATGTATTGAGGCTAGAAATAAAAGCAAATAGGGTATTAGCAATAATCTTTAGGAGTGTTAAAAAAGTAGTCTCCAAGTTTACACGAGGCCGTGAAAGGATAAGAATATGAAAAGATTTAGGAGTTAGAGCTAGCTCTCACCTTATTCTGGGAAAACAATGTATTGAGGCTAGAAATAAAGGCAAATAGGGTATTAGCATTAATCTTTAGGAGTGTTAAAAAACGTAGTCTCCAAGTTATATTGAAGTTATATTTGGCGCTGACCAGACCGCATTTACATTGTGCTGCATAGTTCCGGTCTCCACATTATAGGAAGAATCAGTGCAAACGAGAATGTCTAAAAGGATACAGGGGATGAGGAATATTCCATACGAAGCGAGATTAAAGGGACTATATTTGCATTTCTTAAAGATATAGGTTAAAAGGAGACTTAATAGTATTATTTAAGTGGTATAATGGTTATATTCGTAACAAAGGGAACATGAGCAAAGTTATCATCAATAGTCAGAATAGAACCAGAAAAGAAAAGGAAAGAACGTTCTTTAATAGGGCTGTTAATGAGTAGAATGGACCCGATAATCACATTCTTAGTGCTGAGACATTGGGGAGTTTTAAATGGGGATTAAAAAAGTTTATGGATGAGGATGATAGGTAGAATTAGGCAGCGGCGCTCACATAAGAACTGTCACGAGTAAGCCTAACGGCCTCTTGCAGCTTCCTTCATTTCCATATGTTTTCTTAGGCGCGCGCGCGTGTGTATTTACCTAGTTGTATTTGCTTAGTCGTATATTAAAGGGTTCCAGCAGAGCTCATAATGATCTGTCTTCATTTCTAATTTCCTCTAACTTTTTATTTTGAATTTGTGCACACACTCTGCCGTTACAATCTCTTCATCCAGACTGTTCCAGATGTCCACCGTTCTATGTGGAAAACCGAACATTTTAATGTCCCTCAGACATTAACTTTTCTTGATTTTCTTTGAGTGTCCTCTTGTCCATCTCCAATCAGTGTTATCAGATCTTGTCTATACATCGTATCAAAATTGTTCACAACTTTTTCAATGTAAGATGGGGAAACCGGCCAATGGCAACAAAAACAATGAGAACAAAAAAGACCACTATTATTGCCAATCTCCTAAAAGGATAAAAAGAATTAGACGAAAGACACGGACAAATGTCTTGAAACCTCCCTCTTAAATAGAATCAAGTCATATGAGGTCAAAAATACAGATACAGGTAGTATCTGTATTTTTGACATCATTATTCTCTTCCTCACCTATCATTCAACGTTAATATATCCATTTTCTATCTATTTATTTATTTATCTTCATAGGGGAGGTCTTTTACTTCTGGCACCATCTTAGTGGGTATCCTTTGCATTCTTTCTATTTTTCTTATGTCCTTTAGTATATGTGATGACCACAATACTGCTACATACTGAAGACTAGGTCTCATCATTGTGGTTATGATTTTTTTCATCATGGTCTTATCCATGTAATTAAATACCGCCCTGATATTTGTTAGTGTCCTGTATATTGAAGCAAATAATACATATATGTGCCTTTCTGGGGTTAGGATGTCTTGTACAATCACTCCCATGTCTTTTTCTTTTGTCTTCTTCATTATAATCTCTTCTATTTTGTACTCCAAAGTAGGCTTCTATTACTTTTCCCCATTTTCATCCCATTATATTTTTGTACATTGAATTCTAATTTCCACCTGATTCCATTCCCAAATCTTATCGATATCTTGCTGTAATTCCATACAATCATCTTAGTTTTCTATTACTCTCTGGAGCTTGGTATCATCAGCAAACAAATTAATGTAGCTATCTAGGATTTGTTGTATATCATTTACAAAAATTTTGAACATTATAGGTGCCAGCACTGAGCCTTGTGGTACACCACTACTTTTTTTTTATGTAGAAGGGAGGCGGCCAAGGGCAACAAAAATAAAATAAAAAAGGCCACTGTAGTGCCGGTCCCTGGAAAGTCCAGATTCATGAGCCAAAAGAATGGGATAAGTGTCTTGATACCTCTGTCTTGAAACAGTTCAAGTCATAGGCAAGCGGAAATACAGAAGCAGGGAGAGAGTTCCAGAGTTTACCAGAGAAAGGGATGAAAGACCGAGAATATTGGTTAACACTTGCATTAGAGAGGTGGACAGGATAGGGGTGAGAGGAAGGAGCAAGTCTTGTGCAGCGAGGCTGCGGGAGCAGGGGAGGCACGCAGTTAGCGAGATCAGAAGAGCAGTTAGCATAAAAATAGCGGTAAAGGAGAGCAAGAGAGGCAACATTGCGGCAATGAGAAAGAGGCTGAAGACAGTCAGTCAGAGGAGAGGAGTTGATAAGACGAAAAGCTTTTGATTCCACCTGTTCAAAAGAGCTGTATGAGTGAAGCCTTCCCAAACATGTGAAGCATACTCTATACATGGGCGGATGAGGCCCCTGTATAGAGTTAGCAATTGGGGAGGTGAATAAAACTGGCGGAGACGGCTCAGAACACCTAACCTCATGGAAGCTGTTTTAGCTAGAGAGGAGATGTGAAGTCTCCAGTTAAGATTACAAATAAAGGATAGACCTAGAATGTTTAGTGTAGGAGAAGGGGACAAATGAGTGTCATTGAAGAAGAGGGGATAGTTATTTGGAAGGTTGTGTCGAGTTGATAGGTGGAGGAACTGAGTTTTTGAGGCATTGAACAACACTAAGTTTGGTTTTCCCCAATCAGAAATTTTAGAGATCAGAAGTTAGTTACTGTACTTCAACTTGATGGTGTGTCTCTGATAACTGTCCTCATCTTTCTTCCAGTTAAGTAGTTCCTCATTTAATTCAAGATATCTCCCTGTATTTCTCCCATATGTTTCGTTTTCCATAGTAGTCTTATGTGTGGAACTCTGTCAAACGCCTTTTTTACATGTAGGCACACTGAGTCCATCCATTCATCACTCCCTTGTACTTTATCTATTATCCGCGTAAAAAAAACTCAGTATATTGGTTGCAAAGGATCTTCATTTCCTGATTCCAAATTGGGAGTTATTTATGGCATCATATTCCTTTACATTCTTCGACTATTTTCCTTTAATCAGAAACTCGCAAATCTTTCCCACAAAACTGGTCAAGAACACAGGCCTATATTCCAAGGGCTCTGTTCTTTTCCCTCCTTTATATATTGGGACTATATTTGCTCTCTTCCACTCTCTTGGTACTTTCCCTTTTGTTAATGAGCTGTTGATCACATCCCAAATTGGGTGTACCAATTGTTCTCTGCATTCTCTCAATGTCTATCCTGACACTTCATGTGTATCTTCATAATTTGGTTTTATATACTCATCTTCTATATAAATACTGATCAAAGGCTCTCATTCATCAGCTCACTTATTTCTTCCGTTGTTTTATAAACCTTATTTTCCTTAGTTAACTAAGTGATGGTGTTTTGGTAGGCATTTTTCCATTTATGTACCTGTAGAATAGCTTTGGCTCCTCTCCACACTTACTTGCAATATCCTGTTCAAACTTTCTTTCCTCTTCTCTTCTTAATTTAATACATTTATCTCGTGCCTCATTATATTGCTTTCTGTTGTTTTCATTTTTTTGCTTCCTTGATTTTCTCCAGGCAGCATAATTTTTCTTCATGGCTTCCGCATACATAGTATTGTACCATGATAGTATAGTATTGTACCATATTTGCTTTATTTTTTTTTTAACTTTGTACAATGGTACATACCTCCTTACTCCCTCATTGTGATTTTCTAGGAAGGTTTCATATTTCTCTTGAACTGTCTTGCCTAACATGGTTTATTTCCAGTCACTGGTACCAAAATATTTATTAAACCTTCAAAATTTGCCTTCCCTGTTTCAAGGACTACGTGATCACTTTTTCCATTGGGTTATGTTGTTGGATGGTTGGATAGTTTATATATATATATATATATATATATAGATAGATATATATATATATATTTATATATAATATATATATATATATATATATATATATATTCTATATCTATTTATATTATATATATATATATATATATATATATATATATATTATTGTAAACACGAGACCCAGTACCGATGGTTCTTCTTCCCTTCTATATCTGCTGTATTTCTTCACCCATTAGTTCAAGGTGTTAACCCTTGCCAGCTGTAGAACTTCTTCCCGCATCGTCCAGCATATCTATTTGATTTCATCTGCTCCCAGTTAACATGTTTACAGTTTAGATCTCCTACAAGCAGTACTATTTTTCAGTTCTTAGCATGTTGTCCACGAATCTCAACACTTCACTTGCATTTCCTTGTGTATTAGTGGCACATATGCAACTATGATTTTTTTTCTTTTCTTTTCCACTCCTTAAAACATCAGCCAGTTCATCTCCATACTGTACTTCTTCCACATATAAATTCTCAAGAAACATTATCAATACTCCTGCTTTTCCTCTCCTGTCTCTCCTCCAAACATTAAATCCTTGTTTCTAGAAATTGATTTGAATGTCTTTGATTAGCTTTGTTTCTGTTATGCATACCACATCCGGTCCATTTTCCAATATGGAATCTGTCACTTTCAGCATTCTTGATATAACCCCATCTATGTTAGTATACATGACTCTCAATTTTTTCCTTCCCATTCTCGGATATACCACTTGTGTCTCATGTCTAGCACTCTCCAGTAGAATTTCTTCTTCTCCGTCTCTGTCCTCCCCCTCGTTCTTTAACTTCACTTCACAGGTTTCGCTATTTTTCTCTTTCTCTCCTTATCCAGATGTTGTTATATTCCGTACTTTCAGCCAGTTTTTCAGTTCTCGTCAATATTTCTTCTACCCCTTCACGTGATCTCACTTTTAGTGGCTTTATAGACCCCTCACTATATTTTTCAAATCTATACAATTCTTCTATTTCTTTAGCCAGATTCTGATCTTCATTCTGAATCACTGAGATGATTTACTCAACCATCTCTTTCTTCTCCTTTTTCCCTCATAATATTTTTTTCTCTTGTAAACCATATATAACCATACATTTCTTTTTATCCACTGCCTCGTTTTCCTTGTTTTCCTTAATCACTTGTTTGACTGTGTCCTTTGTTTTTACATGTTTTTGTTGTTTTGCTATCTCTGCAAAGCTTATCTTTTTCTTCTCGTGTTCTTTTTCCAGACTGTTTTCTACTCTTCCAGCTTTATTTCACTTATCGCTCCTATCCACATACATACATTTTTTTTTTCATCAAGGGGGATTTTTCATATCATAGTTCAATTTAATTTTATTTTCTGATTTTTCGCATTTATCTCTCAGCACTCTGCTCTCCTCGATCAGCTGATCTTGTTTTTCAATTATTCCAGCGACCATCACCCTCAGACACCGAATCTCCCTTTCCAACGTTATCATCCTTCGCATATTCGTCTTTTCCTCCTTAAATCCGGAAAACTCTCTTTCTGTGTGTTAACCTCTCAGCTATTGCAGTCCTGTAGTTGTTTTTATCAATTTCCCAGGTCGTGTTGTTTGACTCGTGTTGTTTACAATACCGATGGAGCCATTTTCTATCTTTATCTCTTCCATTATTTTCGTTGCTCTCAATGCCCTCAACACAAACAAATCCAATACAACGTAGGAAACAGGATCACTAGCCTAGCCTCCACTCCCCTTGCAATACATCACCAGGTCTGTTGGGCTTAATAGTCCTCGGTTTATCCACTGCAGGATCTGTTGTATTCATGTCCGCCTTGAACGGTGCGTGTGTGCGTGCGTGCGTGCGTGCGTGCGTGTGTGTGTGTGTGTGTGTGTGTGTGTCGTTGATCAGTATGACTTTGTGTGTGTGTGTGTGTGTGTGTCGTTGATGAGTTTGTGTATGTAATTCACTGTCGTGGTTGCTTGCTGGTCACCCACCGCAGCCTTTTCCCTACGGAGCGAGCTCAGAGCTCATAGACCGATCTTCGGGTACGGCTGAAACCACATCACACACCACGCACCGGGACAGCGAGGCCACAACCCCTCAAGTTACACCTCCTACCTACTTGCTGCTAGGTGAACAGGGGCTATATACACATTAGAGGCTTGCCCATTTGCCTTGTCGCGCCCGGGACTCGAACCCTGATTTTCTAGATTGTGAGCCGAGTGTGCTAACCACTACACTACGCAGTGTTTTCATTGTTTTTAAAAATGTCAACTCATAGACATTTTTAAAAACAATTCCGCCCTCAACTTCACACATGAGATAGAAGAAGACCAGCAACTTCCTTTTCTCGACGTACTGGTACACCGCCACGAAAACAGCTTCTCAACCGTGGTCTTCGTTAAAGCCACAAACCTTGGATTCTGCCTCAGCGCCGCCAGCGAATGCCCTGACAAATACCGCCGTAGTGTCATAAACTCCTTTGTCAAGCGTGCATTCACTCACTGCTCTTCATGGACCACAACAGATAAAGAACTCAAAAGAATCTCCCAAGTCCTCACCAACAATGGTTACTCAAAAGAGGAGATAGATGATGTCATCAGACACCGCATGAACAACTACGTCGTTCAAGATGAAGAGCAAGACACCTCCCAAAATATCCACCTTTACTACAAGAACCATATGTCTTCATCCTACAAAGCCGACGAAAAATCACTCAAGAAAATTGTACAAAATAACGTCAAACCCGTTGAGCCCACTGCAGAACTCAAACTCATCATTTATTACAAGACTAGACGCACATCAAGCCTAATCATAGAGAACAACTGCCTCCCCCCTACTTGCCTGCTACAAGATGTGAGCCTCGTGTACAAGTTTACATGCAACCATGGCGACTGCAGTCACCGACCTTCCTTGTACATCGGGTCTACCATCACCACCCTCTCAAAACGCACCACAGCACACCTACAAGACGGAGCTATCAAACGCCACTACCTCGCCAAACACAATACATCTGTCTCCCGAAAATACATTGAAGAAAACATCACCACACTACATAAAGAAAAAGATGTAACCCGACTCAGAATGGCTGAATCGGTCTACATTAACTCCATAAAACCTACAATTAACATCCAGCTGCTCCCCGCATCCTGTTTACCGTCACAACGCAGGAATGCTACTAACTCCGAGGAAGACCAGCGCGCGCTGTGATTGGTCCACATACCCACCGACGCTGAGTCCGTCCCACGTCCGCTCCTAGCGCATATAAACAGCGCCACCGACCCACATTCTTCACTCCTCTCCTGAAGATGGTCCAAGAGAGACCGAAAGATATCTTGAGAAAAAGGCAAACAACGCCCCCACCTGCTTCTAAAAGAGACTTCTAATGGACTTTGGAAATCTCCTAAACTCAGTAAACCAGAACCTACGTTCTCTCATCCGGAGAGAAAACCTCATATAAACTCAATAATGCAGTTACTGCTGTAGACTTTAACAAAACATGTATACAGAATGGCCTCCTACCCAAATATATATATATATATATATATATATATATATATATATATATATATATATATATATATATATATATATATATATATATATATTTTTTTTTTTTTTCAAATTACTCTCAATACACTATTTAGATACCTCTTAATGAAGTGCACCTAATTTTTATGTAAATCAAGGTTCTATCACTCTTGGTATAACATTTAAATAATCTTTAGTGCAATATGATTTAATTTCTACTCATGATGATTGACTTTGACATATCATAGAATTTTTTTTTTCATTTTCATTAAAATACTGTTAATTTTCAATGCAATGTATCTAATTTTGTCAAATAATAATTATTTTCCCTTCATATTTAAAACTTAAATAACTTTTAATACATTATGTTTTAATTCTGATTTAAATAATTATTTTCTTACACATTTCTTTGAAGAACTCTTAAATTTGAATTTAAAACATATTTTCTAAGCAATTGATATAAAATCTAAATGTAATATTTGATAAAGTATGTTTGATTTTGATCTATATTGGGTTTTTCAACCCTCATTATAAGATTTATGTAACTTTTAAAACGGTACATTTATTTTTTATTTGAATCATATTTTTCACTGATTTAAATTGACTCTACTAACATTTACTAGCATCACATTCAAGCAAATTGGTTTGTAAGTAGTGAGATCATGGCATACCATGATCAACCTTAGACTTGTCCTAAGACAGCAAACACTAATTTTCACCACTGCTAAAGTTTCTTCGAATGTTGCATCAATATATTAAGACAACACCTATAATATGTTTTCTGATCAGCTTTATCAAGGCAGAAATTCTTTAGATATTTTATTCTATCTATTTATTTATTTTTTTGATGGTACTGTATATATGTGGCATATATTGACATACAATATACTCCATAAGTGTATGTCTGTTGTTAGCACTCTATGAGCTAATATCAGTTAACTAATGGATGCTTTCCCTTTGTAGTGTGTCTCCACCGCAAGGTCTCTTAAATTAAGTGGTGTTCATGTGATAAATTGAAGAAGTAAAAATAACTTGTGTTTCTGGAGGATTGTGTGAGATGACAGGGTCAGCATAGCTCGACCCTGCGGTCATTGTCTCTAATAGTACTTCAGAAGCTTGACAGAGTAATCTAAACCTTTTCTTAATGATAATTTCACAAAACCTCCTTGTGGAGACAGAAATGAGCTCATAGTTTTTTTTTTTTTTTTTTTTTTTTACAAAAGGTCTCCTCTAATAAAGAGTCATTAACAGGAAAACGACAAAAGTAAAGTACAAATGTGCTTACAGTCGAGGAACCACTTAACACTAAAGGATGTACTGTGATAGCTAAGCATACACGCATCTAAGCATACGCAGCATCTAGAAAGTTGTATGTCATGTTCAAACAGCATCCATGAACCCAAACCTGAAAAATATGCTATCTTTCTTTTGCTGAAGATCACAAAACCTCCAATCTGATATTAGTAAAGACTGTCGGTTTCTCATTTTAGATATAGAGGAAGCCATTCAGGCAATACAGAAAGGAAGAATTTTTTTTTTTTTGTCAGGTTACCACTCCCAAAGAAAATAACATGAAGAGTATCCCGGTCAAGGCCGGTTTCTCATTTTAGATATAGAGGAAGCCATTCAGGCAATACAGAAAAGAAGAATTTTTTTTTGTCAGGTTACCACTCCCAAAGAAAATAACATGAAGAGTATCCCGGTCAAGAGGTGTTTTTTTAAAATTATTGTTTTCATTATTCTTCAAAGAGAATATTAGTATGAAACATGGTGTAGAGGAAGAGTGGTGATGGTTCTCTATCTCTTGCTCATGTGTATTATCATCTCTCTCAGGCATCATCAGACTCACTATGAACAAATGGGACATCTCCGGGGCTATGTGACAATTGATGGAGAGTCACACAATATCCAATTACCAGCCTTCAGGGATCATTCATATGGTGAGACCAGCTGCTCAGATCAAGGCAATTATAGACAATTAACTTGTCGATTGAAAATGTATACCTTAGATTTCATGTGCATTAGGAAAGCTTTTTGAATTTAATGCTTTACTTTTATGTAGGAAAACCATCAGGTAGGTTCTACAAAAAGGGTTATGAAAAATGCTCATTGAATTGCTGGTCCCCCATGCAGAAAAATGCCAATAAAAAGTAATATATGTGTGCGTATATATATATATATATATATATATATATATATATATATATATATATATATATATATATATATATATATATATATATATACATATGACACTCAACTGTCCCCTTCTCCTACACTAAACATTCTTGGTCTATTCTTTACTAGTAATCTAAACTGGAAACTTCACATCTCCTCTCTAGCTAAAACAGCTTCTATGAAGTTAGGTGTTCTGAGCCGTCTCCGCCAGTTTTACTCACCTCCCCAACTGCTGACTCTATACAGGGGACTCATCCGCCCATGTATGGAGTATGCTTCACATGTTTGGGGAGGCTCCACTCATACAGCTCTTTTGAACAGGGTGGAATCAAAAGCTTTTCCTCTTATCAACTCCTCTCCTCTGACTGACTGTCTTCAGCCTCTTTCTCATCGCCGCAATGTTGCCTCTCTTGCTCTCTTTTACCGCTATTTTTATGCTAACTGCTCTTCAGATCTCGCTAACTGCGTGCCTCCCCTGCTCCCGCGGCCTCGCTGCACAAGACTTGCTTCTTCTTCTCACCCCTATTCTGTCCACCTCTCTAATGCAAGAGTTAACCAGTATTCTCAGTCTTTCATCCCTTTCTCTGTTAAACTCTGGAACTCTCTCCCTGCCTCTGTATTTCCACCTGCCTATGACTTGAACTGTTTCAAGAGAGAGGTATCAAGACACTTATCCCATTCTTCTTTTGGCTACTGATTATGGACTTTCCAGGGACTGGCACTAGAGTGGGCTATTTTGTCTTATTTTTGTTGCTCTTGGCCGCCTCCCTTCTACATAAAAAAAAAAAAAA
>CM035183.1:4977481-4989243 GCA_020233015.1 Callinectes sapidus | reverse complement strand
TAGATAGATAGATAGATAGATAGATAAATAGATTTATAGATAGATAGATAGATAGATAGATAAATAGATTTATAGACAGATAGATAGATAAATAGATTTATAGATAGATAGATAGATAGATAGATAGATAGATAAATAGATTTATAGATATATAGATAGATACATAGATATAGATATTTATCATTCCTCTGCCGATAATTCCCTCTGTTCATGCAAACAGCTCAGATCGGCTCTCTGAGAGAGAAGTACTCGGAGGAGCAATGTAATGATGAAATGTTAAACACAGTGACTTATGTTTATATAAAATTGATTCTAGAGGCACACGTTATGAATGTCTAGCGTTGGAAACTTGGAAATTACAATACATTTCATTCCATACGTATGGACATAATGAGAAGAGGATGTGAGGGGGAAGATGAGTTACGAAATATGTATGGAGTGAACACGTGTGCAGACTGAAGAGCATGGAGGGAACGACAACTTGAGAAAGATGTACGTCGAATGTCACTTATTCCTCATCGATGTGTTGCCCATGACGTCATGCCTTGTGTGTCATGTATAAACTTAAAGAAAACCTTGAACACAATTTCTTACTTATTCTTCTTATTGTTTGCGGATTTTCTACATCTTCAGAAGTTCACGCGGAGATCAAAATAGTATAAAGTCTGGCTATTAATCTTCTGACTTACATGGGCCCTTCCTAATGTTAACAAAATGATGTAATCATGCCCCAAATTTGTGGTATAATGAGTCCCAGTACTAAAGGGGTTAAATGAAGGAATATAAGAAAAAAGGAAGAGCTACAGAGAGGAACGAGAATAACGGAAGGAAATGATAAACTGAAAATACACACACACACACACAAAACAAAACAAAAAAAAAATACAAGGAGATGAATAAGGACGAGTAGATAAATAAAATATGAAAAAAAGAATAAATATGGTAGGAAGTGAGTTTGCTGGATTTTGCAGGTAACAACATAAAAAAAGGAAGAAAATGGAAGAGCGTGACTGATAAATAAGGAGTAAGGGAAAGAAAGGGAAAAAAAAAAGAAAATAAGGTTCACGGCAGTGACACAAGTGTATAGAGTAGAGGTTTGACCTCATAAGTGAATAAGTGAAGTACGTGGTAGTAACAAGAGACATATGTGAGGGCATGTAAGTGACACTAGTTTTAATCTAAGTAAATAAATTAAGAGATAGATAACTTTCCAGTATAAGAATATAGTTATATTCATGGGTGAGGTCTCAGGTAGGGGGTACCCACCATACGTCCTTCAGCCCATTAAAATCCGTAATGTATATATGCTGAGTATTAATAAAAAAGAAAGAGAAAGAAAGAAAGGGAAATAAAGAGAAAGAAAGCAAGAGAAAAAGGAGGAAAAGAAGTAAAAGGAAGAATGGGTAGGAGTTGTTTTTTCCCGCTAAGAAGAATAACAGAAGAAGAAAATGCAAGAGTGACAAGAGAGATAAGGCAAGAGGAGCAAAGTGAGGAAAGAAGGAGGAAAGGAAGAATAAAGAAGGTTGAGCAAGAGTAGACTTTTTCAGAGAGATACGAGAAGCACACACACACACACACACACACACACACACACACACACACACACAGACACGCACACATCCCAGATAAGGAACATTGATTAGCCTCATAAAGCTTTACTGTTAATGAATTTAATTACCCTGTTTGGAAGACCACACTCACTGATATATATGTACACATTCTCTCTCTCTCTCTCTCTCTCTCTCTCTCTCTCTCTCTCTCTCTCTCTCTCTCTCTCTCTCTCTCTCTCTCTCTCTCTCTCTCTCTCTCTCTCTCTCTCTCTCTCTCTCTCTCCCTAGTTAAACTGAATTTGAAATGACCATAACATCAATGTTGAATCTTTACCATGCTGGAATATATTTTTAAGATACAGTAAGTCCTCGTTATACGGTACATATGCGTTCCTGAAAACCCTACCGCAAATCGAAATTACAGTATACCGAGTCCATTATAACATGTAATAATAGGGAATGTATTCCAACACGTCGAAACTGAACCCTAGAGACATGAAAATACATGAAAATTGTGACATAAAAAATATAAAATACAGAAAATGTTTTTATTTACCTTTCACTCGCCACGTATTATATCATGATGTCTCTCCCGAGGCTAAGGGGCAGTAGGGATCTCAGCTCTTACTCATCTTCCGCTGAGTGGGCAAACGAGGGTGAGGGTGTCTTGATAATAATATCCACAAAAAACACACTGTAAGGATTTAACTTGTGTTCAATGGGAAACACAGGAAGAGACTAATTGTTGTGGCGGCCGCGCGGCGCGGTGGCGCCACGGTACGGTGTAAACAAAACACGACCGGATACCGTATCTGGGAATTTTTCTTACCGTAAATAGAATCGAGGGTAGTAATTACCGAATACCTTAACTGTGAATTTGCTGGATAGAGAATTACCGTATAAAGAGGACTCATTATACTAATACAGTATATGACGATGTGGTCATGGTTTTGAAATTCACATAAAAGGACCTAGTCAAATTAGAAAACTGACACATAACTTCTTCGGTGAAAAACTTTTTTTTTAATAATCCAACACCAGATTACACATACACAGTTCAGATCATGTTGATACAGACCTTAATTTTCATATCAAAATAATTACAAGAGTTTATCAGGAATTTCAAACAAGAAATTTGTGTCTTTGATAGTTTGCATGATTTTATTACAGCACTTTATTTATGCTCTAACTATGTCATAAAAGTAAAAATAAGCTTTATAGAAATAAGAAAACTAATACTCATGGCTAATTCAGTTTGTGAGAGAGATTATGTATACGTACTTAGTGGCGTTGTATTGTGCTATGAGTTGATAGTGAATGGTTCAAAGATTATAAAAAAAAACATGCATGTTTGGTGTGCAACAGATTGGTGCTTGGAAACTGGTGGTGCAGCAGTGGAAAAGGAGCGGCAGTGACACGGGTGGATCTGGACCTGAAGCAGCACGGAGAGGGAGGAACACCACCCAAAGACTATGCTTTCACCTTCATTACCGGTCAGTGCTGTCGTACACCGCCACAATTGAATTCATTAATGCTTACTGACAAAATAAGAACATAAAACGTTTTAATTATACAAAATTATATTGAACATAAAAAATATACAAAATATGCAAAAGTATGTAAAAGATATACAGGAAAATACTATCAAAATACGAAATAGAAAAGTATTTAGAACATACATGAAACAAGACTAAAAAGATGTAGAACAATAAATAGGCATCTAAAGCGTACACAGAACAATCAATCAATCAATCACGGGAGCATACGCGGAGGTGGGAGGGGGGGGGGTGTTGCCTCGCCTACCCTATGCTGCCATTCCATGCAGACTTCCTTCCAGTACCAAATAATTCCCCAGCCAAAGGTATCGACCCGTTGTTTCTGTGAACGCCCCATTGGCCTCCTCTATGCTGAGTTATCCCTAAAAGAGATAACCCGATAAGCAGGATCGACTTCCGGGTAGCGTGCCACATGTCTACATAGTCACAGTTGGCGTTCACGGACTATGCTGGTAATGAGCTCTGAATCGGTCTCACAAAGCAATCACTGATTTGACACAAGTTCATACCAGGGGTAACCCATTATCCCATGAAGGAATTTAGTATCAAAAACATCAATTTACCTCTTCAGGTCGGCGTTCAGTGACAATATCTCACAACCACAGAGTAAGACAGGGATCACCAGCGACTTGAAGATCCTAATCTTCGTCCATCTGCACAGATACCGACGATGTCAAATACTCGTGCTGAAGGAGTTCACAACGCTGTGGGCTAGGCCAATTCGCCATCTTGGCATGACCCGCCGTCATTATGCACTACACTACTAAGGTATGTAACGTTTTCTGAGATCTCAATGCTTCGCCACATGCATGGACCGACAGTACTGTTTAATCGATTAAGCCTTCAAAAACATCTGATCCTTGGTTCAGACCGATTGAAGACTGCCACCGCATACTCCTAACACCATGTCAAGTCCTTCAGTTTCTCAAGATGAAACACAGTGTAGTCAAATCTTGAAGGCTTTGTGGACTTGACATGAAGTTTGAGTGTAACAACAACAAGCCTGTAATCAATCGCAAACAACTCAGCAATTTGAAAAATTCTTCAGCTCTGGAAGATTCTCCTACGAGTACCAATATGGATTTCGTCGACTTCCTTCACTTCTCCTTTTGCATTGCTATACCATGTCCAGTGGTGTAGCGCTGGTCATTGATACCAAGAACCTGCAATTCTTAACCTTCTGGATCTTGCACGATTCGGAAGGAAAGAGTTGTTGTCGTTCCTGATACCAGAGCTATTTGGGCCAACACGTAGCTCGTAGCCAGCTTTCTAAGTGCCAGTCGCTCCAGACAATGAATAAATCACGACAGGGACACCGTCCAGTAAAGAGTCGAGTTTAGCAGAGAACGTCTTCTCTACAGTTTCACGCCTTGGTAGGAGCGTACAATGGAACAACAGATATGATGCCTGGACTATGCTTCAGCTTTAATCAAAATATACGCTAATCAACTGGAGTAACCTCTAAAACAGATGGCTGCAGTCTGCTGAAGTTGTCTATAGCTACCCCCTTGACACAGTGACCATTGCTTATGCAGGACCAGTAGTAAATAAAACCCTTGCTAATGGTCTCGCCACTGACAGGCTTCCTCGTCTCAGAGAGCCCCACCATATCCTCCTGCAGCCTGTTAAGCTGATCTGATATATGAGGCATTCAGTGATCTTCAGAGATAACCAGCTCACCAACGCAGGCCGACAACGTCCTCGCGTCTTTTCCTGAGGAACTTTTTCCCCGCATCTCAGAATGGCTCGTATCCAAGGGCAACACTGTCATTGAGTACAGCGACCCCAAGGCTTTCGTCCTACAACGCTTCATTCCGTAAGCAGCATCGCGAGTAACACAGCTCATGCAACTCTCCAAGCAGCCCTTCGGTGACCAGAGACCTTCTGAGGCCCTCCTGGAGATGAAGGCATTGGCAAGACTTCCCCCAGCAGCCGACGGATCAGACAGAAAGCTGGACTTCCTGTGCGCCCTCTGGCTCCTCCTCTTCCCAGAATCCATTCGTGCAGTTTTATCCGACGTGGAAGGGATGGACGAAGACAACCTGCAGCAGTTGGCAGATTGCTTAAATAGGCTGCAGCTGGCCGTCACATCAGCACCGAGCCCTCGGCCTCATCAGCACTTCCACCAAAGGACGACGACATTGCAGTGATCAACCACGCTCCAGCACGTGTTTGTCAGCCTCCAGTACGACAGCAGCCCAACCATCGGCCACGATCACGTCAGCAGCAGACCAGTGGAAGATTTGCCGATAGCTCATACTATTTTCATGCCAGATTTGGCCCCAACGCCAGAAACTGGAGACCAGGTTGTACATGACCAAAACAGAAAGAAAGAATAAAAAAACAACTACAAACTCTACCTTCTTCCTGCACGACCCCATAGCTGGCACTCGCTTCCTGGTGGACACCGGCGCCGGCCTTTCCTTCCTGCCTGCCTCTCAGTGGAAGAAACCCCACCTACTGCCACGGCGTTAGGCTCTCGGCAACCAATAGCACACCAATCGCCGCATACGGCCACCAGCACCTCAACGTTCGTATAGGCAACCGCACATATGGATTGACGTTCGTGGTGGCCGATGTAAACCTATCTCTCATAGGGGCAGATTTCCTGGCCAATTACCAACTTCTCGCCGACGTCCGCAGTGGCAGGTTGCTCGATGCAGTTTCCCTCGCCGCCACCCCCATTGCAGCCGCCCCGGATGACCTCTTAATTCAGATGATTGATGCCACAAACGGTTTCGCACACTCCACAACTCTTATTCTGACGTTTTCAAGCCCAAGCTTCGTCAGCATGCTCAGGTCCCCGTCAAACATGGCTTCTATCACCATATCAAAACATCACCTCCAGTGTTCTCCAGGTTTCGTCGATTGCCACCAGACAAGCTCGTTGTGGCAAAGCAGACCTTCGCAGAGTTGGAGCCCTTAGGAATCTGTCAAAAGGCGTCAAGTTCATGGGCGTCACTTCTGCACATAGTGACGAAAAAGAATGGTTCCCTCCGTCCCTGTGGAGACTGTAGACGCTTAAAGATGCAGACAGAACAGGACCACTATCCACTGACTAACATCACCGACGTCACCTTCCTTCACGGGGCGAAGATCTTCTCCAAGTTGGAACTACTGAAAGGTTACTACCAAGTACCAGTGTATACAGACACCATCACAAAAAGGGCTGTTACCACGCCGTTTGGTACATTTACCCTCACCTACAGCTGTTTTAGCCTCAGAAACGCCGGGGCCACATTCCAGCGGATGATGGACGGCATTTTAGACGATTTGCTCTTCTCTGTGTGTTACATTGACGATATCCTTATCTACACTTCCTCCAAACAAGAACATTTGGACGACATCTCTACATTGTTAGACCGCCTGCCGCAAAACGGCCTTGTAGTGTGCTACGACAAGTGTGCTTTCAGCGACAGAGAAGTGGACTTCTTGGGACACCACCTCACTCCTACAGGTGTTTCCCCTCTTCTAGAAAAACTTGTGGCGATCAAGCGATTCCCCACACCCACCACGGTCAAAGGTCTGCAAGAATTTGTTGGACTGCTGAATTATTACCATCGTTTTGTGCCTGACATCGCATTCATTGTGACCCCTTATACAGTGCACTGGCAGGGAAACCCAAGGACTTGACATGGGATAGGCAACAATCAGAGCCATATCAGAAGGCCATGGAATCTTTTTCTGTGACAGCTCTCCTCGCTTTCCCAATACCGGGGAAGCCTATCGTCCTCACGACGGACGCCAGCGACGTTGCCGTCGGAGCTGTCCTTAAGCAGGTGGTCCAAGGGCAGCCCGGCCCCTTAGCTTTCTTAAATCGTAAGCTACTGAAGGCCGAGAGGATGTACTCGACCTTTGATCACGAACTCCTCGCCGTGCACCAAGGCGTCTGCCATTTTCGCCATTTTCTAGAGGGCATCACCTTCACAATTCAAACGGACATACCCCTTGTACATGCCTTCACAAAACAAGCTGATGCATGGTCACCTTGCCAGCATCATCTCTCCGTCATCACCAAATTCAACTGTTCTTTTCGACACCTGCCAGGCAAGAGGAATCCTGTAGCTGACACCATCTCCAAAGTTCCATCGACGCAGTACAAATAGGGGTAGACTACAACTAACTCGCCTAGGCGCAAGAAGAGGACGCAGAAACAACGGCTTGCAGAATCTCCATCACCTCACTCGCATGGAAGAAAATCCCCGTATCCGAGTAAGGTAACACTGTCCCCTGCGACGTCAGCACTGGTCGCCTCCGCCCGTGGATACCAGCCCCACTACGCCGCCATGTGTTCAACTTCATCCACGGCTTGTCACATCCTTCTCGACGTTGCATCTCCAGGGACTTGTACCACCTGTCAAACCTCTAAAATTCAGGGACACACCAAGAAGGGTCCTGGGCAGTTTCACCAACAACACCAAACCACAGAGACGTTTCGGCCACATCCTCATTGACGTAATGGGTCCCCTTCCACCGTCAGAAGGACATCGCTTCCTTTTCACCATCATGGACCGCTCAACGAGATGGCTTGATTCGATAACGATGTACGACGCCACCTCTGCCTCTTGCTCCGCACCACTGCTTTTTGGGTGGATCTCAAGATTGGGCGTTCCCTTCCACATCACATCGGATCGAGGAACCTCCTTCGCTTCACAGCTCTGAATGTCCTTGGGAGAACTGCTTGGTTACTACCATCCACCACACCATAGCTTTTAAAACGGAAGCTAGCGGTACGGTGGAGCGTTTCCACAGAACCCTGAAGGCTGCTTTGATGTCCCGATGCAGTAGCCCTAGGTGGTTTTCACAAATTCCCTGGGTCCTCCTCGGCCTTCGCACAACGCTAAAGGAAGGGCTCGATGTCTCACCAGCAGAGATGGTTTACGGTGACCCCCTCGTGGTCCCCGGCGAATTCTTCTCCGATGCTTCGACCAGCGACGACGTAAACCGGCTTCGATGCATCGTTGGGAAGTTTGTTCCATGAAAACAGACTTACAAGCCTCCGCGATCTTCACACAACACAATACGTTTTTCTCTGCACCGATGCCAACAAGCCTCCCCTTACTCCCCATACTCTGGCCCTCACTAAGTCATCGAGAGGAGTGAGAAGGGGTTTCTGCTCCGGATTAGAGGCACCAACGATTGGGTCTCCATAGATCGCCTGTAGCCAGCATATCTCCTGGACCATGACCTTCCTCCGGTACGGCTCTCCAGGGCAGGCCGTCCACTCTCGCGTGCCCCTGGGCATCTTTGCTGAGGGGGTGAAGTATTGTAGGTGCGTGGTACGAGTGCTGCACCACGCACCTACAAACATAATCCCAGGATCACAGCAGAGCACGACAGCACGAGCAAAGGGTCGGTCATGATTGGTTGGGATCATGTCCAGCTGAGCCGGCGTTAACTCGCTCGTGATTGGTTGCGAGCACGGCCAGCCAGGCCAGCGTGAACTCGCTCGTGATTGGTTGATACGTCTCTCCTGTGATTCTCACGAAATGTATATATAGACCTGAATACCTCTATATAAACCAGTTTTCCTCTGGGAGCTCCGGTTTCTACCCGAGGAGGAGTCCAGTACGGTTTGGCGCCATAATTTGACGCAGACGTTTTGGCACCGCTATTTTGGCGAGAAGTTATTTTAGTGCTCGTTATTTTGGCACCAGCTCAGTTGGCGCCAGTTTAAAGAATAACTTAAAAAAAACTAAATTAAATCATTTCACCAATAATGTAATGCATTTCATGGTTATATGCCAAACCACGTAAATATTCAAGTTGCTCCCGTGAATCAAACTGCTGTACTTTACTTAAATGCGTTCATTAATCATAATGTATTTCAGACGTTTTCGAGCTGGAGCATTTCCAGCAATCAGTTATTCATAATACGAATCACGTCCTTTTTTAATTATCTTTATTCCATCGACGATATGGTTAGACTATACATATTCCACATTTGTGAAGGAAAAAGTAGTGAACGTCGCCCATTTCCTCTTCTTAGTAGTCTTCGACCCAGTTCAATAACGGCTGAAGTTCATCAGGTAAGTATTCGGACAAAGCATCGATGTAACCATCCATGTGAGAAACAGGTACAAAAGATAAAGCAACGATAATTTTACCTTTTACGGCGAAGTCAGGGTCATTATTATGCAAATTTTGGAGCCAAAAACGTTTCAGATGCTTATGAATATCATGTGCAAAATGAAAGAAACAGCCTTTCAACTCCACTTCTGGAAAACATTCTTTCATTGCAGAAAAAAGCTTCTTCACAATAAATTCTCTTTGGTTGCAGGTCTGCAGGCAAATCAGTTATCATATGAAACATTTTCACGTATGTTGTTAGACACTTATTAGGTAATAATGCGTACAGTGCTGGAAGAACTCCTTCATGCTTTCTTGCCATAACATATACCTGAGGAAATAATGGAAGGAGACATCGTAAAAGTTCCATGCGCGTACCACACATCAGAATCACGTAAAATATTTACCCAGATTTCTCTACCAAAAAATAAAATTTTGTCACGTTCTTCACTGCTATCTCCAAGTAAAAAGTCTTCAGACTGACCACCGTGCGTAAGATAAAGTTTGTACTCATCCGGTATTACTAATTCACTTAAACTGAGAAGGTTTGGAGGAGCAGAATAAAATTAATTTGATTTCTTCGAACAATATTTTCCATGGCATCTGAAGTGGGCAATGCTCCTAGAGCAGTTTGAGAACTATTTTCAATGCAAGCATTAACAACTGATGACAGCACTTCAATAGCTTCATCAGCTTTACGTTTTACACTTGTTTTAATTTCAGCAACTTCCACATTTACTGCTAAAGGACCAGGTGAATGTATAATTACTTCTTTTACTACCTTCTTGTTCTTAGTGTGAATACGCCCTTTACACTCGTTTTCCAATTCTCATCTCCAAAACTTGAGAGAATGATCTCTTTTTGCTGCATTTGACAAACACTTATATATATATATATATATATATATATATATATATATATATATATATATATATATATATATATATATATATATATATATATATATATATATATATATATATATATATATATATATATATATATGTAAATAATACATATGTAAATATAGCAGGAAACAAAACGTGGGTCGCGGACCCTCTCCATTTGCCCACTGGAATTAATGAGATCCAACTAACTGTAACGTCTTTGGTTGGTAGGAACAGAACCACCTTTTGAGTAAATAGCTAAATAAGGAGAGAGGTAATTTTTCAATTTCTAAGTGTGTGTATATCAGGTATTAATTTTTTGCTGATATATTGTAAGTTTGACCCTCTAGACTTGGTGATACATGCAGCTTTGCAAAATAAAGGAAAATTTTATATAATTTTTATATGCCAAATGTCCTTCGCTAGATTAGGTTTGCGCCAAAACGGCCGAGTCAAACAAGCTGCCCCAAAACAACTCCATCCAAACCAACCAATAGACCAATAGACAAGGAGAGAGGTAATTTTTCAATTTCTAAGTATGTGTATATCAGGTATTAATTTATTGGTGATGTATTGTAAGTTTGACCCTCTAGACTTGGTGATACAGGCAGCTTTGCAAAATAAAGGAAAATTTGTATATGCCAAAATGTCCGTCGCTAAATTAGGTTTGCGCCAAAACGGCCTAGTCAAACCAGCCGCCCCAAAACAACTCCATCCAAACCAACCAATAGACTTTAGGCTTGAATTTTAATGTCCGTATTGATTACTTTCCTGACATGTCTAACCAAGTTTCTGTTAATGCAATGATACCAAAATTTTCAACATACGCCGCTACTCTAAGCAAACTTACTTATACAAAATACTTTACAGTGTTTGTAATAAAGAGAAACTATTTCTTGCCTTTGCTGAACTAGTTATTTTTTAGAAACCATTTAACCTTCCTAACAACCGCCTCCTCCCCCCCCCCAAAAAAAAAAAAAAAAAAAAAAAGATAAATAAAAGCGCTGGAGTACATTTACCTCTCACTGAAATGTTCAGCTAAAACTCGACAAACTCATAACTGCTTTCCATTCACTTTCTTCTTCAATCTCTTCTTGTCTACTACTCTGAATCCTAGCACTGTGTGCAGTAAATACTGTTATAATTTCATGCAATATTTCTTACTAAATTTGTTGCAAATGTCCTATTGTTAAACACTGTATTGAAACCTATTAACGTTTTCTCTGCTTTTTTTTATATTTATTTAAATAGTAAATAATATTTGTAAACATTATTTATTATTTGTTATTTAGTTATTGCTAATATTTAATGAAAAGCAATATCCATATTCTAAGAAAGTGATGTGTTTACCACGTAAGTACATAATAAATTGAAAGATCTAGTAAAATCTTACAATATTTTGTTTTGAGATAAATTATCAGTATGTGTGTACATTGCAGGGGGAGAACAACATGTTGTGGAGGTGAAAGTGGAAGCTTCTCCACAACACTATCTAGGTTGGGACTGGGAGGCTCGCATGGTGGAAACGTGAGTATTCGAAGCAAAGCATCTATTTTAGAAAGATTGATGATCTATGTAATGATCTCTTAAAGATCGTTACATAATATAAACCTTTTGCCATCTTTATAGTCTTCTTAAATGAGTAATTTAACAAATATAACTGCTTGTCTATATATATATATATATATATATATATATAT
>CM035183.1:4945052-4972552 GCA_020233015.1 Callinectes sapidus | reverse complement strand
TGAGAGAAGCGCAGAACGAATCTGAACGGTGATGTGTTTTGAGTTTTTCAGCTGTGTGCATTATTGGTTCATTGGTAATAGCTGAGTCAAGAGCGATGTTACGTGATAATGCATCAGCAACTGCGCTTCCTTTTCCTGGAATATAATGAAGTATGGGATCAAACTCTTGGATGGTTAGCTGCCAAAGAGCAAATTTACCAGTGAAGTTATTACCCTTGAATATTTCCGTGACAGCGTAGTGATCCGTATGTACGTGTATCTTGTACCCGAGGATGAGTTCGCGAAAATGACATAAGGACCAAACAACAGAGCTTCGCGGGTTGTGACATCGTAATTTTGTTCTGCTTTATTCAGAAATCTGCTGGCGTATACTATAACGCGAAATTGGTCATTTTGATCTTTCTGCATCAATACCGTATCCTGAGGCGTCTGTGCAGAGTAAATTCTTTTTCAAAATTTGGGAAAGCAAGAACTGGAGCGCTACATAAATAAGTTTTGAGATGAGTAAATGCATCTTGTTCCTTCTCAGACCAGACGAAATTGAGCTTTCTTCTTAAGTAGCTGTGTGGGAAGTTGAGCAATCAAACTGAAGTCTTGAATGAATTGGCGGTAAAATCCTGCTAAACCAAGAAATTATTTGATCTGATCTGGAGAAGATGGAATAGGGAAGGACTGAATGGCTTGAATTTTGCAATCTAGCGGGTGAATACCATCCTTATCGACTTTGTGACCGAGCAATTTGACGTGTTTTCTGAGAAAAGTGCATTTACTGAGTTTTACCTTGAGTCCGGCGGATTCAAAACGTGAGAGAACCTGAGAGAGAATACTGAAATGTTCTTGAGAATCCTTTGAGGCGATAATAATATCGTCTAAGAAGCAGAACACGTTTCTCCCGAGTAATCCTGATAAAACTGAGTTCATTAATCTTTGGAAGGTGAGAGGTGAATTACGTAGGCCTTGTGCCATACGTTTGGCCATAAACTGGCCCGAATTAGTTGTAAATGCAGTGTATGGGCAAGGCGACTCTTCTAATTCCACCTGAAAAAATCCTCATTGTAAATCTAGGGTGGAGAACATCATATTTGAAATGCCTAGTGATTGAATAATGTCTCCTAATCGTGGCATTGGATATCTGTCGGGTATAGTAGATGAATTTAATTTCCTAAAGTCCAGTACAACGCGATAATCACCTAATTATTTTGGAATAAGCAACAAAGGAGCATTGTGAGGTGAACATGATGGTTCTATGATTACCTGATCCAACATACCCTTAACAGCTGTGTCAAGAAGAACCCGTTTGCTATGAAGTATACAACGATTTCGTACATAACTTTGTGTTGAGTTAGGCATCAGATGGATGGAGCGTTGGGGAACTCGTGTGTGGGCCAGGACTTCTCCAGGAAGTGAGACAGCATTTCTGAAATGGTTTAAGAGTGCCAGTAAATCTGTTTCAGGTTCAGGAAAATCCAAATCAGACAAATGTTCATTAGTGATAGTACGAGACACATGAGAATTATCTGGTGTTGTGGAAACATGATTTAGTTGAGTGACAGAAAAACCATCCACAAATTTGGTATTTTCTGGAAGAACTGCAACATTTCCGAGCAATACACCAGATTTAAGTTTGACAGGCAAATGTGAAATATTTCTTACACCTATTTTACATAATCCTTTTTCATCTACCGTAGTAAGAACAGATTCCAGCTGGATGTTTTTGCATGGAGAATTTTGTGATAAACAGAGCACATTTTTACCCGGAGCAGCAGATGGAACAGATACGGTTACCACAGATAAATCAAATTCTGCTAAGATTGCCGGTTCAGCTAACAAAATTTATTTGTCCGAAGTTACACAATCGTCAGAAGGGAGATCAGGCATAACATTATCCCGTGTAGCAGAGAGAACTACACCAGCAGAAGAGGGAGAAGGAAGAGTAACAGGAGGTAGAGTAGGAATGAAAGTATCTCTCTGAGAGATTTGCTTTTGTGCTGGATAAATGCTGATAAAGTGATCACGCATGGTGGGAAAACCAATTAGAAAATCTGTCTAAAGTGAAACATGAGAGACAATATTGAATGGAGCAGCAATGGTACGCTCTTCAGGTGTAAAAAAGAGTTAAGAAGTGATGTTTTGAGAATGAATGAATTATGGTGGATTGGTTAATGAGGGGCGCTGGTCGTTTCCTGGCGAAGAATAAAGGTAATAATAGTGACAGCATCTCTGCAGTGTGTGACCAGTTCGATTGTGAAAAGAGCAGAATGCCTTTTGGTCGAATACAGTGTGACCACGTGAATCAAGGCGAACGTTGCACATGCTAATGTGGTGACCCTTTAGATGACAACGGGAGCAGAAGATATTGTGTGAAGTAGAGCGAGCACGAATATTATGAGTGTGTGAATGATAATGGAAAAGAGGTGTTCGTCCACGTGTTAGCGTCTGAGAAGGAGGAGAAGTTTGTGTCTTGTCAATTTTGTGGATAGCCTGAGAATCAGTGAGTGGCTTCTTGTCATTTATGTGTTTGCATACATCATATAAGGACTTTGATTTTGTGAATTCGAAATCAGAGGCATTTGAAAAATTTCTGTCATCAATGACGCTGGTGAAACACATGTATGCTATTTCTGGAGTGCCTCATCAGGAAGAGAACCATTCTCACGCTATCCTGAAGTCTTTAGTTGTGAGACCATTTCTAAGCTGAGTGTTGTTGCAAAATTTTCTGCTTGAAGATCATTTGAGGATGAATGATTGTTCTGCAATGTTGAATATGTCATTTTTAAGATTGAATTTGTGGCCCCGAAAGTTGAGTGTGACTGAAAATGTTTAATCAGCTCAGAGGTGAGCTCATTGTAAGTTGTGAGAGATGTGAATTTGTCCGATCATACTAGAAGTCCAGCTGTACAATTGTCTACGAATGAAATACGTGATTTGAGGATTGAAAGTCTTTCCTTGTCTGAGAAGGCATTTCGTCTGGTTCACTCATCGCTGATTCTGTCTATGAAATTATGAATGGACTCATCTCCTGTTCCCGTGAAATTTGGTGGATGGAAGGATCGTTAATGAAGGTGATGTGATTAGCAGGTGCAGATGGGGTAGCAGGTGCAGATTGGGTAACAGGTGCAGATTGAGCCATATTTGTTGTGGGCGAGGATAAATTTCCTGATCTTAATAACATGGAATAAGAGGAACGAGCAAGAAGAATCGAAGAACAAGAATAGAGACAGTAAGCACGATAAGAGGACAGGGAGAACACACACACAAAAAAAAAAATCACTTGAAAAAGGAAATAGGAAGAATAACAATAATTTGTACTTAAATTTTGTTTGGAGAGATGTAGCAGAAGACAGCGGTGTCAGGCAAACAGGGCTGGATATGACGAGCGGTTGGACTGGAAACAGGACGGCGACGCTGAGATGAGGAGAAGTGCACGTGGAGATACTTTTTAAATTTTTTTTTTTTATTTATGTAGAAGGGAGGCGGCCAAGGGCAACAAAAATAAAACAAAATAGCCCACTCTAGTGCCGGTCCCTGGAAAGTCCATATTCAGTAGCCAAAAGAAGAATGGGATAAGTGTCTTGATACCTCTCTCTTGAAACAGTTCAAGTCATAGGCAGGTGGAAATACAGAGGCAAGAAGAGAGTTCCAGAGTTTACCAGAGAAAGGGATGAAAGACTGAGAATACTGGTTAATTCTTACATTAGAGAGGTGGACAGAATAGGGGTGAGAGGAAGAAGCAAGTCTTGTGCAGCGAGGCCGCGGGAGCAAGGGAGGCTTGCAGTTAGCGATATCTGAAGAGCAGTTAGCATGAAAATAGCGGTAAAGACTACGTGGCTGGCTGTCAGGACAACGGAGCAGCGGTGATGTTACTTGATGCTAGCCTCAGGAAGACTGGAGTTGGACTGAGGCAGGACAGGTGACCGTGCAGTGAGGTCACGTGAGATCTGGGATGTAGGTGAACCCAGGGAAGAATGCGGGGGGCGCACGTAAGGTCAATGCAGGTGGGCGCTGACAGGATGCGGCAGGCAGGACAACTGCAATGATGACTCAGGTGATGCAGGCGGCGACGTTGAGTGAGAAGAACCACGTGTGTGTGGAGCTTGTTGCTTGTTTGGTGACACTTAGATTTTCAATATTACCAAGCTGCCCCTAATTTGTTCTGGAGCCCGCTGCCACCAGTTTGTTCTGGTCCCAGGTATGGAACACAGTATTATAATGGTTTCTGGTAGTCTGTGGCGAGAATGGCAGGCAGACTGGATTGATTTGGTGGGTAAGTTAAGTAAGGAGATGCAGTAGTTTGGGTTTTCTTGGTATATTCAATTATTTGGTACAGCAGAATATGATATCTTTGGGCGAAGATATAGGCTAAAAGGATGCCTGTTGAACGTAGGTGAGATGCCCAAGAAAGAATGCTGCTGAGTGATGAGCGTCAACCAATCAATCATGAGGGGCATACGCCAGGGGGTGCGTTGCCTCGCCTACCCTACGGCGCCACCCCTGGCGGTCACTAACTCTGATTTAAATGCACTAATGTTTTCATTTGTAAATTTCCTGGTTGCAAAAGTTATAGGTTTGGACGTAGATTCTGACTTTGAAGAAGAAAATAAACATATGAATGGAAAGTGATCACTTATTGAATTGAAGATGATGCCACTGCATACATAATTGTCCAAATTGTTTGTCCAGATCAAAGTTGCAGAGGGATTGATCACACGTGTTGATTTATTTGTTGTGCCAAAGAAGCGATATCTGTGGAAAGGTTTACAAGGAGCTGGGTATTTATGTCACTACACTTCAATATATTTACGTTAAAATCGCCTATAATGTAAATTGGTACTTTATAAGTTAGCGCAATGTTAATAATGTTATCTAAAGTAGAAATAAAACTGTCAAATTCTGAATTAGGTGGACGGTAAATCATGCCAACTAAGGTGGTTTTGGTTTGTTAACTTCCAAAAATAGACATTCAATGTATGGTAACTGAAGCGATAGTTGGTGTATTGTCGTCAAACCTGTTGTTTACATAGATTGCTAATCCTCATGCTGCAGTGTTTTTGTTATTAAAATAACTTTCATAACCATCCATTGAATAGATAGTACAAATTGCTTTATTGAGATGCGTTTCACATAGAGCTAAAATATAAAACCTAATACTACTTACATCAACTCATTGTAAGCGCTATCGCTGCTTACAGGCTGCCGCGGTAACAGAGCTCCACTCTTCTAGACTCATTTTCTTCATTTCTACTGCAACATCAAAGTACTGAACCTGACACAAGCTGCAATGAAGATATTAGGAGGGACGGGAAGGAGGTGTTTACTCAAATTGACACTGCTGTGGCTGGTAATTTTAAGTTTTGTGATGAATACTACGACTGTGAAGGTAAACATACAGTACAACAGTGCTTCTCTACATGCACTTCGTTCTCCAGTGGAAGACCCCGTACCTTGCCACCTCACCGATAGTGTGAACCTATTTCTGGATTTACAAGTAAGCAATGGTATGAGAAGAGATGGAGATTTACCAGCCAGACGACAAGGAAGGAGAGCACGAGGGAGGCGTGGGGGAGTGAGGGTGAGGATGAGGAGGAGAGGGATTCGTACACCGCTGCCAATCGTGATGTTTGAAAATGTTCGTTCACTCAGAAATAAAATTGACGAGCTCTTCGCAAACTGTAAGTACTTTCATGAATACAGGAAAAGTGCCCTAATTGCCCTGACAGAAACATGGCTGCAAGAAAGAGATGCAGATGGGACTTTCAATATTGATGGATTTGTGTTGGTAAGGTCTGTCAGGGAAGGTGTCTTTAAAGAGAGGGGCGGTGGAGTTGCGGTGTTTATTAACGAGAAGTGGTGCGAATACAAGTGAGTATCAATGAAAAGTACTGTGATAAAAACATTGAGTATCTTGTGGTGTCTTGTCGTCCTTCTTATCTTCCTAGAGAGCTCGGCAAGTTTATACTTTTTATTGTCTACATCCCCACAGACGCCGAAGTGTCGGTAGCTGCTGATATTCCAGAAAATTGTATAGCAAAATATGAAAGCAAATGGCCAGACAGTGCTAGGCTGATCATGGGTAACAGCTGTTATTTCCAAGAAAAGATCCCAACTTACGAACGGTACGTGGAATTTCCTACAAGAGGTAATAATACATTAGATAAACTGTATTGTAATTTGAGAAACAGCTATCTGACCTACCAAAGATCACAATTAGGAAACAGTGATCATAATATGATTTTTGGTGCACCTATATATAAGCAAGTGTTGTAACGAGAACCGTGTAAGGTATATAATATAGAAAATGGGAGTCAGAAAAGTTAGATCAACTTCGAGGCTGTCTGGAGTGCACTGACTGGTCTGTAATGATAGAAAATGGAGGGAATATTAACGTAAACGCTGACATCTTTAATTCATACTTTAACTTTTGCTTAGACATGCTAATACCGATTACTAATATGAAAATATATCCAAACAACAAGCCGTGGATAAATAAAGAACTAATTTCCATGTTAAATGATAAACGTAAAATAAGACACGTAGGCAGTGAAGCCCAGAAAAGAGAATTGCAAAAACAAATAGATAGGAAAATGAAATAATAATCGCGGCGATATTGCCTTCTCTTAAGGGAACAGGAAAAGACAATTTAATTGCCACTCTCTCTTGTTTATTGGCAAAACAAACTCGAGGATCATTGTGCGCTGCAACGCACCCAAAAATTTACATAACAAAATATGTACACATACATACATAAAGTGCGTGTATGTTTTCTGTGTGTGTGAAAGATTTGTATGTAAAAGAGACACAGCCGATGTATGTGTTTGTTTGTGAAAAGAAGGTGTAGAGTAGAAATAATCGGTGTTTCATGGTAGAGAAAATAAAAATGTGTAAAGAGAGTTACCCTTGGATGAGAGAACGTGAGTAGAGAATGGTGGAAGTTGAGGGCACACTACAAAGACACGTAGGCAGTGTTGCCCAGAAAAGAGAATTGCAAAAATAAATAGATAGGAAAATAAAAGACTCTAAAAACAGTTACAAAGAAAAAGGTGAGGGACCTTTTAGAACAAATAAATCTAAGGATGCTTGGAAGGGTCTCAAGACGTTGTGCGGATTCAAGAAAAAACAAACAACACCTGGACCAGAAGATGTGGTCACATATGTTAATTAATTAAATATACTTTCTTTGCGATGTTTGAGGAAAACAATTTTAGTGTAGAACAGAATGAGGTGATGCATACTATACGAAACAGAAGAGATAAGCAGGTTGTAATAAGGCAGGAAGTAATGATGAGGGAATTAAAGCGAATACGTGTTAGTAAAGCCACAGGGCCTGATGGGGTGCCAGCTAAGGCATTGAAGTGTTGTGCGGAACAACTGGTGCTTGTGCTGAATCAGCTGTTCCAGGATTCCATCACTCAGGGAGAGGTACCACAAATCTGGAAACTGACTGAAATTAAGCCGATTCTTAAAATTTATTTTCCAAAACTTTTTAATGATTTTAGACCTGTTGCTCTCACATCTAATGTTATAAAATGTCTTGAAAATATTGTAAGAAATGTTATAAGTGAAAAGATGTATTATTTAAGAGACCAAATGCAGTTTGCATATTGTAGAAATACATGTATGCAAGATGCAAGTATAACTTTTATCAATGACATCTCTAAACACTTAGACAAAAAAAAAAAAAAAAAAAAAAAAAAATCTGCTAGAATTTTATTTATAGATTTTAGTTCAGCTTTTAACACTATTCAACCACATATACTTTTAAACAAAATGCTGGAGATGGGCTATAATGGTAATATTCTGAAATGGATTTTTTTTTTCAACGAATAGGCACTAAATGTGAAGAAAACCAAAAAAATGATAATAGATTTTAGGAAAAATCCATTAACGATCCAGAGAGCATCATTATTGAAGGAGAGACAGTGGAGCGCGTAAATGAATGCAAATATCTTGGTATTGTAATTGATGATGAGCTGAAGGGCAATGTAAACACAAACGTAGTAATGAAAAAATGTAAACAAAGACTTCATTTTATTAGAATTTTTAAACAATTTACAGGTTGATAACTAAATCATCAGCTTATTTTATAAATCTACCCTAGAATCTATTCTAACTTTTTCACTTACTACATGGTATAAAAAACTGTGCTTGACAGATAAAAATAAGTTAAACAAAATTGTAGAAAAAAGCTGCAAAAATGGGAGCAGATGTGAAAACAACAGATATTTTATATCAAGAAGGTACATTAAAACAAGTTGTTAAAATTATGCAAGGCCAAACCTATCCTCTATATAAATGTTACATGTTTTTAAGGTCAGGAAGAAGACTGTCATTACCTATCATAAGAACGGACCGATACAAGAAGTCTTTCGTTCCCAGCTGTATTAGAATTTTTAACCATTTTAACTCATAGAACTCATGTTTTGTGCATTTCTATTTTTATTTGATCCACATTTTGTATTTTTATTTATTTTTTATCTATTTTTTATTTTATCTAATATAAGTTATTATGTGTCAATTTTACAAATTTCTATCTGTAATTTTCTTTTTTCTCTCATATTTTGTGGAACCTGTTCATCAGAAAGATTTTCACTTGTATGCATCACTGTATAACAATGTGACAAATAAATTATCTTATCTTATCTTATCTTATCTTAATACAACTGTTAAGGTGAAGTATTATACTACTGATAATTAAAAACTTGTAAATTTAAGCATTGATAAATATTATGGTTAACTGATTAATTAAATACATAATCACAGTAAGGTTTACAAACCTTGTGCTACTAAGATGAGTTATGAGAAACGTGATTATCATTTTGAAAATAAAAGAGATGGTCTGAATATCATAGAATTTATAAGACTAAGTGAAAATTTATGAATAACAATATGACAATTTAATAAATCAATAAAATCAAAATCATTAAAAGAAGCAAAAAGAAACGGAGAGAGAGAGAGAGAGAGAGAGAGAGAGAGAGAGAGAGAGAGAGAGAGAGAGAGAGAGAGAGAGAGAGAGAGAGAGAGAGAGAGAGAGAGAGAAAACTATTATGAATATATATTAACCTGAAAAGAGAGAAAAAAGCAAACATCAGATAGGTGCAGTGTGAATTATCCTTAGTGGCTTACCTGATGTTTCCTGACGGCGACGAGCGAGACATGCCAGGAGAGAGCGAGCACACAGTGTGTGTTTCCTGCCACCATAGGCGGAGATGTAAGGAAGGATGTATTGTGGGGGCAGGAAATGTTTCTCGCTCTGGCGCTCTGGCCCTGCAGCTCTCCCTTAGGTTCCTTCACCTTGCCTCCTGCCGGGCAGAAGTAGGGCGTTCTTTAATGGTGCACGTCAGCACCTGCAGGATGGCGGCCAGTGCCACCTGCCTCCTTATGACGGCCACCCCGTTCGCCAAGCAACGCACTGTGACGAGGGTGTGCCGTCCTCCCCAGCAGCCCAGGCCCACCTTGGCCACCTGGGCAGGAGTGAGGGTTCCGCTCCCCTCCTAGAGAAGATGAGCGAAGCACTGCGGCGACTCCTGCTCTCTCAGCAGTACCCGGCCTGGGAGGGTACACTCCACAAGGAGGAAGTCACTGAGTCACTGGGTAGCCAACGCCGCGCGGGTCACACAGACAGTAACGTTATACTTGTAAAAGGGAGTTTTATGTAAAATGCCGTTAATACTAATAAAAACTGAAAAAAACGTAAATTATGAAATTTTAGATAGAAAAGTATATTGTAACATGAAAAAGTTGTTTTCTACAAAATGTGTTTAAACGTCCAAAAAAGTTAAAAATGGGTATTTTGTACAGTTTCAGAGAAAAAAAAATTATATAGTGTATATTTTCTTTTTTTTAATCAAAACATTGAAATCAATAGAAAATGATTAAAAAGTGATTTTTGGTGTAAAATCATATATTTTTTTCGTAAAAGAGATGGTTTTCTTTTAAAAGTAGTAAATCTCCGAAAAATATTGAAAAATTTATGCAGTTTTAGAGAAAAAATATATATTATCGTAAAATAAGGATAAAAGCATAAAAAAAGGTAATTTGTGCAATTTTAGAGAAAAAAATATTGTCGAGAAAAAGAATGTATTTTTTTGGTTTTCTTCCACCAATAAATGAAAATATGAAAAAACCTTGAAAAGTCACTTTTTAGGCAGAATTTTCTTCTTTATTCAAATTGCATATATTATACTTGTAAAAAGCAGTTTTGTTTAAAATGCAGTTAATACTCCTAAAAAAGTTGAAAAACACGTCATTTATGATTTTGTTTTAGAAAAAAAGTATATAGTGGCAATATTCAGTGTTTTTTGTTTATTTTTTGATGAAAACAATGAAATAAGCAAAAAAATCATCGAAAAACTCACTTTTTCGGAGAAAAGAAACTTTTTTCGTGAAGTAGCATATATTCCTTTTTTCTGAACTAAAAAAAAGATGGTCATTCTTAGATAAGATGTTAATTCTCCTAAAAACGCTGGAAAGGGGAAAATTTATGCAATTTTTAGAGAAAAAAATGAATTGCCATGAAAAGTTAATATATTTCTTGCTTTTTCCTTCATTTACATTCAAAACATGGAAATGAAAAGAAAAAAAAAACACTAAAAAATCCTTATTCTTAAAGAAATATATATTTTTTCTTTGAAATGGCTTGAATTACATTTTCTGTAACATGAAAATGTAGTTAATATGAATAAAAATGTTTAAATAGGGTAGTTTATGTAACTTTAAAGAGAAAAAACAATACCATATAGCGTATTGTTCATGTTTTTAATTAAAACATGGAAATTCAAAGAAAATTACTGAAAAACTCACTTTTGGATGTAAAAACATACTTTTATTTTATACGGAAAGATGGATTTGACATAAAAATATTCTAAAACACTTAAAAACGTTGAAAAATGATAATTCAAATCGCATAATTTATACTTGTAAAATGGGGTTTTATGTAAAATGCCGTTAATACTCTTTAAAAAACTGAAAAAAACGTAATTTATGAATTTTAGATAGAAAAAGTATATTGTAACATGAAAAAGGTGTTTTCCACAAAATGTGTTAAACGTCCAAAAAGGTTAAAAATGGATACGTTGTACAGTGTCAGAGAAAGAAAATGTATATAGTGTTTATTTTCTTGTTTTTAATCAAAACATTGAAATCAATAGAAAATAATTAAAAAGTGACTTTTGGTGTAAAGTCATATATATATATATTTTTTAAAGTAATAAATCTCCGAAAAACATTTGAAAAAAGGTCATTTATGCAGTTTTAGAGAAAAAATATATATTATCGTAAAACAAGGATAAAAGCATAAAAATAGATAATTTGTGCAATTTTAGAGAAAACAAATATGGTGGAGAAAAAGAATGTATTTTTTGGTTTTCTTCCAACAAAAAATGAAAATATGAAAAAAACCTTGAAAAAGTCACTTTTTAGGCAGAATTTTCTTCTTTATTCAAATTGCATATATTATACTTGTAAAAGGGGGTTTTGTTTAAAATGACGTTAATACTTCTAAAAAGTTGAAAAACACGTCATTCATGATTTTTTTCAGAAAAAAGTATATTGTGGCAATATTCAGTGTTTTTTGTTTATTTTTTGATAAAAACAATGAAATAAGCAGAAAATCATCAAAAAATTCACTTTTTTGGTGAAAAAAAAAACTAATTTCGTGAAATGGCATATATTCCATTTTTCTGAACTAAAAAAAGATGGGCCTTCTTAGATAAGATGTTAATTCTCCTAAAAACGCTGGAAAGGGGATAATTAATGCAACTTTGAGAGAGAAAAAAAAAAGAATTGCCATGAAAAATTAATATATTTCTTGCTATTTCCTTCATTTTCACTCAAAACATGGAAATGAAAAGAAAAAAAAAACAGTGAAAAATCCTTTTTCTTAAAGAAATATATATTTTTTTCCTTGAAATGGCTTGTATTACATTTTATGTAACATGAAAAAGAGTTTTTCTTCAAAAAGTTGTTAAAACCAATAAAAGGTTTAAATAGGGTAGTTTATGAAACTTTAAAGAGAAAAACAATATGCTATAGCGTATTGTTCATGTCTTTAATTAAGTATGGAAATTCAAAGAATATTACTGAAAAACTCATTTTGGAGGTAAAAACATACTTTTTTTTTCTAAGAGAAGATGGATTTGTCATAAAAATATTGTAAAACCCTTAAAAACGTTCAAAAATGGATAATTCAAATTGCATATGTTATACTTGTAAAAGGGGGTTTTATGTAAAATGCCGCTAATACTCTTAAAAACTGAAAAAAACGTAATTTATGAAATTTTAGATAGAAAAAGTATATTGTAATAGGAAAAAAAGTTGTTTTCTACAAAATGTGTTTAAACGTCCAAAAAAGTTAAAAATGGGTACTTTCTATAGTTTCAAAGAAAAAAAAAATGTATTTAGTGTATATTTTCTAGTTTTTAATCAAAACATTGAAATCAATAGAAAATGATTAAAAAGTGACTTTTGGTGTAAAATCTTTTTTTTTTCTCGTTAAAGAGATGGGTTCCTTTTAAAAGTAGTAAATCTCCGAAAAACATTGAAAAAAGGGTCATTTATACAGTTTTAGAGAAAAAAATATATATTATCGTAAAATAAGGATAAAAGCATATATATAGGGAATTTGTGCAATTTTAGAGAAAAAAACATTGTCGAGAAAAATATTGTATTTTTTTGTTTTTTTTTCCACTAACAAATGAAAATATGAAAATAACCTTGAAAAAGTAATTTTTTAGGCAGAATTTTCTTCTTTATTCAAATTGCTTATATTTTTCTTGTAAAAGGGGTTTTGTTTAAAATGCCGTTAATACTCCTAAAAACGTTCAAAAACACGTCATTTATGATTTTTTACAGAAAAAAAGTAAATAGTGAAAATATTCAGTGTTTTGTTTATATTTTGATGAAAACAATGAAATAAGCAGAAATTATCGAAAAATTCACTTTTTCGGTAAAAAGAAACTTTTTTTCGTGAAATGGCATATATTCATTTTTTCTGAACTAAAGAAAAATGGTTTTTCTTAGATAAGATGTTAATTCTCCTAAAAACGCTGGAAAGGAGATAATTCATGCAATTTTGAGAGAAAAAAACAAATTGCCATCAAAAGTTAATATATTTCTTGCTTTTTCCATCACTTTAATTCAAAACATGGAAATGAAAAGAAAAAAAACACTGAAAAATCATTTTTCTTAAAGAAATATATATTTTCCCTTCAAATGGCTTGTATTACATTTTATGTAACATGAAAAGAGGATTTTCTTCAAAATGTTGTTAAAACCAATAAATAGGGTTGTTTATGTAACATTAAGGAGAAAAACCATACGCTATAGCGTATTGTTCATGTTTTTAATTAAAACATGGAAATTGAAAGAAAATTACTGAAAAACTCACTTTTGGAGGTAAAAACATACTTTTTTTTAAGGGAAGATGGATTTGTCATAAAAATATTGTAAAACCCTTAAAAACGTTGAAAAAAGGATAATTCAAATCGCATATGTTATACTTGTAAAAGGGGGTTTTATGTAAAATGCCGTTAAAACTCTTAAAAACTGAAAAAAAACGTAATTTATGAAAATTTACATAGAAAAAGTAATATTGTAACATGAAAAAGTTGTTTTCTACAAAATGTGTTTAAACGTCCAAAAAGATTAAAAATGGGTACTTTGTACAGTTTCAGAGAAAGAAAATGTATAGAGTTTTTATTTTCTTGTTTTTAATCAAAACATTGAAATCAATAGAAAATTATTAAAAAGTGACATTTGGTGTAAAATCATATAATTTTTTCGAAAAAGAGATCGTTTTCCTTTAAAAGTGGTAAATCTCCGAAAAACATTGAAAAAAGGGTCATTTATGCAGTTTTAGAGAAAAAAAATATATTATCGTAAAATAAGGATAAAAGCATAAAAATAAGTAATTTGTGCAATTTTAGAGAAAAAAAATATTATGGAGATAAAAGAATGTATTTTTTTGGTTTTCTTCCACCAACAAATGAAAATATAAAAAAACCTTGAAAAAGTCACTTTTTAGGAAGAATTTTCTTTTTTATTCAAATTGCATATATTATACTTGTAAAAGGAGGTTTTGTTTAAAATGCCGTTAATACTCCTAAAAACGTTGAAAAACACGTCATATATGATTTTTTTTTTCAGAAAAAAGTATATTGTGGCAATATTCAGTGTTTTTCGTTTATTTTTTTGATGAAAAGATGGAAATAAGAAGAAAATCATCGAAAAGTTCACTTTTCCGGTGAAAAGAAACTTTTTTTTCGTGAAATGGCATATATTCCTTTTTTCTGAACTAAAAAAAAAAGATGGCCCTTCTTAGAAACGATGTTAATTCTCCTAAAAATGTTGTAAAGGGGATAATTTATGCAATTTTCAGAGAAAAAAATGAATTGCCATGAAAAGTTAATATATTTCTTGCTTTTTCCTTCATTTTCATTCAAAACAATGAAATGAAAAGAAAAAACACTGAAAAATCATTTTTCTTAAAGAAATATATATTTTTTCCTTGAAATGTCTTGTTTTACATTTTATATAACATGAAAAAGAGATTTTTTTCAAAATGTTGTTAAAACCAATAAAAAGGTTTAAATATGGTAGTTTTTGTAACTTTAAAGAGAAAAACAATACGCTATAGCGTATTGTTTATGTTTTAAATTAAAACATGGAAATTAAAAGAAAATTACTGAAAAACTCACTTTTGGAGGTAAAAACATACTTTTTTTTTCTAAGGGAAGATTGATTTGTCATAAAAAATATTGTAAAACCTTTAAAAACGTTGAAAAATGGATAATTTAAATCGCATATGTTATACTTGTAAAAGGTGGTTTTATGTAAAATGCCGTTAATACTCTTAAAAACTGAAAAAAAACGTAATATATGAAATTTTAGATAGAAAAAATGATATTGTAACATGAAAAAGCTGTTTTATAGAAAATGTGTTTAAACGTCCAAAAAGGTTAAAAATAGGTACTTTCTACAGTTTCAGATAAAGAAAATGTATATAGTGTTTATTTTTTTGTTTTTAATCAAAATATTGAAATCAATAGAAATTTATTAAAAAGTGACTTTTGGTGTAAAATCATATATTTTTTTTCGTAAGAGAGATGGTTTTCCTTTAAAAGTAGTAAATATCCAGAAAACATTGAAAAAAGGGTCATTTATGCAGTTTTAGAGAAAAGAAATATATATTATCGTAAAATAAGGATAAAAGCATAAAAATAGGTAATATGAGCAATTTTAGAGAAAAAAAATATTGTCGAAAAAAAGAATGTGTTTTTTTGGTTTTCTTCCACCAACAAATACAAATATGAAAAAAACTTGAAAAGTCACTTTTTAGGCAGAATTTTCTTCTTTATTCAAATTGCCTATATTATACTTGTAAAAGAGGGTTTTGTTTAAAATGCCGTTAATACTCTAAAAAACGTTGAAAAACGCGTCATTTATGATTTTTTTCAGAAAAAAAGTATATTGTGGTAATTTTCAGTGTTTTTTGTTTATTTTTTTTATGAAAACAATGAAATAAGCAGAAAATCATCGAAAAATTCACTTTTTCGGTGAAAAGAAACTTTTTTTTCGTGAAATGGCATATATTCTTTTTTTTTAAAGAAAAAAAAGATGGTCTTTCTCAGATAAGATGTTAATTCTCCTAAAAACGCTGAAAAGGATATCATTTATGCAATTTTGAGAGAAAAAAATGAATTGCCATGAAAAGTTAATATATTTCTTGCCTTTTCCTTCATTTTCATTCAAAACATGGAAATGAAAAAAATATATATATTTTTCCCCTGAAATGGCTTGTATTACATTTTATGTAACATGAAAAAGGGATTTTCCTCAAAGTGTTGTTAAAACCACTAAAAAGGTTTAAATAGGGTAGTTTATGTAACTTTAAGGAGAAAAACAATACGCTATAGCGTAATGTTCATGTTTTTAATTAAAACATGGAAATTGAAAGAAAATTACTGAAAAACTCATTTATGGAGGTAAAACACACTTTTTTTTTCTAAGGAAAATGGATTTGTCATAAAAATATTGTAAAACCCTGAAAAACGTTGAGAAACTGATAATTCAAATCGCATATGTTATACTTGTAAAAGGGGGTTTTATGTAAAATGCCGTTAATATTCTTAAAAACTGAAAAAAAAAAAATTTATGAAATTTTAGATATAAAAAGTATATTGTAACATGAAAAAGCTGTTTTTTACAAAATGGGTTTGAACGTCCAAAAAGGTTAAAAATGGGTACTTTGTACAGTTTCAGGATTGTTTACCTTTAAAAGTAGTAAATCTCCGAAAAACAGTGAAAAAAGGGTCATTTATGCAGTTTTAGAGAAAAATATATATATGATCGCAAAATAAATATAAAAGCATAAAAATAGGTAATTTGTTCAATTTAAGAGAAAAAATATATTGTCGATAAAAAGAATGTATTTTTTTGGTTTTCTTACACCAACAAATGAAAGTATGAAAAAAAAACTTGAAAAAGTCACTTTTTTGGCAGAATTTTCTTCTTTATTCAAATTGCATATATTATACTTGTAAAAGGGGGTTTTGTTTAAAATGCCGTTAATACTCCTAAAAACGTTGAAAAACACGTCATATATGATTTTTTTTTAGAAAAAAATATATTGTGGCAATATTCAGTGTTTTTTGTTTATTATTTTGATGAAAAGATGGAAATAAGCAGAAAATCATCGAAAAACTCACTTTTCCGGTGAAAAGGAACTTTTTTCGTGAAATGGCATATATTCCTTTTTTCTGAACTAAAAAAAAAGATGGTCCTTCTTAGAAAAGATGTTAATTCTCCTAAAATTTTGTAAAGGGGATAATTTATGCAATTTTCAGAGAAAAAATGAATTGCCATGAAAAGTTAATATATTTCTTACTTCTTCCTTCATTTTCATTCAAAACAATGAAATGAAAAGAAAAACACTGAAAAATCCTTTTTCTTAAAGAAATATATGTTTTTTCCATGAAATGTTTTGTTTTACATTTTATGTAACATGAAAAAGAGAATTTTTTCAAAATGTTGTTAAAACCAATAAAAAGGTTTAAATATGGTAGTTTTTGTAACTTTAAAGAGAAAAACAATACGCTATAGCGTATTGTTCATGTTTTAAATTAAAACATGGAAATTCAAAGAAAATTACTGAAAAACTCACTTTTGCAGGTAAAAACATACTTTTTTTTTGCTAAGGGAAGATGGATTTGTCATAAAAAATATTGTAAAACCATTAAAAACGTTGAAAAATGGATAATTCAAATCGCATATGTTATACTTGTAAAAGTTGTCTTTAATCCTACCAAGTAAAATATTAACTCCTTAAAATAGTTTCTTTTTATTGTATTGTTTTAAATAATTAAAAGAAAATGTCAAAAACATTTGCCAAATTTATCCCTAAAGTGTCATAAAATACACCTTTTTTAGAATTTTGCATTATTATTTAGAATACACAAAATACACATGTTCTTTATGGTAAAAACATCAGTTTTCAGTCAAAACTAAAGATTTATCATTTATATACTTAATTGACTTTTTCCTACAAAATTGGAATTAAATCACTTCAAATATTTTGCATTTTACTTATTGTTACAAAAAGTTGAAAATGTCAAAATAGAAATTCAGGAAATGAAAATGCATTTTTAAAAATTTTTTTTATAAAGGACGGTTTCCGTAAGGAATGGCGATTTTTTAAGAAAATTAACAAATTTTAGAAGACAGTGTTTTTCATAGAAATGTAATTAATATAATAGTTTTTGGACGAGTTGTCCTGTTTTTTTGCAAACAATGCATAAAAACATTGCACTTCTCGAGTAAGGTACTTGGAGTTTATTTAAAATAAAAAATTAGAAGCATTCAAATTTGGTATATAACACAAGTTATTAATGTACCAATATTTCAATGTTTTTTTTTTTTTTTATGCAAAACAAGAAAGAAATAATTTAAAAATTCATATTTTTGGTAAAACAATTTTCCCTTAAAATAGCATAAATCAATTCTATTTTAACATTCAGCATCATCAGGAAGAAAACACACAATAAACGAGTCATTTATGGCGAAACATGAAGTTTCATTCACAACTGTATATATATATATATATATATATATATATATATATATATATATATATATATATAGATATAGATATATATATATATATATATATATATATATATATATATATATATATATATATATATATATATATATATAGTATCTATAAACTAAATTGACGTTAATCTCACAAAATAGAATATAAATCAATTAAAATAGTTTCTTTTTACAGTTTTTCTAAGTTGAAAGAAAATTTAATAAAAATATTTGCCAAATTTATCCCTAAAATGGCACAAATTAACTCTTTTTTAAAGTTTGCATTATTATTTAGAATACATATAATAAACACGTTCTTTACGGGCAAACATCAGCTTTCAGTCACACCTAAAGATTTAGAATCTTTATACTCAATTGACTTGCTCCCATAAAATCAGAATAAATGTACTGGTCCCGGGTATGGAACAGTATTATAATGGTTTGGTAGTCGTAGCGAGAGTGGCAGGAAAACTGGGTTGCTTGGTGGGTAATTAAATGAAGTAAGGAGATGGGTGTAGGTTTTTTCTTGTTATATTCAGCTTCTTTGGTACACCAGAATGTGATTGCAGTGGGCGAAGATATGGGCTATAAGTGGATGGCTGTTGAACAAAGATGAATGCCCGAGAGTGAGAGAATGCTGCTTGAGTGATGAGTGTCGCTTGAAGTGAATGCCTGAGTAAGTGCGAGAATGATGCTGCTTGAGAGAATGATGTTGAATGAAGTGTCAATGTGTCTTTTAAAAGGTAGGAAGGCGGAGTTTGAAGCGAACGCGTGGTTCACAAATTAAGGTTAGCGTTAGCAGGAAGAGGAAGATTCTTAAGAGATTGGAAACCGGCGAGAATGTCACAGTCATTAAAAATACATTAGTTTTTCCCTAAGATAGAGGAGATTAGGAGGAGGGAAGGTGCGACGGGACAGAGAGGTGTGGACAGACCTGACAGCAGAGATAGAGAAAGCAAGCACGTGCTGTACGTAGATGTGAAGTTAGTTATTAATAGTTACGATTAATAAAACTGATACATAAAAACATTTTAAATAGCTTATGTTTTACTTATTCTTACAAAAAAGTTGAAAGAAAATGTCAAAATAAACAATTAGCAAATTTATCACTGAAAATACTTGAAAATATATATTTTCTTTATAGAAGACGTTTTCCGTAAAGAATTGCGATACTTCTAAGAAAAAATTAATGAACATTAAAAACATTTGAATATCTAGTATCCATATACAAAATTGACTTTAATCCTCCAAATATAATTCAAACTACTTAAACTCGCTTATTTTTTACGTATTGTTTTAAAAAGTTGAAAGATAATATCAAAAGAAACATTTGCCAAATTAATCCTTAAAATGGCATAAATTATCCCCCTTTTTTTAACGTTTTGCATTATTATTTAGAAAACACACAATAAACAAGTTTTCTTTTTATGGTGAAACATCACTTTTCAGTCACGGTTGAAGAATAAAGATATCCTTACTAAATTTTTTTTTCACAAAATCAGAACTAATTCACTTAAAATAATTTGTTTTTTACTCTTTGTTACAAAAAATTGAAAGCAAATGTCAATATAAATAACTACCAAATTTATCATTTAAAATGCATTGAAATATATATTTTCTTTATAAAGGACGGTTTTGGTAAATAAATGCGATTTCTCTAAGAAGAGAAAACTTCAAAAAGATTTTCTTAAAAATGTTAATATCGTTTTTTTTTTTTTTTTTTTTGGGGGGGGGACAGTTTACCATGGATTTTGCGAACAATGCATAAAAAACTGCAATTCATGAAAAGAGAGTTTAGTCAAAATAAAAAGAATACAAGGTTTCAAATTTGGTATATTTAACAAGTTATTAATGTACCGATATTTCATTTTTTTGGTGCAAAACGAGAAGGAAATCCATCAAAACCTCACATTTTTGCTAAAACATACAATAAATAATTTATTTATAGTGAAACCAATTTTCAATCACGACTGAATATTTAGTATCTATATAATAATTTGACTTTCCCACAAAATCAGAAAAAAACACTCAAATTAGTTTGCTTTTTACGTATTCCTACAAGAAGTTAAAATGAAATGTCAAAAGAAACATTTGGCAAATATATACTCAGAAAAAATGGATAAAAATGTATCTTTTTCTTTATAATAGACGTTTTCTTTATAGAAAAAAAAGACCTAAAAAAACAGGGTTTTTTAAGAATACTGTTACCCGGTGGTGGTATTGACGATATCGCAAACGCATTTGATGAGCTGACAAAGGATACAAACAAGAATGCACTATTTCGCATACACGCCGGACAAACAACATCCAAAACACAAGATCAGAGGCCCTTCTAGAAAAATACCGTAAGATGATCAATAAGTACAAAACGAAATCGAGCAATATCATCGTCTTTGGCATGCTCCCCAGAATAAATGCGCTAAATTAATTCTACAAAAGGGCATTGAGCACAAATTTTCGCCTCGGCAACCTCTGCAAAGAAGAGGGGGTTAGAGTTTATAAACTTATGGAACCACTTCTACGATCAGAAAATTCTGTTTTGGAAAGATGGTCTTCACCTTAATTCTGTTGGTTCAGCCAGACTCGGAAGACTTTTCAATGATGCGGTAAACGCTTATCAAACAAAAAACATGAGCCATGCAGAAGTAACGGAAATGACGTAAGTAGAGTAAATAATACTGTTCCATCTGAGCAAGATAGCATAAAGTTTTGTTACATCAATGCGCGTAGTATAAGAAATAAATTTCAAGACTTGGAAGAAATTGTTAGCATGGAGGATTACGATATTATCGGCGTGACAGAATCATGAATAGACACATACAACAGAGATTTTTTAACGGAATACTCGATCCAAGGCTACACCTGATTTAGCTGTGAAAGAGAACACAGAGAAGGAGGTGGAGTACTCATTTACGTCAAAACAAATCTCCACCCATTTGCGAAACCAGTTAAGAAGGTGAATAACATTGATGTCTCATTCATTCAATTAAACTCTAAGGTACGTAAACTAATAATTGGTGTCATTTACCGACTTCCACGTCAAGTACGCGAGACTGACGATACGAACAAATAGCCGAAATTTGTCCAGAAAATGATGCCTTAATTGTTGGAGACTTCAATCTAGCCATAAACAGATGGGGCGATCCTCTAAATTCACACACTACCAATCTTTTAGAAAGTAGTTGACACCAACTAGTACTTTATCCTACTATAAGTGATAATATCCTAGATCTCATTTTTACCACGAACGAAAACATAATCACTAACGTAGAAGTTGGTTCCGAATTTAGCAACAGCAACCACCAGGTGATTACATTCAGTAGGGGAGACCGGGGCTAGTTGGCACGCTTTTTAGACGTTCCTTGATAAAAGGAAAACAACAAACAATTTTGGTAATCTTTTACTTTCATTGAAAAATATGAACATTCCTCTTACTTTCCATGTAATAAGATATTAATTTCCCTTCAAAACAAATGCACAGCATCCTTTAGAAAAAAATATTTCACGTGTGCCAACTTGCCCCATGTGCGGGGTAAGTTGACACACATTAGAGGGTAAGTTGGCACAATAGATATTGATATCAAATGAGAAGTATGTAGCACTAAATTTTAACACGGATTATGTGCAGTGCTTCATATGAAGAGTACACTATTCCATATAAACTTATATGTTTTCCTAGCAAAAAAAGTAACCATTAATACGAAAAGAAAAAAATACGATAACTTTCAAAATATCTAAATGAAAATAATTGCACTTCGAGGTCATAATTGCAGAAAATACTTAATACTAGAGGTGAATTTAATCTAAATTCTCATCTGAGTCACAGTTAAGGCATGTATAAAATAACTCCATGTCAGTATAATGCTATTTGCTTAAAAAAAATCAAGGCCCTGTATGGACAGATGCGAACCATGATTGTCTAGTAACAAAATAACTGGTTTTTCTTTAGAGCATTTAGTGTGTTTGACAAAATGCTCTAAAATTTCCAGAAAATGTGACTCTGTCATCCATCCTGATGGGTTGGCAGATCCAGAACTACCAGGAGGAGGACATTGAAGGAAATGATCACGGAAATGCACTCTTGGGAAGATGAAAAAAGGTGGAACTACATTGCCAGTGGCTGAGACAGCAACAGCTATTGTTACAAGGCTTCCTCTTTCACCTGAGGTCATTTGGCACTGTGCCAATTTGCCCCATATTTATTGAGCCAACTTGCCCCAACCATACCATTTCCCGTTCAGTATGATTTAAATACACACAATGAAACTTTCCATGGTCTGTTTGTGGGGTATATAATCCTTAAACCCTAAGTAAAGTTATGGGTGTATTAAATTTTATTCATGTACAACCAGGCGCATTTTAAAAGAAACATACTAAGTGATTGATTATTTACCAAATGGCGTCAAAATCAAACTTTTCCTCGCTACAGGCAAATCGTGCGACCTCTCTCACTGGCTTCTTGTGGATGAGTACGGAGGCGCGCTGTGAATATGTGGTATCAATATCAACGTTATCTAGCGGATAATAGTGGAGTTATTTCAAATGTGCCAACTTACCCCTGTTGCCAACTTGCCCCGGTCTCCCCTATTAACAACTAGGTCCCTTTTGAACGAAAGTAAAGAAAAAGTACCTGATTATCGCCGAGCAAATTTTGTAAAACTTAAGAAAATTTTGGCAGAAAGCGATTGGAGCCAATTGTCAAGTCTAGTTTGTATAAATGAAGCATGGAAAGCTTTTAGATACAAACTTGAATTAGCAGGAAATTCATCTGGTCCATTGATACACAGGCGCTCGATCGTAAATAATAAACCAGTGGTGGAGCCCAGAAGTTAGAACTTGCCTCATTGCCCAAAAACGTGCCTATCATAAATATAAAGTAACTCAAAACGAAAGAGACAAGGCCGAACACGATAAATTGCGAAGACGTGCTAAAAAATGTATCAGAGGAATTAAGAAGAATTACGAACTCCATGTCGCAAACCAAATCAAGTCCAACCCTAAAGAATTTTACAATTACATTAGAAGCAAAAAAGTGTTGGATTCAACAATACGTCCACTAGCTCTACACGATGGCGAATACACTGACAACGAAACAAAAAAAAAAAAAACAAAACAAAAAAAAAAAGAAACGATACTGAAAATCAACCAATTGCTCAAAATTATAATCATAATGTTTTCTTAAACAGGTTCCATTTTAAAGAAAAAAGAAATTCTGCATGCGATAAATAAAATAAAAATTAGTAAAACACCTGGACCTGACAAAATTCCCTCACGTATATTGAAGGAGGCTAAGACCGAACTTGTCAAACCATTATCCATTTTCTTTAATAAATCATTAATCACACACAAAGTTCCAGACGACCAGAAACTCGCAAACGTAACCCCGATATAAAAAAAGGTTGATAGATCCCAATCTAATAATTACCGTCCTATTAGCCTCACTTCAGTGGTTGGTAAACTCATGGAAACAGTCTTGAGGGATAAAATAGTTGCATTTTTAGAAATTAATAATATGATAAACGATTCACAACACGGTTTTAGAAACAAGCGGTCATGTTTAACTAACCTACTCGACGTTTTCCATTATGTATATAATTCATATGATAACACGAGAGCGGTTGATACCATATACTTAGATTTCTAAAAGGCTTTTGACAAAGTTCCAAACAAGCGTCTTATAAATAAAGTAAAAGCACGCGGTTTAAATGGTGACATCGCAGCATGGATTGAGGACTGGCTATCATAAACAATGAGTAGTAATAAATGGTAAATCTTCAGATTGGATTAACGTAAACAGTGGTGTTCCACAAGGGTTAGTCTTGGGTCCAATTCTTTTTATCATATATATCAACGATATCGATGAAGGGATTAAATGTAAAATTTCTAAATTCGCTGATGATACAAAAACTGCGAACAAAGTAGATTCAGAAAACGAACGACAACTCTTGCAAAGCGACCTAAATACCCTCATCGAATGGCCAAACAAGTGGCAAATGAAATTCAATATAGATAAATGTCACGTGTTGCACATATCAAGTCAAAATCCTAAGGCGATATTTACTTTAAATAATATCCCCATGACGAGTGTGGACAAAGAAAAAGACCTTGGCATCATAGTTTCAGCAGATCTTAAACCAAGTAAACATTGCACCGAAGTTGTTAAAAATGACGAACAAATTAGTCGGTTTCATTGGTAGATCATTTACATATAAATCTGAAAAGGCAATATAACTAACTCGTGCGTCCACATCTCGAACATAAGGTTCCATTTTTGGTCACGTTACTAAAAAAAAAAAAAAAAAAAAAAAAAAAAAAAAAAAAAAAAAAATCAAGAAATTAGAAAAATACAACGCAGATTAACGAAATTAATCCCAAGGCTGCGAAACAAATCCTCTGATGAACGCCTTAAGGAACTTAATCTATTTACTCTTGAAAAGCGAAGGATAACATGTGACCTAATTACGCTTTTAAAAATTTTCAATGGATTTACAAATTTGAATATTGAAAAATATCTAACAGTTGACGGGTCACATGTCACCGGAAATAACGGGTTCAAAATTGTAGGTAAGCGTTTCAGAACAAATGAAGCCAAACACTTTTTCTTCAATCGTCTTGTAAATATATGGAATGGTTTGCCAGCGAATGTCGTTCAATCAGGTACTGTTGAAACATTTAAAGTTCGCCTTGATAAATACTTCGAATCTAATCCCCGGTTATCATTGTTCACCTTCGAATAAAACAAGGTCAATACGAATTATTGGGCCGCGGATCATGCTCCATATTACTCATAAATTGTCCCGTTAGCATTAATTACTCCCATCCTCCATACATGACACATTGCTCGGAGTGAACGGCCAATACTCTTCCTCTTGATCTGTGAAGGGCTGTGGATAGTTAAGAGCCCTGACAGTTGGTGACCATCATCGGGATTTAAGGTACCAGGGGTCACCGCTGCAGGGGGTAACTACACAGTGTGCGTCGCCCTCTAAAGGGAAGTACAATTTTACAGTGGTTGTACGGAGCTGGGGCATGTTGACTGTTGCCTCTCTAGAAAGCGCCAGTCAAGGCTGCCTCACCACCTCTTTGGGGGCCTTGTCAATTATTGATCATCGTCGGGAACTGAAGGGGAAACCAGCATATGGCGTCCCTACAGGGAAAGTATGCTATCTCAGTTGATTGTACGGAGCTAGGGCCTGATTGATTGCTGCCTCCCTAGAAAGTGCCAAGTAAGGCTGCCGCACCACCCTTTCGACATACACACTGTGCATCCACGTACACATTACACACACAACAATACATTTACCAAGCATTAACACCTTCCCCCACAAACACTAGTAGTCAGTCGTAGATTACATATTTCTTTTCCACTCTCTACTAAAATTCCATGTTTTTTTTTTTTACCATATGGTTTCACCTTTTTTCTTGCCAGCCTCGGCTGGAGGGAGGGGTAGGCCTTCTGCTTTGCTGGCCTGTCTCTGGTACTAGTAATTAATAAGTAGTCTCAAACAGCCTAGTAAGGACTTCAGGGTCTGTTGCTGTTTGTCTTTGTCCTCCTCCTCCTCCTCCTCTTCCTCTTCCTCCTCCTCCTTCTTAAAAGAAGCACAAGTGTTGGGAGGTGAGTTTATTCCCCATGAAGAAGCTTACAGAGAAACTGGTCGGGAATAAATTCACCTCCCATCACTTGTTTCTTTTCACTTCCTCCTCCTACAAAAAATATAGTAGTAGTAGTAGTAGTAGTAGTAGTAGCAGTAGTAGTAGTAGTAGTAGTAGTAGTAGTAGTAGTAGTAGTAGTAGTAGTAGTAGTAGTAGTAGTAGTAGTAGTAGTAGTAGTAGTAGTAGTAGTAATGGCAGTAGCTGCAACAGTAGCAGCAGCTGCAGCAGCAGCAGCAGTAGTAGTAGTTAGTAGTTAGTAGTAGTAGTAGTAGTAGTAGTAGTAGTAGTAGTAGTAGTAGTAGTAGTAGTAGTAGTAGTAGTAGTAGTAGCAGTAGTAGTAGTAGTAGTAGTAGTAGTAATAGTAGTCGTAGTACTAGTAGTAGTAGTAGTCGTAGTCGTAGTCGTCGTCGTCGTAGTAGTAGTAGTAGTATTGGTAGTATTAGTACTAGTAGTAGTAGTAGTAGTAGAAGAAGAAGAAGAAAATAATAATAAGTAAAGACAGGAATCAGAGAATAAGAGGGCAAGAAAGCAGCAGACAGCATCTCTTGGCAGGTTAATTGGCAGACTCCCTCAGGTAGCCAAATATGGACGAGGTGGGTGAATTGGTCATGTCCAACCTACCCTAGTGTTTCCCTAATATTCCCCCTTCCTCCCCATCACTTCGATACCTCTTCCTTACCTTCCATTCACTTCTCAAACAACTTATTTATCTAATTCACTTTCTTTTCTTCCCCATTGCTTTATTTTTTTTTCTTACCCCTTCCGTGTCTCATTCACTTATCAAGTAACCTCACTTCAGTGTAGGGATATACTTTTACCACGAATTTTGAGTTATTAGACGATTTCATTGACGTTAGAAGAAGGAGGGAGAAAAGAGGAGAGAAGGAGAGGAGAGAGTGAGAGGAGGGAGGGCAAAATATTAATTTGTGATTTGTTACCTGCTAACTGTAAGGATTAGGGTGCCTACTTTTTACAAAGAAAAATGAATAACGTATGAGTTCAACTCGAGTACATAGTGCGCAAGGGCTGGAGGAAAAAGAAACCTACCAATGCGAGTGGTTCCTGCTACACAAAATTTCTAGATTAAATTCTAGCAAAACAGAGCAAAACACAAAATAAGTGTATGGAGTATATTTGACATAGGTGAATAGATAGACATAAATAGATAGATAGAAAACATATGTATATTGACTGATATTACAAACAGCAACAGCAAACATTATTAAGTAAAATTAATTTTATTTAGACAAAGAAACAAAGAAAATTTGTCCACAAAGATTTAAGAAAGTACCAAGATATCGTAAGAGGCCAAGGATGGACCACAGTAACCTGGCTGCTGGCCATATTAACATAGGTGTTGTTGTAATGTGTCTTGTCATAGGAGAGTGTGCCAGAGTATCCTTTTATGTTGTACTCTGTCTGACAATGGGAGAGTTGGTCAGAGTATCCTTTGATGTTTTTGTACTCTGTCTGGCCATGGGAGAGTTACCCAGAGTAGTATTTGATGTTGTTCGGTCCTCTCTGGCCATGGGAGAGTTGGCCAGAGTAGCACTTGATGTTGTTCTGTCCTCTCTTGCCATGGGAGAGTTGGCCAGAGTAGCATTTGATGTTGTTATGTCCTCTCTGGCTAGGGGAGATTTGGCCAGAGTCGCATTTGATGTTGTTCTGTCCTCTCTGGCCATGGGAGATTAGGCCAGAGTAGCACTTGATGTTGTTCTGTCCTCTCTTGCCATGGTAGAGTTGGCCAGAGTAGCATTTGATGT
>CM035183.1:4900199-4938340 GCA_020233015.1 Callinectes sapidus | reverse complement strand
TAATCATCATCTTCATAAATCTGTCATAATGAATAAATGAATAAATGAGTCAAGTAGATGAATGAATAAATGAATAAATGAGTCAAGTAGATGAAAAGAAGAAACAAAAAAAAAAAGAATGGTAGTGAATGATTCTGATAATAATAATGAAAATAATAATAATAATAATAATAATAATAATAATAATAATAATAATAACAACAGTAGTGTGCACTTTTTAGTCCAGTGTGCCCTCGAAAATTCCCCACTTCCTTACACACTTTTCTCACACTATCAAAGAAAACTATTTAGTACAGACAATTTATTCTCTTCAAGGGAACATAAATCATTTTTACTTCGCAACTTCTTTCCACAAACAAATACATACACCAACTGTGCCATCTATACTTATACAAAACCTTGCAAATAATTGCACCAATATAAATATATACTGTGCGTGTAAGTTTTTGTTTGTGGAAAGGTGTGAAGTAGAAATGATCAATGTTTCATTGAAGGGAATAAATTGTCTGTAAATAGTTTTCCTTGGAAGTGTAAGAAAAGTGTTTAAAAAAGTGGGGAATTTTTGAGGGTACACTCGACTAGAAACTGCACACTACAACCTAACCTAACTTAATGTAGCTCAGAATACCTTTTACCATAGCATAATCTAGCGAAACTTAATGTAGCACAGAATAACCTACGGTAATCTCACTGAATTCATTGCAGTCTAACCGAAATGTAAACTAACATATAATGAAACACAAATTGAGGCAAGATACGTCAATTCCTAAATGTTTTGGTTACAAAATATTGCAAAAAGGGAATAGAGCACCTATTTTTTTCTTCTTTTTATCTGTACAAAGTGGGCATTTTCAGGGGAATTTATGGGCTATAGGAGACCACCTATTGGAGGCCTCCTATCTGAAAGCCCACCCACTATAGGGCTGTTACCCCGAGTGGACACCTAATTTCCACACAGACCGTAGTCAGTATTCGAACCTATGCGCTCGGGGATCCCAAGGCACCAGAGAGCAAGCTGATCCACTGTACCACGGCGGTCCCCTTGTCTCAATTGAGGCACCCCGCGCCAGAGGGGCGTAACCCTTAGTTTGTGTATTTTGAGATATATGCGTTGAAAGTTGATTACTTATATCGCAAATATAAACACAGTAATTCATTAGTATAATACATCAAAATAATGAGACGGTCAATATCTATTATTTTAACCATATTTGAGTTCGTTTTCGCTTTTTTTGTTTGTTTTTTCTTTGTTTGCGGAACCTATTTTAGGTAGCAGAATAAATATTTATAATAATTAATGTATAGTGAATGTACAAAAAACTAGTTTTATCAATTTTTATGCAAATCCCAATTTTTAATGAATTTTTGAAAGTTAAATTTCATGAAATTTTAAGTATTTAGCAGCAGCGCGCTGCCATTGGCCAAGCATTACACCCATCTGGCTCGGTAAGACAGAGATGACATAATATAGTTGGCGACTGTGAAAACACGCGATTACAGGGCTTCGTGCTGAGGCCATATGACATGATTTTGCCTGGCAACAACTTCCATGTGCTTTCTACACCCCTCTGCCGGGCGAATCCGGTACTAACTCGAAATCTGTCTGTTGGTGGGTTACGCCCCTCTGGCACATACCACTCACTTCAAACATAATTAGACCATAATTAGACAGTTTCATGAAGCAAGGGTGGACACTAATGGTATCTGTGTGTGTGTGTGTGTGTGTGTGTGTGTGTGTGTGTGTGTGTGTGTGTGTGTGTGTGTGTCTAGATTGGCGTGGTGAGCTGGGGCTATGGCTGTGCTGGTCCCAACTACCCTGGCGTCTACACACTAGTCAACAGCTATCTCACCTGGATCAAGGGCAACACACGGGATGCAGTGTACTGTGCTGATATGAAGCTGTAATGCTATCGCTGCTGCCGCTGCTGTGCGTACAAGACATCGCAGCCGTGCCGCACCTCACCAACATCGCAGGAGAGAGAGGAAAGCACTGGTCCACTCAACATTTTAATTTGCATTCAGAAAGTGCTTAGGTGCCTTTCAATTTTCATTTCCTTGGCCGTTTAAATCAGTAATTGGTGACAACTTTGGTGTTTGTGTTTAAAGAACTGGACAGACAAGGAGATAACTGGCTTAGCATGGTTATCTATCGGACAGTCCACTACAGTCCAATGTATTTAGTCTTCAGTTCTTTAGCCTCTGCAAACCACCACCATCAAACACAAACACTGTATTGCTGTCGAAACTAAACAAACTAAACCACCACCCCCTCACTGGCAATGTAATGAAACTGAATATCAATAAACACCCATTGAAAAAACACTGTCTCTAATACCTGCCGTCCACTACACTCGTCAAGTCCTGGGCTGTGTAGTCGGCGCCTCACCTGCGGCACTGATGACCACAGCAGCTCACCACACACCAAGTTGCCGTCACTGCTGGCCTGGACTAGAATGCCTGGGGTCTGTGAGGAGGCAGCCTGAACAAGGAATGATGTATAGAAGATAATAATTTTTAGACAAGGGAACAAGCCGAAGAGGATTAAATAAGAATGAAGCATGAAATTCAAATTCCTCCCACCTCTCTACCTCTTTCTCTGCAATACGATACAATTAACATCACCAGCAATGCTTGAGATCTTTATTAATATCTGCGAGAAAGAAATGCATGAAAAAGAGTATATTTTGTAATATCTACCTAGCATAAAGATTTCAGGTACCGTAACTATAGAACAAGTCAGTATGTGGTAGAGTGATCAGTTATTGGGGAAAGATGGAGCAAATAGCAGTGGAAGGGTTAATTACTCTATCTCTCCATCAGTATTTCTTTCAGCCATCCATTCACCCTCCCTTCACTTCTCACTCTCCTCCCCCTCACAGCTCACTCTGTCCAGCTAGGTACTATCTTATCCATTCACCCCCCTTCACTTCTCACTCTCCTCTCCCTCACAGCTCACTCAGTCCAGCTAGGTACTATCTTATCTCTCTTATCATTGTAGCAAAACACTACAATGTAAATTAGAGGGATTAACAGTTTATGCTAAAATGTCATGTTAATTTTATTTTGTTTTTTAGGTGTTTGTGGAAAATGAAGCCTGATAGAAGTACAAATTCTGAAACACTCCGCTCTCTCACCATTAGTATTTTCAAAGGCCGCAGGGATTACACGCTGGGTTTCTAAGGGTGTTTCTCCAGTCAATTATGTACTAACCATGCTTATTTCTTATTAGAACCATAAAAACACTCTTGAAAACTTCCGTCACTTAAACAGGAACCTTTTGAAATAGTGAAGGTAGAGCAGCACTGGTGTTTCTGAAGGAAATGAAAAGGAACAAAACGAGAAGGAACAGAAAAGGTAGTAGAAAAAAGGGTAATAAAGAGAGGAAGCGGTTGAAGAGGAGGAAGACCTGCATTTAGGCACTTAAAAGAAAAGACGAACAAATTCAACAAACAAACAAATGGTAGAGAAATAAATGGGAATGAGCAGAAAGAACAGGAGGAGGAAGGAGTAGGAGGAAGAAGAGCTTAAAGAAGGGAAGTGGGTGAAAAGGTAAAGTGTGGGGGCTTACGCTGAGTCAGCGCGTAGCTGCGGGCGCTCATCTCCCGTCTCCTTGGCCTTTGAGCCTGTGGTGGAATAGTCCCTTACCCCGGGACATGGGGCCAGCATGAAATCCGGGTTTCCACAGTTTACCTTCCCTAGGTTGCCCTAGGTACCCATTTATCGACCAGTGAAGGATGAAAACCTGGGTGAGGTCCGCGCCGTCCTCGTCCGGGATCGAACTCGGGCCCACGGATTCGTAGCCAGACGCGCTAGCCACTGCACCGTGGTGAAAAGGAAGAGCTGAATTTAGAAACTTAAGACAGAAGAAGGACAAATTGAACAAACAAACAATTAGTAGAGAAATAGAGAAAAAGGAACAGAGGGAGCAGCAGGAGAAAGGGAAATACGGAGATGAAGCGGGAGAGGAGGAAGAAGAGGTACATCTAGAAACTTAAAAAGAGAAGGACAAATTCAACAAACAAACAAATAGAGAAATAGAGGAAAAGGAACAGAAGGAACAGCAAGAGGAAGAGAAATAAGGAAATGAGACAGGTGAAGAAGAAGAGCTACATTAAAAACTTAAAAAGAGAAGGACAAATTCAACAAAGAAATGGTGGAGAAATAAAAGAAAAGGAACAGAAGGAAGAGGAGAAGGAAGGGAAATAAGAAAATGAAACAGGTAAAGAGGAAGAAGAGCTACATTTAGAAATTTAAGAGCGAAGAAGGACAAATTCAACAAAGAAGCAAACATGTGGTGGAGAAATAGAGGAAAAGGAACAGAAGGAGCAGGAAGAGGAAGGTAAATAAGGAGATGAAACAGGTGAAGGGGAAGAAGAAACTTAAAAAGAGAAGGACAAATTCATCAAACAAACAAATGGAGAAATAAAAGAGAAGGAACAGATGGAGTAGCAGGAGGAAGGGCAGTAAAAAGAGGACAAGAGGAAAAAGAGGTAATAGGATTCGGTGTTTGGTGTTCCCGAACACCATCAACTATCAAAACAAACAATGGTCCCATTAGGCATAATGTTTTCCACAAAGAGGCCTGAAGGAAAATTTAGAAGCAGCGTGGAGAGAAGGGAGGTGAATAACAGCTAAAGTAAGGAAGAAATCAAGAGTAAAGTGAACACGTATTGCGGAGAGAAAGACACAAGGAAAAGCACGAAAAGGTAAAAAGTTGAATATATTTGTAAAGGAAGAAATGTAAAGAAGATTAAAGGAAAATGTTGAAAAGAGAGAATGAAGGGATAAGAACAGATGGAAAAAAGTTCGAAAATTGTAAAAGTATAAAGAAGTTAAATAAGGTGAATAGAAATAGAGAGAACGAAATATTTGAAAATAAAACAACTTGGAAAAGAGGAAGAAAAAAATGAAAACTACATGGGAAAGAGAAGAGAAGATAAAAAAGGGAGAAAACAGTAATTGAAAGACTGAGCAGGAGAGATAAAACTTTTCGTGATTAAATGGAAAAAAAAAAACTTGTTGAAAGGGAGCTGGGGAAAAAGTGACTAAATAAATATACTAGAATATAATAATTGAGTTGTCCTATGAAATTCTTCCATCCGCTCTCTTTTGCGTATCACCATTAATCCTTTTACATTCTCTCTCTCTCTCTCTCTCTCTCTCTCTCTCTCTCTCTCTCTCTCTCTCTCTCTCTCTCTCTCTTATTTAAACAATTATTACAGATATTTACAAGGTTTAAAGGGTCACTTTGTCTCGTGATCGTATTCTGAAAACCATCTTAAGAGTTACGAAAAAACACAATAATTTACATAAAAAGAAAAACATATATGTATATACGTAAAAGAAGTCATGTCCCAGGAGTGGGGAAGGACGCTCTCCACTTGTGGGCCGCCAGCTTCACCTGAGTGGTAGACATTCTTCCGACATCACGTGTGGCCACTGTAAAAAGATTCCACAGTCGGGCAGTCCTCACGGTGAAGGTCCGTTGGTGCAGGCTTGACCGTGACCTTGCCAACCACACCAGCTGGTCAGTAGTAGACACCGTTCCCGTGTCTCTCTCAACCTACCGGTATGGTAAGCGAAGTCTGGCAAGAAGTGACACCTCTTGTATCTGGGCCTTATGAAGTACCACGAGCGCTCCAGCATCTCGTCAGTGCTCCAGGGGGTCCAGAGGAGACGTTTCATGTGATGAATGGGGTGTGGCGCCATCCACCAGCCTCATGGCATGTCGCTCCACTTTCTCCAGTTTCCTGAGGTAGGAAGCCACACTGGACATCCATATCAGAGCAGCATACTCCAGGTAAGGCCTAATCTGGGTCTTGTACAAAAGGAGTGTCCCTCAACGATCGAGGAATTTCGCTACCCTGCGCAGAGCAGAGACTCAGAGCGAGGCCTGCCGAGGGACGGTCTGGAGATGTAGGTCGAAGCGTAGCTCCCTATCCACGTTCACACCAAGAATCTTGATGTGGTCCTGGAGTGGCAGCGTGGCGTCCCCAGACCTCACTTGCCCCTCCACCTCACAGGAGGCAAGACGGGACCGGGACACTATCATTGTCTGGGTCTTTTCAGGGGCAAAGTTGACCTGCCACCGCTCTCCCCACTCCTTTATCAGGTTGAGTTTCTGGCTAAGCTCTGCAGCCACCAGATGGCCATCCTGATGTCTGAAGGAGTGGGAGAGCGTACAGTCATCAGCGTATGCATCTATCTCTGGCACTATCTGCAGGAGATCATCCACATATAAGTTCCACAGTATAGGGCCCAGTACTAAGCCTTGTGGAACCGAAACCAGCATGGGCTTGGCCTGGGATGTTTGCCCATTGACGACCACCTGAAGAGTCCTGCCCTGAAGATAGTCACTTAGGAAATGGAAAAAGTCTCCTTGGATGTCCTTGGCATGCAGTTTTTCTAAAAACCCTGCATGCCACACCCGATCAAATGCTTCTGCTATGTCAAGAGCAACCACCAAGGTGTCGAGGCCGTCGTCCTGGGCGTCCTGCCAGTCACGGGAAAGGAGAAGGAGGTCTGAGGTTGGCCGGCCAGTTCTAAAGCCGTACTGCTGATTAGAGAGAAGGTTGTTGTCGTCCAGGTGGCGGCAGACTTCATCCGCTACAACCCTCTCGAACACCTTGCCCACTACAGACAGGAGAAATCGGCCTGTAATTTCCTGGCTCCGTCCTGGCACTCCTTTTGTGTACTGGCACAACCCGTGTCTCTTTCCACACCGAGGGCCAGGTGTTTTCCACACAGCAGGCAGTGAAAACCTACGAGAGTGGCCTTGTCAGCTCGCTTGCGCAATGCTTCAGGGTCTTTGGGTTGACATCGTCTGGTTCTGTGGCCTTCCTGACGTCGACCCCACTTAGCACTTCTATTTCGTCCCCTCTACAGCAGTGACCGTCTGGGCTGCCTCCTGCTCTAGGCATGGAGGAGGCCTTCTTGGGTCCTCAATCGTCATATTAGCTGCAAAATATTCAGCCAGTAGCTCTGCCTTTTCTATGCAACTGATTGCACATGTCCCATCAGGTCTGGAAAAGGGAGGAATAGTTTCCTGGCGCTTTAACCCTTGTCTCTCCTTGACTAGGGTTCACCAGGTCTTGCTGCCAGCTCCAGGGCCACTTAGCCTCGTGCGAAGATCTGCTTACCACCTCCTTTTTGCCCACCTACTGGTGCCCTGCATCTGCTTGCATGCCGCCCTGTGCAGGTTTTTGTTCCTGCGGGAGGGATTCCTCTTATAGTGAAACCATGCAGAATACTTCCTCTCAGCAGCAAGGCGACATCAATAACCAAACCAGGGATTGTCTGTGGGCTTGGAGGTGTAGCTTCGGTGTGGGACATGCTTCCTCTGCAAGGGGAGTTTATGTTTTGTGAACACTCGTGCCTTGTGCTCTGCTCCTTCACTGAGCAGAGTACCGCAGTCCGTTAGACGCAGAGCTTGGAGCAGAGAGGGCCAGTCAGCTTGCACCCATAACCAGATTGAGCGTATCGTGGCCTCATCGCGTGCTGCTCTTAACTGGACTTGGCTCAGGACAGCATAGTGGTCAGAACTGTCCACCGTCCTCAATTGATGGCATTCAACAGCCCCCTCCTGTATGTCAGTAATGACAGGGTCTAACGTTCCTCTCTTTATATGAGTGGGGAAGTTGACATAATCATTTAGTCTCTGTACATCCAGGAGGCTTTCATAGGCAGCCTGCTCCTGGTGGTGGTTCAGGTCACCCACTATGAGGACATGTGAGCAACAGTGTCTCATCAGCAAGGCATCCAGTTGCTCAGTGAGGAATTCCATAAGACCAGGACCTTGACGGGGGGGACGGTAGAGGGCACACAGCAACAGTCTTATATCATCTAACAGTAATATTTGGAAGAACAGTGCTTCCATCCCTGTAGGTGTTCCTACCCGTAAAGGCTGAGCCTGTATATTTTCCTTAAAGCATATAGCAAATCCCTCCACCAGCTTATACAGGCCTGTCCCTCCTGACCCACTGGGTGTAACCTCTGATCCTTCCAAAGGTGGGTCCAACCTCATCATTAAGCCAAGTCTCTGTGGCAACAGCGATGTTGGCACTGTGCTTCAGGACAAAGCTATTGTTCAGGTCATCTATATTAATACGGAGACCACGAACATTAGCTGAGAGGAGCGTCAACCTGCTCTTCAGGCCCCGTGGTGACTCCGCCATGGTGGAGACAGATTCAGTTGAGCTGGGGTCCGCTGTGGGTCCTAAGAAGTGGGTGGGAGGGCGTCCACTGCCAGCCAGCTGTGTGCTCCCACAGTTGCTGCGGCGCCTGTGTTTGGAGGTGGGAAAAGCATTAAGGGGGTGATACGTAGTATGGGACAGGTTGTCTTACCTCAGCTATTACACGTCTGAGGAGAAATTCCTGCCCCTCTTCACCTGCTTTGAAAAAGCAGCTATCCAAACTGTGTCATCTCCTGAAGCAGTGGTGTCACCTCACATTGATGCCTTGATTTTTGCAGTTTTGTGCTATGTGATCCAATTGGCCACAGGTAGCCCAATTAGATCTGATTGAGCTTTGGCCATTGGTAGCACGGATGAATGTGGGTCTGGGACGTGGAGGAGGGGGTGGGGGTGGGGGAGGGGAGGAAAAAACTGGTCTGCTGGAGTGACTGTGTGTTTTTTCTCCCCGCTCTCTTCTTCTTTCTTCCCGGATTACTTATCCTCCAGCTTTCGTTGCCGCTGCTACCCTCTGTAGTACTCCCCGTGCTGTCAGCAGTAATACCCTGGCTGTTGCTTGTACTCTCTTCCTGCACAGTACCCAGGGAGGTTGGTGAAGGGTGAGGGATTGGAGGACAGTCAATGAGAAACGCTGGAAAGGCACTTGGTAGGGGAGGGGCGCTTGGGAGAGGAGGGGCACTGGGGGAGGAGGGACTGCGTTTGTCGCTTCTTCCTTGAGTACCTTTAGTCCCTTTGGCTTCCCTGATAACCACCACAGCAGGTTTACTGGCTCTTACGAGGCTTTTTGAGGAGGAGTAGAAGGAGGAGCAGGAGGAGGAGGGGGGGGGAAATACAACGTAATTCAAAGGAATAAAAAAAAAAAAAAAAAAAAAACAGCAACAGATCTTTTCGTCCTTTCAAGGCTGCTTGGTTACTACTGCTAACTATCTACAAGGGAGACAGGGCAGCACAGGAGAAGGCTCCTCCCCACCCACTACTCCCTCCAGCTTTTGCTGGCATGGAAAATAGTTTGGAAACGCACCATGCAATTTAGAAAAACTGACATGGAATTTTCACAGAAAAAGATGAAAGGAAATTTTAATATTCACCTTATGGTGAGCTCTACATGTCAATGTGGAAAAAAAAGGAGGAGGAGGAGGAGAAGGAGGAGGAGGAGGAGGAGGAGGAGGAGGAGGAGGAGGAGGAGGAGGAGGAATACAAAGGAATACAAAGGAATACAAAGGAAGACAAACAGCAACAGACTCTGAGGTTCTTACTGGGCTGTTTGAGACTATCTTTGAGAATAGACTTTGAAACTATCAGTAGTAGAGACAGGACAGCAAAGCAGAAGGCTCCTCCCCACCTACCCCTCCCTCCAGCCGAGGCTGGCAGGAAAAAAGGCGATACCATATGGCATAGAAAAACCACATGGAATTTTTGTAGAGAGTGAAAAGGAAACATGTAATTTACGACTGACTACTAGTGTTTGTGGAGGAAGGTGTTAATGCTTGGTAAATGTATTGTTGTGTGCGTAATGTGTACGTGGATGCACAGTGTGTATGTCGAAAGGGTGGTGCGGCAACCTTGCCTGGCGCTTTCTAGGGAGGCAGCAGTCAATCAGGCCCCAGCTCCGTACACTCCACTGAAATAACATACTTTCCCTGTAGGGACGCCGTATGCTGTTTCCCCTTGCAACATTGATCCCTGGTACTTCAGTTCCTGATGATGATCAATAATTGACAAGGCCTCCTCCAAACACTGCCCGTCACAGGTCGAGAGTAATAGTAGTGACCGTTAACTCTGGGCTATCTATGCGTGTAGGTAGTGTTGTGTAGTATATGTGTGGACACAGTGCGGAGCCAAAGAGGTGGTGCGGCAGCCTTGCCTGGCGCTTTCTAGAGAGGCAGCAGTCAATCAGGCCCCAGCTCCGTACAACCACTGTAAAAGTGTACTTCCCTTTAGAGGGCGCCGCACACTATGCAGTTACCCCCTGCAGCGGTGACCCCTGGTACCTTAAATCCCGATGATGATCACCAACTGACAGGGCTCCTGACTATCCACAGCCCTTCACAGGTCAAGAGGGAGAGTAGTGACCGTTCACTCCGAGCTAGCTGTGTCATGTATGGAGGATGGGAGTAATTAATGCGACCGGGACAATTTATGATCATTGGCCTAATGAATCGTAGCGAACTTGTTTTATTCGGAGGTGAACAGCGACAACCGGGGATTAGATTCGAAGTATTTATCGAGGCGGACTTTAAATGTTTCAATAGTACCTGATTGAACGACGTTCGCTGGCAAACCATTCCATATATTTACAATACGATTGAAGAAAAGTGTTTGGCTTCATTTGTTCTAAAACGATTACCTACAATTTTAAACCCGTTATTTCTGGATTGACATGGGACCGGTCGACTGTTAGATATTTTTCAATATTCAGATTTGTAAATCCATTGAAAATTTTAAAGAGCGTAATTAGGTCACCTCCTATCCTTCGCTTTTCAAGAGTAAATAGATTAAGTTCTTTTAGGCGTTCATCATAGGATTTGTTTCGCAGCCTTGGGATTAATTTCATTAATCTGCGTTGTATTTTTTTCTAATTTCTCGATATCTTTTTTGTAATAAGGTGACCAAAAGGGACGTTATATTCGAGATGTGGACGCACGAGTGAGTTATAAAGCGTTAATATTATTTTTTTCAGATTTGAAAGTAAATTATCTACCTATGAAACCTATTAATTTGTTCGCAATTTTAACGACTTCGGTGCAATGTTTACTTGGCTTAAGATCTGTTGAGACTATGATGCCAAGGTCTTTTTCTTTGTCCACACTCGTCATGGGAATATTATTAATAGAAAATATCGCCTTAGGATTTTGATTCCCTATATGCAGCACGTGGCATTTATCTATATTAAATTTCATTTGCCACTTGTTTGACCATTCGATGAGGGTATTTAGGTCGCTTTGCAAGAGTTGTCGTTCGTTTTCCGAATCTACTTTGTTCGCAATTTTTGTATCGTCAGCAAATTTAGAAATTTTACATTTAATCCCTTCATCAATGTCGTTGATATATATAATAAAAAGAATTGGACCCAAGACTGAACCCTGAGGAACACCACTGTTAACGTTAATCCAATCTGAAGATTTACCGTTTATTACGACTCGTTGTTTACGGTTTGAAAGCCAGTCCTCAATCCAAGCTGCGATGTCACCATTTAAACCGTATGCTTTTACTTTATTTATAAGGCGCTTATGTGGAAAAGGGGAGGAGGAGGAGGAAGAGGAGGAGGAGAGGAAGGAAAAATAGTAGTAGATAAGATGGAAGGACTTGGGAAAGGTGAGATTGCTCAGGTCTTCAGGTCTGGAGCCGCCTGTGGGAAGCCTCCTTGTGCTACCAAGAGTAGTCACTGTACCATATGTACTGCACCACCACCCCCGCCACCACCACCATTACCACTACCACAGCACATCAATACACCTGTTCATGCTGCACCATGAGAAGGGCACATCTAGAAACCCAGGGATGTTTTTGATCGTAGTTCACGTCGTTTCAACATTGTAATCAAGTTGAGCCTTTTAGAAAATCGCTGGCGACCAACTCTTGGCAGCCGATTGCCCTCCAAACACTCACTTTTCCTTCAAACCGCCCCATACATGAACTATAGTCTATTCCTACCCTTCCCTCATTAACTATCTCTTCCCCTCCTCCACTTCCTCTTTCGTAACCCATAAACTCCCCATGCTCCTCTTTCATAAACTATATTTCCCTCCTTCATCACTTGTATAACACATAACCTCCTTCTGCCCCTCTTTCACCACATGATTTTTGTATATCAAATATTGAGAAGCCACGCGTTGTCAAATCATTTATTTCAACCTGTATGGGAATGCTAGTGTAAGCATATACAATATCATAGTGAACATGGTAAATACAATATGGCCCCACACTAACACATCACGAAAAGGTATTATAGATGATGTGAGCATCATCCTCTACACTGTAATCATATAAACTAACTTCTTTGGTCTACGACACATTCGCCCTAGTCACTGCAGGACAGACAGCCACCAGATACTCCCCAACAAAATGTTAAAATCTCTCCAGATCTACGTCCTATCGAGACTTCTGGCATCTAGCCAAAAACATCTCTAATAACTTAACTTCTTCATCTTTCCCTCCTTTAATTCAACCAGATGGCACCAATGCCATCTTATCTATCTCTAAACCTGAACTCTTCGCTCAAACCTTTGATTAAAAACTCTGCCTTGGATGATTCTGGGCTTGTTTCTCCCTCTCCCCTCCCCTCTGACTACTTCATGCTACCTATTAAAATCCTTCATAATGATGTTTTCCATGCCCTCGCTGGCCTAAGCCCTCGGAAGGCTTATGGACCTGATGGGGTCCCTCCTATTGTTCTCCGAAACTGTGCCTCCGTGCTTGCACCTTGCCTAGTCAAACTCTTTCAACTCTGTCTATCTACATCTACATTTCCTTCTTGCTGGAATTTGCCTACATTCAGCCTGCTCCTAAAAAGGGTGACCGTTCTAATCCTTCAAAACACCGTCCTATTGCTTTAATCTCCTGTTTGTCTAATTTTTAAAATCTATTCTCAACAAGAAGATTCTTAAACATCTATCACTTCACAATCTTCTATCTGATCGCCAGTGTGGTTTCCGTCAAGGCTGCTCTACTGGTGATCTTCTGGCTTTCCTTACTGAGTCTTGGTCATCCTCTTTTAGAGATTTTGGTGAAACTTTTGCAGTAGCTTTAGACATATCAAAAGCTTTTGATAGAGTCTGGCACAAAGCGTCAAAATCCAAACTACCCTTCTACGGCTTCTATCCTTCTCTCTGCAACTTCATCTCAAGTTTCCCTTCTGATCGTTGTATTGCTGCTGTGGTAGACGGTCACTGTTCTTCCCCTAAATCTATTAACAATGTTGTTCTTCAAGGGTCTGTTCTATCACCCACTCTCTTCCTATTATTCATCAATGATCTTCTAAACCAAACTTCTTGCCCTATCCACTCCTATGCTGATGATACCACCTTGCACTTTTCTACGTCTTTCTATAGACGACCAACCCTATAGGAAGTACACAGCTCACGCAGGGAATCCTCAGAACGCCTAACTTCTGATCTCCCTAAAATTTCTGATTGGGGCAAAGCAAACTTAGTGATGTTCAGTGCCTCAAAAACTCAATTCCCCTGCCTATAAACTTGACACAACCTTCCAAATAACTATTCCCTCTTCTTCAATGACACTCAACTGTCCCCCTCTTCTACACTGAACATTCTTGGTCTATCCTTTACTTATAATCTAAACTGAAAACTTCACATCTCTCTAGCTAAAACAGCTTCCATGAAGTTAGGTGTTCTGAGCCGTCTCCGCCAGTTTTTATCACCTCCCCAACTGCTAACTCTATACAGGGACCTTATCCGTCCATGTATGGAGTATGCTTCACATGTTTGGGGAGGCTCCACTCATACAGCTCTATTGAACAGGGTGGAATCTAAAGCATTTCGTCTTATCAACTCCTCTCCTCTGACTGACTGTCTTCAGCCTCTTTCTCATTCCCGCAATGCTGCCTCTCTTGCTCTCTTTTACCGCTATTTTCATGCTAACTGGTCTTCTGATCTTGCTAACTGCATGCCTCCCCTGCTCGTGCGGCCTCGCTGCACAAGACTTGCCTCTTCCTCTCACCCGTATTCTGTTCACCTCTCTAATGCAAGAGTTAACCAGTATTCTCAGTCTTTCATCCCTTTCTCTGGTAAACTCTGGAACTCTCTCCCCGCTTCTGTATTTCCACCTGCCCAAGACTTAAATTCTTTCAAGAGGGAGGTATCAAGACACTTATCCTATTCTTTTGGCTCACGAATCTGAACTTTCCCAGGGACTGGCACTTCAGTGGGCTTTTTTGTTTGATTTTTGTTGCCCTCAGCCGCCTCCCTTCTACATAAAAAAAAAAAAAAAAAACAGGCAGAATCAACGTCACCTCACAAATGAACCAGCACAGCTGGACAGCACCGGCAGGTAGACACCAACCACCACCTCCCAGCTGATGCAACCCCACCCAATAAATCCAAACACTATTACCTGGGCAACATAACCAACAAATATACTACATATACAATTCCAATGCCTACCCAAATCGTTTCACAACTGATAATTAATACACTTGTACACACAACTTACTTGACTGGTTGTCAGACAGCCCCAGGTACTCCAGCAAAAACAAGTCACCGCAGTACACCGTCCACCACCTCCCAGCTGAATGTCACACACTCCACAATTCAAGTTCCTATGTCACCCATCAAGCCTATCCATGACACAATAATCCGGGCCGGGAGGCGGCGGTAGTAGAGACGTCGATGCCGGAGTACGACTGACTGCTATACTGGCACCCCCTTCCTAGGAAGGCAGACACCACGTCAACAGAAAGGATAGGTACGAAATGCACACGGATGAACATAGCAAGGCGCCACCCACAGTAAATATACAGTCAAAGTGATATTAAAAAACAAAAATTACTCCTCTTCAATAGGGAGAAGCACTGCAAGCCTGTGGACGGATCTACTAATAGTTTTGTATTTAGTACCCTGATAGTGATCTCCAGGCTTACATATCTTGTATCTGAGCCTCACTTCTCTAACCATACCGTCTCCACTTTCTTCAACCTTTGCTACTCGTGCTAATTTCCATTTACCCCTGACTGGATTAGGGTTTTGTACAAGCACTGTTTCCCCTACTCTTACATTTCTCTTCTCAACATGCATTTTTGTCTAATGAATAAAGTAGGGAAATAATTTCTCGGCTACTTCTTCCAAATTGAGCTCACAATACTTTGAATGAAATCCAAACGATTCCTGGGATCTTCATCGATGGTATATGAACCATCAGGCGAGCGTAAGTTGTTGTGTCTCAATAACAAATCATTAGGACATAGGTATATCCCAAGTTCTAAAGTATACCCTGGTTTCATAACAATTGGTCTGTTGTTCAGTAAGTCTGCTACTTCGTACATTATGGTTTGAAGCTCAATGAACACTGTCTCCTACTGTTCTCAGTAATCCGTTCAGCCAGGGGCCATCACTTGACTTGTTGAACTCCCACCTCACGTCCTTGTCGCTTCCAATTTTTGAGATAGTATTCAAATCAAACTCTTTGCCGGCATCCTCAAGTTCTTTGTTAGCAGCAACCAATTGCGGTTCATTATCTGACTGCACCGTACAGGGATAACCTCCAATGCTCACAAACCTTCTAAAAGTACTTAAAAATGCCTCTGTACTATAGTTTTCAGCAATGTCAAGGTGCACAGCTCAATTGATTAAACAAGTATAGATAACCCCAAATAATTTTCCACGGGAATAATAACTAGACCTATTCAAAGATCATATGATTTAGAAGTAGGAAGGTCTGAGGATCTGAGTACCTCTGATGTATCTTGATGATGTATGTGATATGCCATTGAATACTGTAAGTGATAATGTTGTGGCTAATAAGTCTAGGTCCGGTAGAGTGATTAAACCTCCCATTAAATTAGACTTATAGACTCACTGAAGGAGTCATGTTGAGTATAGTATAACTGGATTTTCTAGTTTATAATAGTGATTGTTCTGTATCAAGAAAATATTTAGGAAATTTGTGTTCTTTAATAGGTGGTTTCACCGACCCTATTGCCGACGATGTTGAATTTTTAATTATTTTAGTGTTTACAGAGGGATCATGTGTTTATAATAGTAACCGGATGAATTCCATTTCTCTCTTTTTAAGGAAATTTGAGAGTACAGCACAGTTTGTGAATGGTCGCTATGAGGTTGCACTACCTTGGAAGGATGACTTTGCCAAAGAAAGACTTATGAATAATGAAAGCATAGCCAGAAAAAGGTTGAATTAACTCATAGTTAAGTTAGAACAAGATAAGGAACTAAAAAAAAAAAGTATAAAAGTGTGTTTGACAGTTATGAGTCAGATCACATCATAGAAGAAGTGCCAAAGCAGGATATTACAAGTGTGAATCCCGTGTACTATATGCCTCGTCGTCCAGTATTAATGTTAAGTAGCTCAAGTACCAAGGTGAGGCCTGTGTTTGATGCATCAGCCTTCTGGTATAATGGAGTATCGTTGAACGACTGTTTGTCATCAGGCCTGTCACTTAACTCAGATTTGGTTGAGGTGTTCATGCGCTTTCGTCGTTGGCCTGTTGCTATTATAGCAGCCATAAAAAAGTTTTTTTTTGCAAATAAGTGTTCAAAGAAAAGATAAGGATGTTCATAGATTTTTGTTGACAAGAGACGAGAGTACAATACGGCACATGAATTTCACACGAGTACCTTTTGGAAACACATCTAGTCCTTTTTTGTGAGGTGCCACCATCAAATATCATCGGAAAAGGGTTTTGGGGCATGCGTGTACCTTCGAGTACCCATGGAGAATAATTCATATAAGGTGTCATTGGTAGCCTCTAAGTCCAGAGTTGCACCCATAAAAACAATTACTTTGCCAAGACTGGAACTCATGGGATCTCTTTTGTGTTCACGATTAGTTAACTTTGTGAAGAATGCCCCTAGCCTACTGTAGATGACAATAGAGGTATGTGCTGGACAGATTCTACTATTGTTCTGTCATGGATTGTGGGGGGTGCTAGAAGGAAAGATGTATTTGTAGCTAACCGGGCAAAGGAGATCCAGGAGTTGACACCTCCTCATTGTTGGCAACATTGTGGAAGTAAGGAGAACCCAGCTGATCTCATAACAAGGGGTATGCTAGCAGACAAGATTGTAGATACTAATTCTCTGTGGTGGTATGGACCAAGTATGCTAACAGAGGATATTTGCTCAAATGTGGAAAGAAGTACAGTTGTCACAGATTTAGAAGAAGTTATCACAGAGAATACTATATATCTTAGTGTACATGAATCAGTAAATTTCTTGATAGATTTAGAACAGTACATTGACTTAGGCAAGGCGTTAAGAGTTACTGCCTATGCCTTGAGATTTATTAAGAATTGTAAAAACAAGCAAAAAGCGAAAGGCCCCCTTAATACTGAAGAGATTGATTTAGCTAAAGTAAAGTTAATTCATTGCATCCAATGTGAAGTGTTCTCTGTAGAAATAAAGGAACTCCTGGAAAACAAGTCTATCCCTCAAGGGTCTAAATTGAGGAAACTGGACCCATTTATAGATGGTGAGGGTTTATTGAGGATAAAGGGACGTCTTGAGTTTTCCATTCTAGACTACGACACTAAACATCCAGTCATTATTCCCATAGGTCAGTGTGCTAAATTGGTAATTAGATTTCAGCACAAATTTCTGAAGCACGCGGGTGTTGGTACTGTAACTTCTTCCCTAAGGAATAACTTTTGGATAATGGGAATGAGGAGATTAGCAAAGACAGTACTTAAGGAAGGTATAAGTTGCCGTCGGCATGATTCCAAACCTTGCAGTCAACCTGTGGCTCCATTGCCTAAGGAGAGAGTAAGGTCTGCCCCACCCTTTAATATAACGGGTTTAGATTATGCAGGCCCTCTTTTTTGTGCTGATTGTCCTAATAAAAAATTATATGTCTTGTTGTTTACCTGTGGTATTGTTAGAGCTATTCACCTTGAGCTAACAGAATCTCTGCCTGATTGCATGTTGGCTATAAGAAGACTTGTAGCTAGAAGGGGTCTACCTAGTATTTTGTATTCAGAGAATGCCAAGACCTTGGAAGCCGCCAAATTTGAAGTACAGAAAGTGTATGGGCACTTAGCCCCCAAATGGAACTTTATTGTCCCTCGTGCTCCCTGGTGGGGTGGTTGGTGGGAGAGGCTCATTAGATCAGTTAAGCTTCCATTGAGAAAGACACTAAATGTAAATTATGTCAGTAAGAGTGAACTAGAAACCATACTTGTAGAAATAGAATCCTGTATTAATTCTACACCTCCAACCTGTGTAAATGAAGACCCAGATTCTATTCATTATCTCACTCCCTTACATTTTATCCTGGGAGGAGCCCCACACTGTAAACCATTAGTAAATCTAGAGCCATGCAATATGACTTCCAGGGATTTGAGTGAAAGGGAGGTGGTAAGAGACCAGAAGCTTGAACATTTTTGGAAACTGTGGAGTAACAATTACGTAACTAATTTACTTCAAGTTGTAAAGGGATTTACTAGGAAATGTGATTTGTCTAAAGGTGACCTTGTGAAGATAAAGGAGGACAACATCCCTAGACTGAGATGGCCTCTTGGAGTTGTTGTTGATGTTTTTGTAGGTAAAGATAATCTTGTCAGAAGTGTAAATGTAAAAATTAAGAAAGGAATAATAACTAGACCTATTCAAAGATTATATGATTTAGAAGTAGGTAGGTCTGAGGATTTGAGTAACCCTGATATATCTTATGATACTCTTGATGATGTATATGATAATCATGCCATTCAATACTGTAAGTGATAATGTTGTGGCTAACAAGTCTAGGTCCGGCAGAGTGATTAAATCTCCCATTAAATTAGACTTATAGACTCACTGAAGGAGCCATGTTGAGTATAGTATAACTGGATTTTCTAGTTTATAATAATGATTGTTCTGTATCAAGAAAATATTTAAGAAATTTGTGTTGTTTAATAAGTGGTTTCACCGACACTATTGCCGGGACGATGTTGAATTGCAAATTATATTAGTGTTTACAGAGGGATCATGTGTTTATAATAGTAAGCGGATAAATTTAATTTTTCTTTATGCTGTATACATTCCCCGTTTTCTTTCATTTTCGCTAGATTTCATTCTGAAGTTCCATTACTATTTCAGATGCATATTTTCCCTTTATTTAGTAATTAGATTAAGAACTTTTTAGTATGTATTTATGAACAGCTGACATAGCCCAGTTGATGTCATAATTTTGAGTGTATATTTGGCAAGTAATGTGAAGATTATGTATGCTGTTATTGTTTTTGCTGAAGACTTATGTAAATATAGTAAGCAAGAAGGAGGCATGGCGTCTTTTTGTTATCCTTATGCTTAGCTAGGATTATACACTTCATACACTAGCTAACATACAAACAACCTCGGGGTACGACAACTGCTAGTCACACCCTACGCTAGGCAACGCTATTGAATCAGACCAGCGGAGGCAAGCCAGGTCAAGTACACGTTCTGTGTCGCGCTCTTTGTATTTAAGCCAATACATCTACTAAACGTTCATCTTGTGTTTGTTGTGGTCACCTCTATCACCAAAAGAACGTATAGGACGGTGCTACCTTAAACAGAACGACCATGGCGCAGTGAGTAATTAGTTTTGGTGATATGTGATGGTGCAACTTGCCGGCTTCCCCACGCCACCCGCCACCAGCTTCATTTCGTCACTACAGCTCTTCTACCTTGCTACAGTGCCTTACAGTGAAGTGCACGTGTGCGTACCGTCGCTTAGTACAGTACAGTGCAATGGTACAGTATTTGTCAATGTTAGCATAAGGTCGTCCCTCGGGCACTAGTAGATGGGGAAATTTCATCACGCCGTCTGGCATCAGGAGCCCGGGGCGACAAACAACTCCCCCTCATCGCTGACACAGCATTGATGGACGCTCTCCTTGCCGGCTCACTGCCGCCACGCACAATATGCACACTGATCCCTCTTGCACACTGGGCCGTATTTATTTCCGTGAGAAAACTCCGAGGGGTTGACCTGGTCTAAAGCAGAAATAAATGCCAACCGGTAAGAGACGGAAAGAAAATTCCACAAGACCAGTCAGACACAGCGACAATAGCTTCAGACATGGCTGAAGCACACACATCACCCGATTTAATCTCTTTCCATCAACACATGGAACGCCGAGATGAACTGAGACGCGAGGAGGATGAACGCCGAGAGAAACAGCGACGCGAGGAGGAACGACAGCGAGAGAAACAGCGACAAGAGAAGTTTGCTGCTTTCTTATCTGCTTTCAGCCAGCAGGTGACAAATCTTACTGCTGCCACCTCGGGAGTGACGTCATCCAGCGCGCCACCTTCCCATTCCTCCACTCCTACTTCTCCTCCTACTCATAGCCGTGCGCCAGCTCACGTCATATCGCTACCACCCCTGCTACAACCTGACGCTTTTCGGGATTAGCGTAGACGGTGGCGAGATTACTCAATGATGACAGACTTAGCTACACTGCCTCTGAGTAAAGTTCACATACAACTTCGTGCCTGCTTCAGTCCTGAAGTGGTACACATACTCCACTATCGTCTTCAGATTCCAGACGACGACTCTACACCCATTGAAAACATCATCAGTGCGCTCAATGAGCATCTCAAAGCCCAGACCAATGAGGCTTTACGTCGGCGTGAATTGTTCAGCTGCCGCCAGATGATCGGTGAACAATTTAATGAGTTTTTTTGTACGAGTCAAGACTCTCGCGGAAGCGGTGAATGTTTGCACGGGAGGCCACGCTGACTGTGAATCGACTCAACTCGAACAGGTGATACTGATGGGAGTAAGCGACCAGGAGTTGGTTCAGGAGCTCATAGGTATAATACCAACTCATTCACTGGACCAGGTAGTACAGCACTGCTATGCGTATGAGGCAGCCAGACGCACAGCCAGCGCTATAACCTCTCTGCTGCTCGCGCTGATTCCTCATACATGAAGGGGAAGAAAGCGAAGCAGCGTAATTCTTTTTCGTCTTCCACGACATCACAGTCTCCGGACACGTCTTCATGCGACTGTTGTGGCCATTCTCACGCCAAGGGTCAATGCAAGGCGGCAGACAACATATGTAGTAACTGCGGCAGGAAAGGACACCGCGTCAAGACTCCCCGGTGCCCCGCCCTCAGTGCTACATGTAGGAGATGCGACAAACGCGGCCACTTTGACCGGTATTGCCTCTCCACAAAGCCTTCAACACCTGACGGAACGCAGACAGGGAGCAACACACCACCAGTACAGCCTTCTAAGGGAAAGGGCGCCGCCAACGTCCACCGTATCGAGGACAACAGACTTTCTGACACGTCTCCATCCGTTGTGGTCAAGATTACCCACAATAAAGGCACAAGTACACTTGCTTTTTTGCCTGATGCAGACCGATGCAGACTCAACCATTATGGGCCCAGACCACTTAATCTCCATCGGCTTAACACTGGAGGACCTTCACCCGACTACACAGACACCGATCTACGGTGTTGACGGTTCACCCATGCTGCCAGCCATCGGTTCTGTACAGGTTCAACTGGAAGTGAAAGGGAAAGGTATACAGGAGTGGATTCACGTACATCCGAACATACCTGTTACCCTCTTATCATACAGGGCTTGTAGGGAACTTGCTCTTATCCCTGAACAATTCCCCAATCCCATCGCACAGGTAACTCACGTGGCGGTGCAGAATGGTGCCACGGAGCGGCACGGTAAGGACGGCAAGAACCCCCACGCCTCTCCACGCCTCTCCTCCCCCTCCATCTACCTCGGGGTACATCAACTGCTAGTTACACCCTACGCCAGGCAACCCTATTGTATCAGATCAGCGGAGACAAGTCAGGTCAGATACACGTTCCGTGTTGGGTTCTTTGTATTTAAGCCAATACATCTACAAAACGTACATCCTGTGTTTGTTGTGGTCACCTCTATCACCAGAAGAACCTATAGGACGGTGCTACCTTAAAAAGCACGAATAATAATAATAATAATAATAATAATAATAATAATAATAATAATAATAATAATAATAATGATAATAATGCTAATAATAATAATAATAATGCTAATAATAATGCTAATAATAATAATAATAATAATAATAATAATAATAATAATAATAATAATAATAATAATAATGTACTGGGATCCCAATAAACAGCAACCACAGATCGTAACGTCCCTTTATTTCTTGTAGAATGTTTCGGCCTGAAATACAGTGTATACATAACAACCTAACACAAACATAATTCCCATACAACTAACAAACTGCATCACATAATACAGCACATGAATGATACTCACTTCAGTGGCCCACAGTAATGTTCTTCGAACCCCAGTAGCATAGGCCTGACCTGCTAAAGCCCGGTATGGTCCAATCCAACATGGCTGTACCTCCTGTATCTGTCAACGGTAACACCGAACCTAAACTCTTGCCCACATATAATATGCCCGCCCTATATAATGCAACACAACAATATTGTGAGGAGTGAATCACCGAAGCCTGCACACTGCTCCACGCGGTGGTTCCGTGTGCAGCCCCCTGAGCCACGTGGTGGTTCGAAGCTCCACACACCCATCCGAGACCGTGGCTGTCAGAGCCATGGAAGGTGACGCCGTGCTTCAGTCGCCCTACCCAGACAGACAGCTATTAGCTACCACTCCAGCCACACCTGCCTCATATATATCTGCCATACTGGTATACTGTATATAACTCCGCACTTGGTATTGATTACGTATACTGATATAATACGTATGTACTTGCACCGTTACCACAGTAAACTCCTGCATTGTCTCCGTGTTTACATCAACTTCCAACAAATATAACATAAACACTATAGGTAACTGTCGGTAGAAACCAACCTGCAGAACAGAGGAGAACCATTCACAACGAAAACCCACAGTAAAATTTCTCCATAACAGCCACGAACCAGCCCAGCTGGGATATCCCTCTCCGTCTGTCAACAATATCAGTGTGTTTACAATAACACCAATCCTTCTATAACGCACCACAATAACCGATACACGATACACTATAACGGTACATAGGTAGTACTAACCAGCAGAGCGGGAGGTCCAAGCACAACGAAAGCCCACAGGACAACGGTGGGCCAGCTACGCAAAACTCGTCAGGCCGACCATGTTTACAGGTGGGGGAAACAAAACACATCCACGATCCGCAACACACACAATTCACATACCCCATACTAAATTTAATTATACAACTATCATGATAATGATACAACTTGTAAAAGGGGGTTTTGTCTAAAATGCCGTTGATACTCCTAAAAACATTGAAAAAAACTTAATTTATGAAATTTTACAGAAAAATGTATATTGTTGCAACATTAATTTTATTTTGTTTTCCGTGAAAACAATGAAATAAGAAGAGAATAATTGAAAAATTCACTTTTTTGATGTAAAGAAACTTTTTTCGTGAAATGGCATATATTCCTTTTTTTTTTTTTTTTTACCTAAAAAATGGCCTTTCTTAGATAAGTTGTTAATACACCTAATAACGTTGAAAAGGGGGTAATTTATGGAATTTTGAGAGAAATAAAATGTATTGCAATAAAAAGTTAATAATTTTTTGCTTTTTCCTTCATTGTCAATGAAAACATGGAAATGAAAAGAAAAACACTGAAATAATCCCGTTTCTAACAGAAATATATTTTTACCTTGAAATGGCTTATATTACATGTCATGTAACATGAAAAAGGGATTTTCTTCTAAATGTTGTTAAAACACCTAAAAAGGTTAAATTAGGGTAGTCTATATAACTTTAAAGAAAAAAAATATATATTGTTTTTTCTTGTTTTTAATCAAAACATGGAAATCAAAAGAAAATTATTGAAAAAATCTCTTTATATATATAAAAGGAGACACATAGAAATAATTCCTTTTTTTGACACAAAAGGCATACATTGCTTTTATTTTTTTTTATATGAAAAAGGTTTTTCTTCAAAATGTTGTTAAAACTCCTAAATAGGTTAAAATAGTGTAGTTTCTATGCGTTTAGAGAAAAAGAATTATATAGTGTCGTAAAAAAAATATTCATAATTTTCATGTTTTTAATCAAAATATGGAATTATTGAAAAAAATCATTTTTTGGGTAAAAATATACTTTTACTTTAAAAAGAGGGCTTTTCTTTAAATTGTTGTAAAACTGCTAGAAACGTTGAAGAAGAGGTATTTTATGCAGTTTTTGAGGATAGAAATATTGTTGTAAATTTAGTATTACAAAATTTTAAAATGTAATTTCATGCAATTTTAGAGGAAAAAATATATATTGTAAAATTTTTTTTTTGCTTCTTTTGTTTTCCATCGAAAAATGAAAATAAGCTGAAAAACAATGAAAAGTAAGTTTTTAGGCAGATTTTTTTCTTTCTTGAAATTGCATATATCATACCTGTAAAACGGGGTTCTGTGTAAGATGCTGTTAATACTCCTAAAAACATTGAGAAAAACGTTATTTATGAAATTTTACAGAAAACAGTATATCATTATAACATTCATTGTTTTTTTTCAACTTTCTTTCCATCAAAACATGGAAATAAGAAAAAAAATTGTAGGAAAATTAATGCAATTTTGAGGGAAAAAAATGTATTGCAAAAAAAGTTAATATATTTCTTGCTTTTTCCTTCATTATCAATCAAAACATGGAAATGAAAAGAAAAACTGAAATAATCCTTTTTCTAACATAAATATATATATTTTTCTTGAAATAAGTTATATTACATTTTATGTAACATAAAAAATATATTTTCTTCAAAATGTTTCTAAAACTCCTAAAATGGTCAAAATAGGGTAGTTTATATAACTTTAAAGAAAAAAATATATACATAGTGTTATTTATTGTTTTAAATCAAAACATGAAAATAAAAAAAATTGAAAAAATCACTTTTGGGGGTAAAAACATACTTTTTTTTTTTCTAAAAGAAGAGTGTTTTGTCATATTATATTGGAAAATCCCTAAAGACGTTGAAAAAGGGATGATATATGCACTTTTAGAGATAATAATATATATCGTCGTAAAAGAAGGATTAAAAATCTAAAAAAGGTAATTTTATGCAATTTTAGAGGAAAAAATATATATTGTCGTTAAAAATATTTTTTTGCTTTTTTTGTTTTCCATCAAAAAATGAAAATAAGTTGAAAAACATTGAAAAAGTCATTTTATAAGCAGACTTTTTTCTTTTCTGAAATTGCATATATTATTCTTGAAAAGGGGGTATTGTCTAAAACGCTGTTAATACTCGTAAAAGCATTGAAAAAAACGTATTTTATGAACTTTACAAAAAAAAAAAAAAAAAATCTAAATGATCGCAACATTCATAGCTATTTCATTTTTTTTAATTGTTTTCCATCAAAACATGGAAATAAATAGAGAATTGTTGCAAAATTCTTTTATTTTTGGAAATGAACTATTTTTTAAAGAATGACTTTTTTTTTTTTTTTTTTTTACCTGAAAGGAGGATTTATCTTTGAAATATTGATTATACTCCTAAAATCGATAAAAAAGGGGTAATTTATGCAATTTTCAGAAAAAAATGTACTGCCATAAAGATTAAATGTTTTTTTCCTTCATTTTCAATCAAAACATGGGTATAAAAAGAGCAACAGAAATAATCCATTTTTTGACAAATATGTTTTTTCTTTGAAATGGCATACATTGCTTCTTTTTTTTTTACATGAAAAAGTTATTATTCTTAATGTTGTTAAAACTCCTAAATAGGTTAAAATAGCATAGGTTATACAAATTTAGAAAAAAATAATTGATATATAGTGTAAAAATGAATTTATTAATATTTTTCATGTTTTTAATCGAAATATGGAAATCAAAAGAAAATTATTGAAAAAAAAATTTTGGGGGTAAAAATATACATCTACTTTAAAAAGAGGGCTTTTCTTTAAAACTGTAAAACTGCTAGTAATGTTGAAAAAGAGGTATTATATGCAGTTTTGGAGGATAAAAAATATTGTTGTAAATGAAGGATTATAAAATTTTAAAAGAGTAATCTTATGCAATTTTCGAGGAAAAAAAATATATTTTCGGAAAAAAATGTTGCTTTTTTTTGTTTTCCATTGGAAATGAAAATAAGCTGAAAAACATTGAAAATTCACCTTTTAGGCAGAATTTTTTTCTTTCCTGAAATTGCAAACGTTATATATACTTGCAAGAGTGGGTTTTGTCTAAAATTCCATTAATGCTGCTAAATATGTTGAAAAAAAAACATTATTTATGAAATTTTATAGAAAAAACTATATTATCGTTACATCCATAGTTTTTTTTTTACTTGTTTTCTTTCAAAACATGGAAATAAAAGGAAAATTGTTGAAAGACTCAGTTTTTGGTGAAAATAAAATTTCTTACGTGAAAGGGTACCTACATATTGCATTTTTCTTTTTCTTTTTTTTACCTGAAAAGAGGATTTTCTTTGAAATGTTGTTGATACTCCTAAAAACGTTGTAAAAATGGTAATATATAAAATTTTGAGAAAAAAATGTACCGACATAAAAATTAAATTTATTTATTGTTTTTCCTTCCTTTTCAATCAAAACATGGAAATTAAAAGAAAAACATTTAAATCATCCCTTTTTTGACAAAAATATATTTTTCTCCTTGAAACGGCATACATTAAATTATTTGTAACATGAAAAAGGGTTTTCTACAAAATGTTCTTAAAACCTCCCAAAGATTCAAAGTGGGTAGTTTATATACTTTCAGAGAGAAAAAAATGTATATAGTGTTTTTTCTTATTTTTAATCAAAACATTGAAATCAAAAGAAAATTATTGTAAAATAACTTTTGTGGTAAAAACATACTTTTTTTTTCTAAATAAGTTTTCTTTGAAAAGTTGTAAATCTCCTAAAAATATTGAAAAAGGGGTAGTTTATGCAGCTTTAGAGCAAAAAATATATTGTCATAAAAGAAGGATTAAAAAAAAAAAAAAAAACTGTAATTTGTGCAATTTTAGAGAATTAAATATTGTAGTAAAAAGAATTTTTTTTTGCTTTTCTTCCATCAAAAAATTAAAATAAGATGAAAAACATTGAAAATGTCTCTTTTGAGGCAGAAAATTTTTGATTGTTCAAATTGCATATAATATACTTGTAAAAGAGGTTTTTTTTATCTAAAATTCCGTTAATACTCCTAAAAACGTTGAAAAAAAACGAAATTTATTAAATTTTACAGAAAAAAGAACATTATCGCAGCACTCGTTATCTTTTTTTCTTGTTTTCCATGAAAACAATGATATAAGAAGAGAACCATTGAAAAATTCACTCTTTTGGTGATAAATAACTTTTTTCGTGAAATGGCATAAATTCCTTTTTTTTTTTTTTTACGTAAAAAAAGGCTTTATTAAATTAAACTCATAAAAACATTAAAAGAGGGGTAATTTATGCAATTTCGAGAGAAAAAAAAATGTATTGCAATAAAAAGTTAATATATATTTTTCTTTTTCCTTGATTTTTAATCAAAACATGGAAATGAAAAGAAAACATAGAAATAATCTCTTTTCTAAGGTAAATATTTTTTTTTCCTTGAAATGGCTTATATTACATTTTATGTAACATGAAAAAGAGATTTTCTTCAAAATGTTGTTTAAACTCCCAAGAAGTTAAAATAGGGGAATTTATATAACTCTAAAGAAAAAAAATATATAGTGTTTTTTCTTGTTTTTAACCAAACCATGGAAATCAAAGGAAAATTATTGAAAAAATCACTTTTGGGGGTAAAAACATCTTTTATTTTTCTAAAAGAAGAGGGTTTTGTCATTAGAATATTGTAAAACCCCTAAAAATGTTGAAATAAAGATGATTTATGCACTTTTAGAGAAAATATATATCGTCGTAAAAGGAGGATTAGAAATCTAAAAAGGGTAACTTTATGCAATTTTAGAGGAAAAAATATGGTCGTAAAAATGATATATTTTAACTTTTTTTGTTTTCCATCTAAAAATGAAAATAAGCTGAAAAACATTGAAAAGGTCACTTTTTAGGCAGAACATTTTTCTTTTTTGAAATAGCAAAAATTATTCTTGAAATGGGGGTTTTGTCGAAAATGCTGTTAATACTCCTAAAAGCATTGAAAAAAGTGTATTTAATAAAATTTTAAAGAAATAATCTATATTATTATTACATTCATTGCTTTTCCCTTTTTTTACTTGTTTTCCATCGAAACATGGAAATAAGAAGAGAATTGTTGAAAAATTCACTTGTTTTCTGGAAATGAAGTTTTTTCATAAAGTGGCATATATTTCATTTTTTTTAACCTGAAAAAGAGGATTTTCTTTGAAATGTTGTTAATACCCCTAAAAACGATGAAAAAGGGGTAATTTATGCCTTTCTGACATAAACATGTTTTTTTTCCTTGAAATGGCATACAATTTTTTTTTTTTTACATGAAAAATGTTTTTCTTCAAAATGTTGCTAAAACTCCTAAAACTCCTAAAAACAAGGTAGTTTATATAAATTTAGAGAAAAGTATATATATATATATATATATATATATATATATATATATATATATATATATATATATATATATATATAGTATATATATAGTGTTTCTTTTCAATCAAAACATGGAAATTAAAAGAAAAACATTGAAATAATCCCTTTTTAGACAGAAATATTTTCTTTCCTTGAAACGGCATATATCACATTTGTTATAAAATGGAGAAGTTTTTTTTTTTTTTTTCAAAATGTTGTTAAAACTCCTAAAAAGGTTAATATACTCTAGTTTATATAACTTTAGAGAAAAAAAAATATATTGTGTTTTTCTTGGTTTTATCCAAAACATGGAAATCAAAAGAAAATTATGGAAAAAATCGCTTTTGTGATAAAAAAAACACTTTTTTCTAAAAAAACAATTTTCTTTAAAATATTGTAAAAGTCGTAAAAACCTTGAAAAAGGGGTGATTTATGCAGTTTTAGAGAACAAAAATATAGTCGTGAAAGTAGGATGAAAAATTAGAAAAGGGTAATATGTGCAATCTTGGAGAATATATATATATATATATATATATATATATATATATATATAATATAATGTAGAGATAGATATATAGATATAGTATATATATAATATAATATAGATAATAGGTATATATATATATAGAAATATATAATATAATAGAATATATATATATATATATAATTATATATATATATATATATATATATATATATATATATATATTGTCGTAAAAAAGAATTTATTTTTTTATTTTTTTTGTTTTCCATCAAAAAATGAAAAAAAAAACTGAAAACATTGAAAAGTCAGTTTTTAGGCAGATTTTTCTTTCTTGAAATTGCACATATTATACCTGTAAAATGGGGTATTGTGTAAGATGCTGTTAATACTCTTAAAAACATTGAAGAAATCGTTATTTATGAAATTTTACAGAAAAATTATATCGTCATAACACTTTTTTTATAGTTTTTTTTTCCATCAAAACATGGAAATAAGAAGAAAATTGTTGAAAAATTCAATTTTGGTGTGAAAATAAATTTTTTTGGTGAAATTGCATATATTACTTTTTTTTTTTTTTTTTTTTACCTGAAAGAGAGCGTTTTCTTTGAAATGTTGTTAATATTCTGAAAAAATTCGAAAAAGGGGTAATTTATGTAGTTTTGAGAAAAAAAAAGTACTGCCATAAAAAATAATTGGATCTATTTTTTTCCCTCCTCTAATGGAAATCAAATTTAAATAATCCCTTTTTTGACAGAAATATTTTCTTTTCTTGAAACTGTATATATTACATTTTTTAAAACATGAAAAAGGTTTTTACTATAAAATGTTGTTAAAACTTCTAAAAAGGTGAAAAATTGTGTAGTTTATATACTTTAAGAGAAAGAAAATTTATATAGTGTTTTTTCTTGTCTTTAATCAAAACATTGAAATCAAGAGAAAATTATTGAAAAATCACTCTTGGAGTAAAAACATACTTTTTTTTAAGTAGGAGGGTTTTTCTTTAAAAAAGCTTTATATCTCCTAAAAATGTTAAAAAATGGTGATTTATGCAGTCTTGGGGAAAAAATATATATTGTCGTAAAAAAAGGATGAAATCATAGAAAAGGGTAATTTATGCAATTTTAGAGAAAAAAATATTGTCGAAAAAAAATTATTTTTTTTTTGCTTTTCTTCCATGGAAAAATGAAAATAAGATGAAAAACATTGAAAAGTCACTTTTTTTCTGAAATTGCATATATTATACTTGTAAAAGTGGTTCTAAAATACCATTAATACTCCTAAAAACGTTGAAGAAAAATTTAATTTATGAAATTTTACAGAAAAAATATATTGTCGCAACATTTATTGTTTTTTTTTGTGGTTTTCTATTAAAACTATGAGATAAGAAGAGAATCATTGAAAAATTCACTTTTTTGGTGAAAAGAAACTTTTTTGGTGAAATGGCATATGTTTTATTTTTTTTTTACCTAAATAAGGTAGCCTTTCTTAGATAGGTTGTAAATACTCCTAAAAACGTTCAAAAAGGGGTAATTTATGCAATTTTGACGGAAAAAAACGTATTGCTATTTCTTGTTTTTTCCTTAATTTTCAATCAAAACATGGAAATGAAAAGAAAAACACTGAAATAATCCTTTTTCTAAAAGAAATATTTTTTTTCCTTGAAATGGATTATTTTATGTAACATGAAAAAGGGATTTTCATCAAAATGTTCTTAAAACTCCTAAAAAGTAAAAAAAAAAAAAAAAAAAAAAAATTAGTAACTTAAAAGAAAAAAAATATATAGTGTTTTTTTTTTAATCAAAACATGGATATCAAAAGATAATTATTGAAAAAAATCACTTTTGGGGGTAAAAAACATACTTTTTTTTCTAAAAGAAGAGGGTTTTGTCATTAAAATATTGTAAAACCCCTAAATTGTCTAAATTGCTGTTAATACTCCTAAAAACATTTAAAAAAGTGTATTTTATGAAATTTTACAGAAAAAAAGTACATTATCGTAACATTCATTGTTTTTTCCTATTTATACTTGCTTCCCATCAAAACGTGAAAATTTGTAGAGAATTGTTGAAAAATTCTTTTTTTTTTTTGGAAATGAACTTTTTTCATAAAATGACATTACAATTTTTTTTACCTGGAAAAGAGGATTTACTTTGAAATGTTGCTGATATTCCTAAAAATGATGAAAAAGTGGTAATTAAGCAATTTTGAAAAAAAGAACTGCCATAAAAAAAAAATTCCTTCATTTTCAATCAAAACATGGATGTAAAAAGATAAACATAAAAATAATCCCTTTTTTGACATAAATATGTTTTTTTCTTTAAAATAGAATACATTGCTTCTTTTTCTTTCTACATGAAAAAAGTTTTTCTTGAAGATGTTGCTAAAGCCCTCAATAGGTTAGTTTATATAAACCTAAAGAAAAAGAGTATATATATATATATATATATATATATATATATATATATATATATATATATATATATATATATATATATATATATATATTTACATGGAAAAGGGTTTTCAAAATGTTGTTAAAACTCCTAAAAAGGTAAAAATAGGGTAGTTTATATAACTTAAAAAGAATATATGTAGTGTTTTTTCGTTTTTTGTTTTTAAAGAAATAAGGAAATAAAAAGAAAATTATTGAAATATTGCTTTGGGGATAAATTCATACTTAAAACAAAGGGTTTTTCTTTAGAATATTGTAAAACTCTTAAAAACGTTGAAAAAGGGGTTATTTGCGCAGTTTTACAGAAAAAATATATTGTCGTAAAAGAAGGATGAAAAAATTAAAAAAAAAGGGTAGTTTGTGCAGTTTTAGAGAAAAATATATATTGTCGTAAAAAAGATTTTTTTTTTCTTCCATCAAAAATGAAAATAAGATGAAAAAACATTGAAAAGATGAGTTTTTAGGCAGATTTTTTCCTTTCTTGAAATTGCATATATATATTACATTTTTTGTAACATGAAAAAAGTTTTTTCTACAAAATGTTGATAAAACGTCCAAAAAGGTTAAAATTGGGTAGTTTATATACTTTCAGAGAAAGAAAATGTAAAAAGTGTTTTTTCTTGTTTTTAATCAAAACATTGAAATCAATAGAAAATCATTGATAAATCACTTTTGGAGTAAAATCATACTTTTTTTCTAATAGAGAGCGTTTTCCTTGAAAGTTGTAAATCTCCAAAATGCGTTGAAAAAAGAGAAACATAGGCCCGTACCAAGAGTCACAAAGGTCGAACCGCGTACCTTCCCTTCGACCGTGAAGGCACGGTCCGAAACCGTGCCTTCATTCCTTACCACAAGTCGTTCGGGAAGGTAGAGTAGGGGAAGCTGCGACACGCGTGGGTGTTGGTAACAATGTTGCACGGCTTGAATCCGGATCCGAGAGCCAACTCGTGATGAACGACAACATAAACACAGCCGCGCTCGGTAATTTTGCGAAGATGAGCGACAGAGCTGCTCCACTCTCTCGTGACCAAAGGATTATGCTTCTGAGGCTTGTGGGGGAGCGGAAGGTCTTACAAGACCGCTCCACCAATCCCTCCCTGATATATAAAAAACAAATGGCCTGAGAGGATATTAAAAAGAAATTTACCGCCATGAACCCAGACACTCCACCAAGGACCGCAGAACAGCTTAAAAGATGCTATCACCGCATAAAACTAAAGTAAATATGCATTTTCTGTTAGTGATCAAATGCAGTTATAAATTCATAGTAGTAAAAATCTGGAAAAATTCTTTATAATACTGGTACTTTTTTGTAAATGCAAATTTCGCTTAATTTGACACGTCTCCCTTAAAAATTTTACATGTACGATATTGTTTTTGGTTGTTGAACATGTTTATGTAAGTTTCATTTCTATACATAACACGGACTTATTATAAAGAATCACCAAATTCTGATACAGTTAAAATAATCTTTAGTCATCTTGTTGATGTTATTTCATTTCAATGTGTTTATTATATCAATGTATCGAGCTAATACCACAAAAGAATAGACAGTGATATGTGAGTGTAAAACTCTTGTTAAGGAGGGCTTGCAGAGCAGTGTTCATTTGCCTGTGAGAGTGGAGCCCAGCTTTCAAAAGAGTGCCCAGAATCCATCCCTCTTCTCAATAACATGTGTTGATTTTTCTTGTAACAGTGTGAAGAAGGAGGACTCAAAATATAAAAAAAAAGGTGACCCAGACTGGTGGTGGCCCTCCGCCTTCACCACCAAATTTTTCAGAAGAGCACGAGATGCTCTGCGAAGCCCTACCTGGGGAGATGAAGATGGGGCAAAATGTGTTTGACACTTACATCGTCAGGACAAGTGAGTATGATTAATGAGGTTTCTTCTTGGTGAAATATTTCTAAATGTTTGTGTGCAACATGTTATATATATATATATATATATATATATATATATATATATATATATATATATATATATATATATATATATATATATATATATATATATATATATATATATAGATAGATAGATAGATAGATAGATAGATAGATAGATAGAGATATATTTATATATATTATTCAGGAACGGACGATATTGGCACAGTGATTCCCCCTATGCAGAGTGATGATGTTGATGACGTTATTCCTGGTGTGTATTATTCTCTTTAATTAATAAGGTTACATAAAATTTGTACTTAAGTGTGATGCATGTTTTCATAACAAACACCTCATAAAGTAGATGGTACATAATTACCATAAAAGTCAGCAAACTAATATATACAGAGAGAATAGAGGATACAGTAACTCTCCATGCATTTTTTTACACAATTCTGTATGCATAGTTAGGTATTTCTTCTTGGATTTGCTATTGCTACTACTAAAGTGCTTCAGATAATAATAATAAGACATTGCTTGGTGAATAGATTGATTGCACATTGATATTAATTTTTAAAACTTCTGTTTCACCCTAGTGGAAGAAAATTCATCCCTGCACGTCAACTCATTGCATGATAATAAATGTGGAACATCAGGCAGACAAATGTCTACATGCATGGCTTCATCCTCTGCTGTACATAGCACGCCAATCCTTACTCAGATGGATGCATCCCTTCCTTCACCTACAAATCCTCCCACTGTAATTCAACAGGACAATCCTTCAGCTTCCACAACACCCATTTTCCCTTCTCCTAATGTAAGGAAGCACACGAGAGGGAGGTTTGCTGAAGAGTATGGAATGTTTAGGAGAAAGCAGGATGAGTACTATGATCTTCTCATACAGCAAACAAAAAGGGAGCATCAGGAGCAAATGAGGGTATATCAGGTCCAACTAGAAGCAGCTGAAAAGCAGTGCAAAGTGTATAAGGCACAGCTTGACATGTGTACTGCCATAAAAGATAGGATTTATGACACATGTTCCCATATGGAGAGGCTAGGTACAGAAATTCAAAGTAAAATTATGACACAATAAACATCATGCCAGTTGCAGAGTCATTAAAATATATAATTTAGTTTTTATAGTTATATTCAATATATACCTGAAACCATGTAAGGACAAAGGTAAATGCCATTTACATCCATTCATAACTTTTATTATATACATCTCTTGGTAATTGCCTGCAGTTCATGCTGGTTTATTTTCATTGTAACCAGTACTGGTTAATGCCCATGTATTAATGAATACAGTAAAGGAGCATCAGTTCAGGATTCTTGAATCTCAAGCTATTGTTTACTTCACAAAAATAATCTTGTTCAATTATGAATATACATATATAAATATGATTAATTATGTGTCACTCAAGGAAAATTGAAAGTACAGATTCAGAAAGAACTCAAGAGGTAAGTAATGATTAATTTAAATTTCACTATAGCAAAAATGAACGTACTTATTCAGAAAGGACTCTAAAAGATAAGTAGAGAAGATAGGGGATATGTTTGTGGGTATACATCACTATCTACAGGCCAAAGCAGCAGATATGAGCACTAAGGCAACACACAGGTATTGTGTACATCTCCCACTATACCTTATAACCAAAAAATATTTGCTTTTTTTAGATGAGACTAGTATGCTTTTTGAGCTGGTGTCTTTATACTAAACCTAGAAATGGTGTTCTATGTATCTAGCCCTTCGTGCTGCCCTGGGAACCTCATCGTCCAATACCTCATCATCATTTTCCTCAACAGGATCACCATTGAAAGGAATATTGTTCAGCCTTGCTATATTATGGAGTATGGCACAAGCAGTAACAATTTTTTTTGATGTGGCCAGCTCTGTTCGTAACCTCTTCTGTAAGATTCCAAATTTTTTTTCAATACACCAAAAGTTCGCTCAATCAGGTTCCTGGTTTTAGCATGAGCAGCATTATATCTCCTCTCCTTTGCTGTTTGAGGATCTCTGAGAGGTGTAAACAGGTTGTTGTCACATCTGTAACCCTTGTCCCCAAGCAAAATTCCATTATAATCCCCTCGGTTTAGTGCAGCACATATACCAGACTCTCTGAAAATTCTGGAATCATGTGCACTTCCTGGCCAGTTTACAACGAGGTTTGTGAATAACATTTTTGCATCACATATGGCCATCACATTCAGAGCAAAAAAATTCTTCCTGCAACGATACAGCTCTGCATCTTGACCCCCAGGACTTAGAATGGGAATAAGGACTCCGTCAATGCAGTCAATTATGCCAGGCATCCCAGCAACTTCCTCAAAGAGCCTCATATTATCGTACTCCTCAGCTGGTGTTGGAAACTTGATGTAGTCTGCCACTAAATGACAGATGGCACTCGTCACATTCTTTACACATACACTGACAGATTGTTGTGACATGCTGTTACAGTCTCCCATGCTTAACTGCAAGTCACCAGAAGCAGAGTAGCGAAGGGTCACAAGAAGCTGCAGTTTTGGTGGGATTCGGCACCCTGTTATAAAGAAAGGTATCATTACACCATAGCAAAGTCTACTGTAGGTATACAGTAAAACCTCACTAAGTCAATCCCTTTTAAGACTTATTGAGGAAATTATCAATGCAACCGAGAAGCATAGTTTGGTTCTATAACATATATTTCCACCTTCAGTAGGAATAACGCTCAGTATATATATATATATATATATATATATATATATATATATATATATATATATATATATATATATATATATATATATATATATATATACTTTTTGAAGGCAGGAGGGCAAGTAGCAGAAAATATAGGAAATAGATTTCCACCATACCTAAACCTAACTTAACCTTCAGTCGTGTCAAACAGTCCAACTGTCATCACTGAGTGGAGGCACAAATCTGTAACAGCTGACAGGAGCCTTCTGCAGCAATGATCTTTTATGACTCACTAGACTCACCATGAAGTAGCATATAATATCATTACAAGAAAAAAGTGGAGTATAAGAGGAAAAAGCCAACACGATTTTCCAGAATTGAGAGAGAGAGAGAGAGAGAGAGAGAGAGAGAGAGAGAGAGAGAGAGAGAGAGAGAGAGAGAGAGAGAGAGAGAGAGAGAGAGAGAGAGAGAGAGAGAGAGAGAGCATAAAGGTTTTGCTGTATTATTAGTTATCTTAGAAAAATGAAACTGGTGTCTCTGTAGCTACAAAAAGGGAATGTTTTACTAGCAGTGACTGGATTCCTTTAAAAAGTGTGAGCTAGTCAATACATATTTAAGTATCATTATTAAAATTAAAAGAGATCTAGGTGCCTTCCTATTACGAATATTTTAGAGGTGTAAATCTCTATTAGGGCTTCAACTGGGAACATACTGACAGGCTTTAAAAAAAAGCCCTTCATCATGCGATATAATTCATATGCATTATTTTTTTAGCATTTTCTGCATTAAATGTTTACCATTTGCGAGCTTATGGTTCTACTTACCTCTGTTAGTCTCAGATGCCGGTAGAAGGTGTTCAATTTTAGAGAGCAAATCTAGAGCCACTTCTTTAGCGAGTCTATACCGGTCTACAAACTCTCTTTCTGTGTCCTCCAGAAATGGGTCCGTGCGAGTCTGGAAACGGCGATGCCGGGGCAGTTCATCCATCAGCTCCAGCTCTCCTAAGTGCGCTGCACCACGGAGGATAGGCCTGAATGCCATACTGTCGAATCTGTTTTAAAGGTAGTAATGTATGATTGTCTGCACAGTCACTAAATTTATATACTTCATGTTTGCTGTAATTATGGTGACATCACACATCTCTGTCTTACTCCCATTCCAGTTACAAAACTACCTTTACATATGCATTTGCCTCTTTATACAATGCTTTTATTCTTTCCATTGGCTGTCCTCCCACACCATAGATCTTCAGAATATTCCAGAGTGCTTTCCTATCAACCCTTTCATATGCTCCCTCTGAAGCCCATAAAAGCAGCATTTTAATTGCAAATATTTTATCCACACAACCTCACAATTTTCCAAACCCCCTTGCTCATCACTAACTTTGGTGCAACAGTCTCCATCAGTATTCTCTCATATATTTTTCCTGGCATGCCCAATGGGGCATTACACCCAATTGGCTAATACCCCTATGATTGCTTCATTCATCCGTTATGCCTTTTCTTTTGTAAAGTGACACAATAATAACCTTTCTCCACGCATCTGTTACTTCTTGTCTCCATGCCAGGTCACATCATAGCCACTGAAACTGCACTGCATTTCCGCCATATTTCACCATTTCTAGAGTTATCACACATACACCTGCAGCTTTACCACATTTAATCTTGGCCATTGCTTTCTCTACCCTTTTAATGACTCTGCACATACATGGATTTTGGCACAACAAGGTCAAAATAAAATTGAACATTATTTTGTAAGTAGTGTAATTTCATCGGTGTATTTGTCTACCCTATTTTCTTACAGGGAATGAACTGGTATAGTGCACTTAAACACACACACACACCCCAACCTTGCCCCCACCGACCAGGTGCAATGCACACAAACAATGAAGCCTAACTTCTACCTACCAGCTATATAATGCACACACAGTGCAGCCTAACATCCACCTACCAGGTACAATGCACACACACACACACACACATTACAGCCTAACATGCACCTACCAGGAGTAATGCATACACACAGTGCAGCCTACACCCACCTACCAGGTGTTATGCGCATGCATACACACACACACACACAGTGCAGCCTAACTTCCACCTACCAGGTGTGTTGCATACAAACAGTGCTGCCTAAGTTCCATCCACCACATGTAATGCACATACACAAGCAGTATTATTACAGCCATACTATACATACACTGACGTCCTGACCACCTGCTTTTTGGCACTCCTTGTTCTCGACTTGGTAAGGCATCTAATGTAGTTCAGTGTGTATTTGAGCTCAGAGAAGAGATCAGCCTCTTTCTCAGAATACAGAACAAGCAAGATTTGC
>CM035183.1:4879340-4900099 GCA_020233015.1 Callinectes sapidus | reverse complement strand
CACCACCACCACCGCCGCCTCGTCCTGGTGGTCCCCCTAATGACGGTAGCATGCGCGGCGGTAATCATGTGGATTTGATAGCTAACTAGTGATAATGGGGCCGTTTGCAATATAGATCTTGTTTGCTCTCACAACGCAAGGTTACGTGGCGACAATTACTGGGAAATGGCCGGAGCAGAGGTGGTGTTGCTGTGAGCGTAAGGGTGGACGATAGTAATGCTCCCTTGCACGCTACTATGCTCTCCCTACTACCTCCTCCTCCTCCTCCTCCTCCTCCTCCTACTCCTACTCTTCCTCCTTCCCTTTCTTCTTCTTCTTCTTTGCTGTCACTCTGTCATGTGCCTCTTGTCTTTTCCTAATACTACTACTATGATCTTTCCATCTCCTCCTCCTCCTTCTCCTCCTCCTTGTCTTCCTAGTTTTCCTACTTCTCCTCCTTTCATTTCTCCTCTTCCTCCTCTTCCTACTACTATTCCTACTTCTCCTTCCATTTCTCCTCCTCCTCCTTCTCCTTTCCTGTCACTCTTTCATGTTTCTCTTCTCTTTTTCTTCATGCTCCTTTTCTTATTTCATGATTGTCACTCTTGTCTTGTTTCATTTCTCATTTCTCTTTTCTTTTTTTCTTTTTTTTTTCTTTATTGTGCTTTGACATTTTAGTTTGTTTGCATGTTTTGTTGGTGTTGTTTTCGTTTTTTTCTTATTTTTTTTCTCTTTTCTCTTGCATTTTCTCTTTTTTGTCCTTTTTCTTTATTTTCCGAGTGACTTTCAGTTTAATATTCTTCTCCTCCGTTTTATATTACTCTACACTAACTAATTTCTTTTCTTTCCCTCCGTCCTTCCTTTCTTTCCTTTCCTTTCTTTCTTCTTTATATCCTTCCTTCCTTCCTTCCTTCTTTCTTTCCTTTCCTTTTCTTCCTTCTTTCTTTCCTTTCCTCCCTTCCTTTCTTTCCTTCCTTCCTTCCTTCCTCGCCTCTTCCTTCTGATCTCTTTCTTCCTCCCACATTATTTTCGTGATATCTTGCCATTGTATTTTCTTTTTCCTCGTCACATTATGCTTAGTATGTTCTTTCTATTTTGTATCTCCCTCCTCTCTCTCTCTCTCTCTCTCTCTCTCTCTCTCTCAAAGAACTTCATCTCAGCAAAACACCGCCAAAAGACCACAAAAGGCGACTCTCGTTTAAAGTTCAGACTACTTATGCATTTTTCAGACATGGAATGATAAAACAATCCAGTAAAACAAAGCGACCTTTTCCTGAAACAAGTATAATGGTAAAATGTTCGCAAAAAAGCCGTCAGTATTGTAAGTCCAGAAACATATTCTCAACAATAAAGTTGACAAGGTTTGATCGATGAGGAGAGGTTGTATCAACACGCTGTCAAAAATGTTCATTCGGTTTTAAAAATTCCTGCCTCTCTCTCCTGGACACGCCGAGTCTGGCACGCCAATCATCTCCCAAACCATTACAACTTGGGAATTTCTGACTTCACTGAGATATTTTGATTCGAATACAAACTTCAACCGATGAAACCAACACCATTTACTCGCCATTGTTACGGTGACTGGCAGCACTGCGACGGTAGCAGATACAAATTTCAGATGACACAAAACACTGCAGTGAGTGATTCTGGGTGGTTAGTCTTACCATAGCGGATATAAATGTAGGACTCAAAACATTCCTTTACGGCGAGCCTGCATAGGTAAAAACAATATTCCAAGTCTTAATATCGAAACACTACAATGGTTGAAATAATGTTCCAATTACTGGAAACAATGCAGCAAAGGGGCAAAAAATAAAGCCTGTTAGGAAGAAAAAAGAAGGAAAACTGTACAACAACACTATCTCACACCATACTTATTTTTTTCTCTTATAATCTTTTTCCATACATTACTGGTTTATATAATGAAATGAAAAGTAACCTAAAACGTAAAATCACGTTACTTCAGAGTGCTTTTAAAGTATCCTGCACATATTGGCAGAGTGAAATTTAAAAGTCAAGCATCGTAATATGTTCACATTAGTATCCTTTCATTCAAATCAAGCAAAACAACATGATGCATATGAAGACGGAAGAATCTCAATTAGCAACTCCTGAACTGCTACCTCAATACTACTTCACGTCAACTACAAGAAAACGATACCTCTTCAAGAACCCCCACACTGATCCTGCTGCTCGATGGTACACGTCACTGAAAACACAATTGTATATCAAATCAGATGAAAACTATATTGCAGTACGCCAGTGTTGCCAATGAACTCAGAGAACTTGATGAGGAAATGTAATCAAGCAGGAGACGTGAAATAAAAATACGCAGTTCTAATTATATTTTTTCGTGGGAGGAAGATTTAAAAGACACGATGGAAAAACGGAGATTCTAGACAGCAATCCCTCCCCTCCCCTTAGCAGAGTCACTGAGTAGAACCGAAGCCTGACCTTTGACCTTTGACCTCAAGAACACCGCACTGGTAATTACGACATTCCCTGTTTTCATTATTTACCTGTTACCTGCCTGCACCTGTCCTGGATAATCTGTAGAGCTCTTTGCTTGATTATACAACCCCTCATTTTCCTCTCCTTTTTTGGGGGGGATCTTCTTGAATTATTTAGAGAACAATGTCGCAATATCTTTTGTGTTAAATTGGCAAAGGTTACCGAGTGTTATCTGACTGACAGCTTTATGTTTGGCATCTATATATTTTTTTTCTGTTACAGTTATTTAGTGTTTTGGACATGAAAAAAAAAAAAAAACTGCACCAGGAAACCCAGCCAGAAACACACACAAAAAAGAAAGCATAGACGTCTGAAGTGTGAGAATGACACAAGAGAAAAATGTGAATGTAAAGAAAGAAATGCAGGGAATGGAAGAAAAAAACAGAAAAGAGCTATGAGAGGAAGCTACAAGTTGTGGAGAGAGAGAGAGAGAGAGAGAGAGAGGGTGTGTGTGTGTGTGTGTGTAAGGGTGCAAGAGATACTCAGGGAACGAGAGAGCGGAAGAACAAGGGAATGGATAATGGCAAGACGAAATGTGGAAGAAATATCGAAGGCTTTGTTTGTAAAAGTGAGTTGGGAGAGACTGGAGGAGGGAAAGTTTGTAGGAGTAGGGAAGGAAAAGAAGAGAAGGGAGAGAGAGAGAGAGAGAGAGAGAGAGAGAGAGAGAGAGAGAGAGAGAGAGAGAGAGAGAGAGAGAGAGAGAGAGAGAGAGAGAGGATATTTACACACATGAGTAAAAACACAAATTGGTCGACTTCCAACAGAGAGAGTGTGACGAAGTGGATAGGTGGATGCAGGTAGCAGCAGCAGCAGCAGCAGCAGGAGGAGGAGGAGGAGGAGGAGGAGGAGGAGGAGGAGGAGGAAAGTGACACTCGTGGAGGCGCATAACAAAAGGTGCGCTCTCTTGACTTGGAGGGGAATGAATGGGGGAATATTTTTAACTCTGGACGAGGGGAAGGGAGGGAAGGCTCTAATGACCACCTGGTGCGGGAGGAGGAGGAGGAGGAAGAAAAGGAGGAGGAGGAGGAAGAAGAAGAAAAAAAAAAAGAAGAGGAGGAGGAGGAGAAGGTGAAAAGAAAGAAGACTGACGTAATAACAGCTGCAGCGAAATAATAATGATGGAAATGATTATAAGAAAAATAAAAAACAAGAACAGGAGGAAAAATATAAAAAAAGAAGGGGGGAGGAAGAGGAGAAAGAGGAAAGAAACTGAACATAGAACAAAAAGAAATAAAGAACAACAAAAGAACACATACGAGAGAGAGAGAGAGAGAGAGAGAGAGAGAGAGAGAGAGAGAGAGAGAGAGAGAGAGAGAGAGAGAGAGAGAGAGAGAGAGAGAGAGATTTTCACCCTTATCATCTCCAGCATACGTATCTAACACTCAACCTGATTATCCACCTCACTAATGCAAGAATTCCTTAATACCTAATTCTCTCATTCCTTTCACTAGACAATTCGAGAAAAACCTTGACTATGTTCCGCCTTCCTGCGTCTTCCTATCAACACTTCAACATCTGACTTCCCAAACGCACAACAAGGAAAGGAGTGGAGTGGAAGAACTGATAAGAGGTGGAGTCGGGGAAGATGGATGGTGGGGGGAGGTAGGGGAGTGGAGTGTTTTATTAGGGCAAGGCATGGGAGGGTAGGAAGGGGGGGAGGGGGAGACACTGTGATGGGCACGTGTAGCAAGTGAACATGAATGAACAAGTACAAGTGGATATAAAAAATGTGTAAAGTGCTTATCAGGAATGCAAGATAACGTGGTGATAATGAACTCAAGGTTAGTACGTGACATGGCCGCCGCTGACAGGGAAGAAAAGTTATGGAGGAAAGAATGCCACGAGTTTTGACGTGAAAGGCTAGACATGGTGAGGCAGAGTGACGAGGGAAGGGATTAGGAGAAGAAAGGGATGATAAATGGAAGTAAGTTGACATGTTCCATACAGGACTGCTCGCGTTGGTGTGATGACCTCTTGCACTTATCAATATTTCCTTATATTTTTTATGCTCTTTTTTTCCTGTAATTATAATCAAATATGAAACTTTATAAAATGTCAATGTGTCAGGCCTCCCTCCATTAACAACTACATTTTTCAACATCGCTTTACATCACTTAACGAGAAATGTCGAAGAACGGCTCTCCTGCTAACTGCGTGTCACTTTAAAGACAAGCCATTGCTCTTGAAAGACTTGAAAACCCTCGTCTCTCACTGCCAACTATAAACAATCTTCCGGAGAACCTTAATTTCTTGTCTTATAACATAGAAAGCAAAATTGTGTCCTATTATCATGACCGCCTTTAATGTGTCAGGTTTTTTCATCTCTCTCTCTCTCTCTCTCTCTCTCTCTCTCTCTCTCTCTCTCTCTCTCTCTCTCTCTCTCTCTCTCTCTCTCTCTCTGGCAGTATTTGCCTATTTCTTTTTACCTCACACTTTTATCTAATAGGTGAACACAACCATTCGCAATAACTTCTTATCATACAAAACGATAAAAAGGACAGTTTTCATAAAGTGACTATCTTTTACATAACACATTTCCCTCTCCTGTCTTTTTTTTTTTTTTTTTTTTTTTTTTTTTTTTTTTGTCAGCGCTATCAATCTCCTACTTGACATTTTCACCGATTACCTGAAAACTATCACGCAGACATACACAGTAGCTTACATTATGATGGTGAAATAAAGAAAGATTTTCCATCTGATTTCAGTGACTGCATTGAATAACTTTGATTTTTTTCCCTTTTCATTTTTCTTTGGGGGGAGGAAGAGGTATCATTACCTTCTATTGGATTTTTTTCACCTATCAAGTAAACATAACCTCAATCATATCTCAAATTTTTATCTTATAGAACAAAGTCGATCTTATCAGTGGCCTCTCATATCTCACATTATACCCAGCTCTCTCTCTCTCTCTCTCTCTCTCTCTCTCTCTCTCTCTCTCTCTCTCTCTCTCTCTCTCTCTCTCTCTCTCTCTCTCTCTGTGGGCATGATCTGTCTTGGAAAACTAAATAAAACTCACTGTTTACATAACTACCTTTGATATTTCTTTTTCGCTACTCTGTTCTCTCTCTCGTCTCTCTCTCTCTCTCTCTCTCTCTCTCTCTCTCTCTCTCTCTCTCTCTCTCTCTCTCTCTCTCTGGGAATTGCAATCTACCTTCAACCTATTCGTATTAACAAAAAACAACCTCGCAAGTGAGCTTAACCCAGTCTTCTTCTCAGTGACTATCAGCACCGCACGCTCCCCACCTGTAATCTCTCTCTCTCTCCCTCTGTGTCTCCCTCTCTGTCTTGGGGCATGATTGTCATCTGCCTCTGCATGGTGACTACATCTCCAAGCCTCTCCAGCTCTGTCCTCACCTCCACGCCCTCTCACAACACCGCTTCACAGGACAGCATCACACACTTCTTACCAGGGCTCGCTCTCATCCCTACTCTATCCCTGTCACTTATGCAAGACTGAACCGTTAATGCTAAGCTGTGGATATACCCTCTTCATCACGTTATTTCTTTTTCCCACCCCCAAGATCAAGGCACCTTAGTAAGCAGTTTAATTCCAGCTCATTTTGGATTTTTTTTCTTTTCTAATTACTGGAAATTTTGTCATAGAGTAATTAACACACGATAGGTGACTGGTACACGGAGATCAGTACACGGTCTCTTAATGGTCAAGATTCGAGGTTATCAAAGGTATTCCATCGATATTTTCTTTCTGTTCGAGATTTTTGCTACTTATCATCTCCTTCCCACACTGAGTGACTCCCTTCGATGCCTCGGAAGGGGAGTCTGCATGGAGACTCGCGAGGCGTGACCGCCAGGGGTGGTGTCGTAGGGTAGGCGAGGTAACGCGCCCCCCGGCGTATGCCCCCCATGATTGATTGATTGATATCATCTCCTCCTCCTACTACTCCTCCTCGTCCTCCTCCTCCTCCATCGCCACTTTTTTTCCTTGTATTAGAAGGAACAAGTCAGTGTCAGAGAAGCCTGACGAAAGGGTAGCAGCGGGAAAGATAAGAGATTAAAAATTATGTAGCCTAGTCTTTTTTTATGTAAGAAAGGGAAGGTGACCAAGAGCAACAAAAGGTACGAAAATAAAAAGTCCACTAATTTGCCAGTCCTCTTAAAGGTCAGAAGAATTAGCCGATTGTCAGGGACAAATGTCTTCAAACTTCCCTCTCAAATAAAGTCGTCATAGGAAGTTGGAAATATGGAGGAAGTGGGTAGGGAGTTCCAGTGTTTAGAGAAATCAGACACCTCACTCACAGAACATGGATAAGCAACAGAATTCATGAAAGACCAACACAAGAATGAAGCAACAGAAATGTCGAACTAGTACAATGATAGACTAATAGGATTTAACCAATACATCTTTACAAAAGTATACAACACAAGATGGAAAAAAAAGTGCAGTTAATTCACTCAGGAAACATGAAGAGGATAAAATCGTGAATATATATATCGCAACTTGATATCGAGGTTAACAGCATCATCCATCGAGCAAATGTGTGTTTCAGCAGCTACAGCGCAACATTGAGGCGGGAACGGTAACGAAATGCTGAGTAAAACGCGTTATTCTGCATCTGAACGTTCGGGTGGGGAATTCATCACTGGCATTGTTTTACACGTGAAATACGGATATGGAAAACGATGAAATTAAATTATCAGATCAACTGTACATGTGTGTGTGTGTGTCTGTGTGTGTGTGTGTGTGTGTGTGTGTGTGTGTGTGTGTGTGTGTATGTGTGTGTGTGTGTGTGTGTGTGTGTGTGTGTGTGTTTACCTAAGAGAGTGAGAACATACGCACACACAAATTTTCCTTAAAAAAAATAATAGTAATAAAGAGAAAGTTTCATCAGACAACACGTTCGCCACACGATTGCGACACACGCGAGCAGGTTCCCCTCATGTCCAGGCGGTATCAGTCCATTAATCTGAGACACCTGATAAGGAACCACCATGCCCAGATATAAGTGAGACACGGCGCCGCTGTTGCTCATAGTACACCATACCAGCGCTTGCCTTCACGCCACTACTACTGCTACTACCACTACTACTATTACTACTACTACTACTACTACTACGAGGAATATTGCCACACGGATTGGTACAGTGGCAGTTTTCGGCTTGATTCTGGTTAATAGTGAACGTTACATCTACACACTCACGTCCCGCCATGATTGACCGCCGGACAACGAACGTACACAACCGGGAAAACTTAGGTGAGTGTGTGTGTGTGTGTGTGTGTGTGTGTGTGTGTGTGTGTGTGTGTGTGTGTGTGTGTGTGTGAAGAGGGGGCGGGGACAGGTATTTGTGCGTGTATTAGTGTTATATCGCCATGCTTTCAGTGCAATACAAAAGTTGTGCTTGCAATGCTTTATAGTTAACAATGCGTGTGTGTTTTTTATGCCGTGTTTTTCCTCACGTATTGTTTGTTTCCTCCACAGAGAGGGCGCACACCTCATCCTCTCCCGGCTTGCCTCAACCCTTGGGACAGAAATACCTGGTGGAGAATGGCAACTGCTACCAACACCTTCACTGCCACCACTGCCAGCAACACCACCAGCTACAGGAACAACAACCACAACAGCAAATGCAGCAACAGTACCACCAGTATAACCAATCACCACAGCAGTACATCCTCCCACCACAGCAGACCCAACAGATGTCACTATCTTCTCAGTCACAGGAACCATTACAGAAAAAACTGCGAGTGTTCCCATCACAGCAACCAACAGTGACCTACCCACACCCATCACTACAGCACCTTCCACGCCAGTCACCACTGCTCGTAACACAGCAACAGCCACAGCAACAGCCACAGCAACAGCCACAGCAACAGCCGCATCACTATCAGCACCAGCAGCACCACCAGCAGCACCAGCAAAGACAGATTTTCTCACCACAACAATCAGTAGTGCCGGAAGTATTTTCCAACATGAACCACTTCCAACAAAAACAAAACTTTAATCACCAACAACAACACCAACAACACCAACAACAGCAACAACCACAATCCAACACCACAAATCCCTCCACCCTTCCCTGCTACACCAAACAACCACCACGCAACAACACCAGCACCCCACCCCAGAAGATGGATACACAGCAGGCTCCTTCCCCAGCGGCACCCCACCACCCCAACGCGGAACACATGGCGGCGCTGAAGGAGGAGAGAGCACGCCTTCAGGAGAAGATGGTGGAGATGAAAGAGCGGCGGAGATGTGTCGTGTGTCTAGACAACGAGTATGGTGCGATTTCCATGCCATGCACACATCTGGTAGCCTGCTTGTCCTGCGCCGCCACCCTCACCACCTGCCCCTTGTGTAGGACGCCCGTGCACTACTTGGTGGCGGTGAAGATCGACTGAGGAATGTGTGAGAAGCGGCGAAGGAGGAAAAATGGAATGGAAAGAAGAGATAAGATAGTGTCTGAAGTGTTACCGTAAGGGAAATAATGACCAGGTGTTTATAACGGAGTAGCAGCATAATGAAGGGGAGGATGGGGACAAATAGGGAATAAAAGATAAAAGACAAGACGGAGAAAAGTGTCTACAAAAAAATAAGGAAAAAGCATGAGAGAAGAGAGTGTGAAGAAGGAGGAACGAAAACCTTGCCATTGACTTGTTGGAAATAGATGATTGCAAATAAATTAGATTAATACTACATCGGTGATTACAACAAGGATTTCTTTATACATTAAGTGATTGAGTTCTAGAGGTATATGCAGTGTAAGAAGGATGAGGACAGGACGATGATGCTTGTCAATCAACGTTCACTCTCCATTCCATTTCTGTTCACTGAGGGTGTTAGACCAATACTGTGAAGCGCGCTCAGGATCCATACAAGAATTACATATTAACTATAAACATTTCCCTTTCGTGATATCCACCCCTCTCCCCCCCCCAAACACACACACACACACACACACACACACACACACACACACACACACACACACACACACACACTACGTGAAATTAAGAATCTCACAACAAACGAATTCACTCTTTGTCACTCAGCCTTTGTCATTTACGCTAAACTTTTCTATGTGCATTTTATAATTCCTTTTGATATTAAACAGGACATCGATGCTAATAAATTGTCCCGGATATGAATCATAGTCGAGGTTTTATTGTTCTATTCCATGTACCGGAGATTTGCAGCGGTGGATGCTTGATGGAAACACTGGTATGGGAATTGGGGGAAATTTTCTACCATCAAAACATGCCAATAATGATTAAATAATTTGTAAAACACATACACGCACGCACACACAGTCTCTCTCTCTCTCTCTCTCTCTCTCTCTCTCTCTCTGACCTCCCTCCCTCCTGTCTATTTATACTATCCTAATCCATCTCCCTTTGTTTCTTCCTTACCTCCTCCTCCGTCTTCTCTTCCTCTCCTTTCCTAAGTGTTCTTCTTCCTTCCTCTCTCCCTTTCTTGATCCTCTTCCACCTCTTCCTTTCATCTTTTTTTTCTTTTCACCCTCCCTCTCCGCTTTAATTTCTGTCCTCCTCATCTTCCTCATCCTCTGCTTCCTTATCCTCTTAGTCTTCTCACACGTACATATTCTCCACACCTCACACTATTTCAAACATTAACGGTAACTCCTCAATACTTTAATACTCCTTAACACAATGTAACTAGTCAACTTCAGCCGACACATATGTAATTGCCAGTAAACAACGTATATTGCTACCTTCAGAACTCCCTCCACATTAATCCTTCCACTGCTAAACGACACATCTTTCCTTAATTACCAACCACTCTGAGACATCATTTCCGCCCTCTACAGCTTCCTCTAAACACTATGCTGCCTCGATATTGCTCTTTTTATTATTCTTTTATGCGTATTCTTCCTTGTAAATATTTATGAAGATTCCACGCATTGCTTCGAGTGTTACGAGTTGTTGTCTATCAGAGTGAAAGGATAAGTTACTCACACTAATAGTTAAATGCGAGTTTTCCTTTACCCAGTAACAACGTTCTTCCTGAAGGACGTGATACATGAAGCTGTCGCCGTGAGCCTTTCCTATATCCTCTGCTATCATGCCAGGGACACACTGAGACTTCCTCCCACCCTCCCTTTGTATTCCAATCAAGTTTATATATTGTTAGTTGATCCAGGATCTTCATTCCACGCCCTGTTCGTTGTTTATATAAAGTATTATCGTTTACCTGGAATAAGTTAAGCTTCCCCCACCTTTCCTGCACACTGAAATTAACTTTGTATGTAGTTAGTTGATGCGGATCTTCCATTTCCTGCCTTAATCATTGCGTGAATAGTTTAATAATGCTTCCCTGTCACAAGTTAAGCTTCCTCTGCCTTTCATCTCTGTATAAAATTTACCCTAAAGTATTACTTAGTTGATGTCTGCTACACGTTACATTCGTTAATATATATCCTGTAGCAGCATTAGAATTACGTGTATATTTCTGGCTATTCACGTTCAGGATGGAGACGCGGCACTACGGCACAGACAGGTAAGACAGGTGTTGTCCAAGAATATACCTGAAGCTGACAGGAGTAAACAAGCCTTGCTCCGTATTAGCAAAATGTGTCGGCGCTGTACATGGATTACATTTTTTCCCGGAACATACTTGATTTTTTAATGTAAGACGGGGAAGTTTGCAGAGGGTAAAATAAAGCCAAGAAAATAAAAAGCACACTAATTTGCCATTCCCCTTAGAGTTAGCCTAAAGATAGGGCCAAATGTCTTCAAACCTTCCTCTTAAGTAAAGCCCAGAAGTCATAGGAAGTTTACCAGAGAAAAGTACGAATGATGGAGAGTATTGGTTAATTCTTACATTAGAGAGTTGGGCAAAATAGGGATGAGAGAAGGAAGGAAAGTCTTGTTTACCATTCTAGTGATTTCAACGACTAAGTCCAGTGTTCCCAAACGTTACAGCGCTCCACCTCGACCATTTCCAGTTGATTCGTGGAGAGTATTGGTGCTTCCACGATTATAATGACGCTCAGACAAAGACTCAGCCTCACCACTGGGAAAATCATCCTTCAAAACACGATTAACCCCTTCAGTACCATGACACATTTCCACATTCATGCTGCTTATCATTTAGCAACTTCATACAGCTTCAGAAACTCAGGAAGGGATGAAAATTGTACAGATTCTGGCCATTAATCTTCTGACCTCCATAGACGCTTCCAAATGTCAAGAAAATCATCAAATTATACCCAAGAAACAGTACTGAAGGGTTAATCATCTCTGCGGCCTTCTACCACAGTCTTGACGAGAGAACAATAGTAACAAGGAAGACGCATCATTACACCCACAAACTCCACTATTCCGGACACAGGAAGTGCCGGTGAGGGATTAGAACGAGACAGCTCAGAACACGAACCACTTTGGAATCATTAAAGGAAGAGGAAGTGGAAGGGGAAAAGGAAATGACACACGCACACGCACACACACACACACACACACACACACACACACACACACACACACACACGTTTTCCCTCCAGCCAACACTCCGTCAAGATAAGCTCCAATTTCTCGCTCCACCTCGCTGCGAACGTACACGAGCACAGGACCCCAAAAAAAATATTAGAGAAGAAGAAAAAAAAACTTTGCAAGGCTTCATAATCCCTAAGCCACTAGTTTATCACGGAGGCAATCGTTTTTCATCGCAGTCTGTTCTGATTACCTTCATGGATATAAGTTTCCTCCTCCCCCTCCTCCTCCTCCTCCTCCTCCTCCTCCTCCTCTTCCTCGTTATAGTTACCTGATGAATGAGCGCCTCCTACCCTCCTCTCTCCCTCCTACTCTTCTCCCCGTCTCCATCCCTCTGGCCTATCCCTTCTCCTCTCCTTCACGACGCAAGCACTTGACTGGTGACTGAGTAATGGCAGGCAATGTGTCTGGCTGATGTGTGGTAGTGCGTGTGGTTTATGCGCCGTGTTGTGTGTGTGTGTGTGTGTGTGTGTGTGTGTGTGTGTGTGTGTGTGTGTGTGTGTGTGTGTGTGTGTGTGTGTGTGTGTGTAGAACAATAGCCCACCACTCCAGCCCTGCCCTCCATTTTGTCACGATCCCAAAATAGCCACTTATCACATTCCTCGAAGCACACTACTGCAGCTCCCCTTGATCGCTCCTTCTTGCCTGACTGACAACACCTCGTCCTATCAACACCCATTGCATCATCACCACCACCACCACCACCATGACACAACACGCTCACTGGAGTAGGGCGATAAAACATTACATTGGTACTTCCAGACAAATACTCTGTCATTCATTCTCAGTCATAGATTACACAGTCACACTTCGTTTCATAATAACTGGCCGGTATATTCAGGACCATTTCAAAAGGCTATAGATATAATGAGTTCAGATTCCACGCTGCTATTTTCTCTTAAAGTTTTGTGGAATATATTTACAATCATGGAAACACTATTGAGAAAAAAGACGACATCCACTGGAGCCTGTTGTAAGTGGGTAAGACAAGACACTAAACCATCTGAGAATACGAGTTTTGGCCACAAATACTGAGAGTTAAGGCCACGGGCATGTTAAGCAGGGATTTCAAAAGTATCTCTCCTGTTATTGTTATGTAGAAATTTCCTTAATTGTCTCCAGAACCATAATATCAGCTCCATAAATCCGCTTCAATTCAAGTTGAGTGTCTAAATACAGTGTAGATGAGATGCAGTACAGAGACCTTTTAGAATGTATATAATAGTTAACCCCTTCAATACTGCAGTGCATTTTCATATTTATTCTACTTTATATTTTATCTATTCTATACAGCTTCAAAAACTCATGTGGAGATTAAATAGTAAAGATTGTGACCATTAATCTTTCTGACCTCCATAGATCTTTCCTAATGTCAATACAATCGCCTAATCATATCCAAAACTCAAGGTAGAAATCTGTCCCAGTACATCCCATCACATCCCATCCTACCCTACCGCATCCCATCCCAGCCACACCGTCACGCACACCCACCCACCGCCACTTCACCCCTCCCAAAACCCAAATACGTATCTTCCTCCACCTCTGCCTCCTCAAGCACCAGTAGGACAGAGAGACGTCACTCCACTGACATTGCCCATATGACGTCACCAAGGTTGCTACATACGTCACTATTACACACCACACACATGCAGCCAGATAAGATAAGTGTATTAATCGGTTAAGTGGGGGGCTTTTCACTTATTTTCCTTACCTCCCCTGAACGCTATACTTCCTCTTTTTATCTCTTCTTGGAAATAATGTACGTACTCCTCACAATCAACATGTTATCTCTCCTTTTAACTTTTAATCAACCTTGTATATGTTAACGGTGATTGGTATCTCAGTGGGGCTTTTTGTTTAATCATTTTTCCTGCCCTTGGCCAGTTACATAAAAAACAAGTAGTGTTATTGTAGTAACTCTAGGAAATTTCATTCATCCAAAGAATAAAATCACTAAAGGTATTTCACGACGCCTCTTGCTCTGAGAATAATCCTTTAAAATTCCCTTCTGATATTTTCATGAGATCATTACATCAAGCTGAGAAGAAACTGGAGGGTTCATTCTTCTCTTTCTACCATTTTCTTCATATGCTAACTCAACCGCACCTCCTCCCCCTCCTCCTCCTCTTCATCATCATCATCATCATCACCATCCTCCTCCTCCTCCTCCTCCTCCTCCTCCTCCTCCTCCTCCTCCTCCTCCTTCTCACATTCCTTGTCATCTTCTTCCCACTCTATAAGTAATTAGGTACTTGTGTAATAACCTCATTATCTCTACTTCCTCCTCCCTCTTTATCCCATTCCCTTTTCAACCCTTTGTCCTTTTCCTTCTTCCTTCCTCCATTCCTATTCTGTCTTCCCGTCCTGCAAACTCCCTTTCACGTCCTCTATTTCCCTATATCACTCTTCCTTTCTTCCTCCGGCCCTTTCCTTCTCCATTGCTCTTTTCTGTCCGTCTTTCCCTTCTTCAAAACATTCTTCCCCCCCCCCCTCTCTCTCTCTCTCTCCTTTCTTCCGATATCCTGCTCATTTCGTTTTCTTCTTCCCTTTCGCCTTCCATATCTCTTCCTCTTGTTTTTTTTTTTTTTTTTTTTTTTACCCTATGCACTCTTCCTCCCCCTTCCTCTTCTCCTTCTCCTCCTTCTTCTACTCTTCCTTCCCTTCCTCTTCCTTCTATTCCTTTTCTTGTATTCCTCCTCCTTTTAATGTCCTCTTCCTTTCCTCTTGCCCTACTTTTCCAACTCCTCCTCCTCTTCCTCCTCCTCTTCCTCTTCCTCCTCCTCCTCCTCCTCCTCCTCCTCTTCCTCCGGTCTCAACACAATACCAGGAGAGGAAACAGAATTCTTTCAGTCACTTTTTCGATTTTCCAGACGCAGTGAAGGGAAGAATGAGCGAGATGGGGAGGAGGTGGGAGGGGAAGGGGAAGGAGATGAGGAAGAGGCTGAGAATGGGGAGGATGGGGAGGATGGGGATGGAGAGGAAGGGGTGGAACAAAACGAGAGCGAGAGCGAGAGAGAGACAGAATGGGAAGCAGTAGGAAGGGAACTGAATATCATGAAAGGTGAACAAGATGTTGAAAGAACGGCAAAGGAAAAGAGAAGAAACATAATTACATGAAATGAGAAAGGAAAGGAAAAAATGGAAAGAATGAGAAGAAAACGAGGAATTTTTTGGTAAATAGAAGAAAGAAAATGGATACAAAAGGAATTGAAAGAAAGAAATGATGGTGACAATTACACTAGAAAGAGAACGGAAGGAAAAATCAAACAAGAAAAAAAACAAGAGAAAAAAACAAAAAAAGAAAGAAAAAAAAGTAAGCGCAGTCACAAAAGAGAAAATGAAATGTACAGAGAAAATAAAGCAAGGGTTAGCAAATACAAAGGTGCCAAAAAGACTAAGGAAAATAACGGATGGAAGAATCTAGTGCGTGGAATAAAAAAAAAGAATAAACAAAATAAGGAGAAATGGATGAGTCGCAGCGAACAAAGTAACAAAATATTCCACAAAAATGCAGGAATACTGAAAGTCAGGTGACACGAATATGCCAGAGAGAGAGAGAGAGAGAGAGAGAGAGAGAGAGAGAGAGAGAGAGAGAGAGAGAGAGAGAGAGAGAGAGAGAGAGAGAATTTTCCCAATGACACTATTTTTCTCACCAATCAACCAGTCCAGTCTGCAGGGGTGATTGGTGTCCTTTTTTTTCTTTCTTTCTTTTTTTTTTCTTTTTTTAATACTGCCCATTTTAATTGAATACATGTCAAAACACACGAGAAAAGTGAGGGTGCCACTTTCAAAGCCGGTACGTTTCGACTATACAGCTTGTGAAAGAATATTTTTCCTCTATTTATTTTTCCCTCTATTCACTTTTTTTCCCCCCAAATAAATGGTTCGTGTTTCTTGTCCGTATTTCATCACATCGTAAAAAGAAGTAATGGGCCATACCGTCTAATTGCAGTGCTGTGTAGGAACAAACTAAAGTACACTTCATTTCAAGACACTTTTCTAATCTTGGTTCATCTTTTTTCCCCCTTTCTTTTGGAGGCCATAACCATTTTTCAGTATTTTCTTAAGAAATCCAATAACCATGTGGGAATCTCAGAGAATATTTGTTTAAGGAAATTTCATCACATTTTCAAAAATATGGAGAACTTTGCCTCAGTGAAAAACCGCCACTTTGCACACAGATCAGCGACGTTCAGCCAGAAACTTCGCTTATAATGACTGTTGCTTACCCAGAGTGTGTACAGAACAACAGATTAATTCAATGTAAGACAAATAATCATCTATTATAGAAAATTACCGAAACATTACTTCTGACACATGAAAGACGGGGAAAGGAGGAGGAGGAGGAGGAGGATAAGAATACCAATAATATCCTTTGCTGTGAATACCCACAGTGAGACTTGTGAGTTCTAGTAACAATCTTTATATCAGCAACAATGATTATGAAATGTACACAATACAAAGAAAAAGGAGAATGATATTTACTAAAAGGAAAAAATAGATAAAAATGCAATAAAACAATCTCTTATTCAATATTATTCATCATTTTCCTTCTTCTCACATTTATTCATACTACCCACTCCCTCCACCTTCTCCTCTCACGACCTTACAAACTCCAATATCTTCCTTCTTTTTTTTCCCTTCTATTGTTCCTCTCTCCTCTCCTTCTCTCCCTCTATCTTATTCTTCTTCCCTTTTATCCTTCTCTCCCCCCCACACCCTAATTCCTTCTCTCTTTCTCTCCCTCTCTCCCTCTCCCTCTCTCCCTCTCCCCCTCTCTCTCCCTCTATCCCTCTCTCTCTCTCTCTAGTCCTCAAAATAAAATTCTAAAAATCTCGTTCCTGTAAGCAAATATGTCAAGTGAAGGTAAAAGGGAAAAAAGACAAATTTCAATCAGCGTTCAATAATGGAGTTTTCTCGGGCGGAACAGAAAAGATGCTGCAGATTTTTATTGTTGTTGTTGGTGTTGTTGTTGTTGTTGTTGTTGTTGTTGTTGTGGTGGTGGTGGTGGTGGTGGTGGTGGTGGTGGTGGTGGTGGTGGTGGTGGTGGTGAATGTAGTAGTAGTTGTAGTAGTAGTAGTAGTAGTAGTAGTAGTAGTAGTAGTAGTACCGAAGAAACAACGACGACAACAGAGATGAAGACAGAGACGATGATGTTTAACTCGCATATATGAAGAGAAAACAAAGAGAAAAATAATAATAATAATAATAATAATAATAAGTCGCAAAAGAGTAGCAATCATTTACGTACCTTCAGCACAGATACACGCTAAAAAAAACTTTAAACTACGAAGTCAAACAGAAATAAAATGAAATAAAAAAAAAAGCATCTCCTACCAACTGACTTGCTTATTCATTCTGTTTGGGAATAAGTTATAAGCAGGTGATGGAAGTGGCAAGAAGTGGTGGTGGTGGTGGTGGTGGTGGTGGTGGTGGTGGTGGAGGTGGTGGTGGTGGTGGAAGAACCGGGCCACGTGTGTTGGGTTTTAAGAGAGTAAATAAACTGTTGGGTACTTCTGGGACTGTGAGGAGGAGGAGGAGGAGGAGTAAGTGAGTGAGTGAGTGAGTGAGTGAGATTCAAAGTAGGCGCCGCAAGGAGAAGGAGGAGGAGGACGACGAGGAGGAGAAGGAGGAGGACGACGACGAAGACGAGGAAAAGGAGGAGGAGGAGGAGGAGGAGGAGGAGGAGTAGAAGTAGGAGAGGGAGATGGAAGAGATTCATGATAATGAGACCACTAAGAATACCAATAAAAACATTTGCTATCGAAAAAAAAAATCCAATAACAAAGCATCACAGAACGAAACGAGTAGAGGAAGAACAGGAATAACACAAACAAAAAAAAAGATCAAATAGTACAACAACTAGTACCCGAAAACGAATCAAAGACAAATCACGAAAAGATCTGAACCCTAAACTAAACCACTCCATATATACACAGCGAGTGGTCTGCCCCAAAAAAGGGGTTCTGGTGGGGAACGAATGAACGAATGAAGCGTGATCGAGTCAGTCACAAAGGCAATACAAAAGATAAAGGATCCGTACCCTTCTGTGGTGAATTAGTCACGTATATAATTAGTGGCGAGTGTTAATGTGATTACCCTGAATGGAGGAGGGAAAAGAAGCGCCCGAGACAGGAATGGAGCGCACTGCGAGGTGTACAAATGACGTATTGGTGAAAAGTTAATATATGCACCGGAAGAACGAAGGTGATAAAGAGATGAGTGAAGGAGGAGAATATTAAGACACAATATCTCCAATTACTGATGAACTGTAGTCAATGATAATAATAATAACAATAAGTGTGTGTGTGTGTGTGTGTGTCAGAGAGAGAGAGAGAGAGAGAGAGAGAGAGAGAGAGAGAGAGAGAGAGAGAGAGAGAGAGAGAGAGAGAGAGAGAGAATCAGATAAAGAAACATAAACTAGAAATAAAAACTGTCAAGGGGAATTTTATCTTTCCGCTGTTGAATTCATCGTTTTGTTTTTCTTTTTTTCATCATTATTATCATTTGAAATATCAATACCGTGATCGCTATCAGTATCAATCTAATATCCATCAATTCATCGTTTATCGGGCGGGAAATTCAGCACTAGTTATCAGTTATCGGTTATATGGTAATCGTTTCATCGCTTATACAGGGCGTTCCGTGAGTTGATGCTCCTGCAGACAACAGAACACAAGAGGAAAGGAAAAGAAGACTGGGTACCCTTCTATAAGCCACGCCTCGCCTCAGTTAGCACGCTCATCCCACCTCACCCACCCATAGTTATCCTCCCATATCTCGGTAATCCCTCAACGCAGTCATCCCACACCAACGCTAACATAACTAAAGACAACCTGGTCACACAGTTTTCACGTTAAGGCATATGACATAAACACTTCCACCACCGTCGACGCAAAGTGTAATCTCTCAGCCATGCATACACCACACACTCACCTTTCTATATTTATCCTCGTGTATCTTCGCTGTCCTTCCTCACTGCACCGCCCACATCAGTCAGCACCGCATCAGGCATCTCACACTCACTCCAAGACATCAAAGCACACCCGAATCACACTCTTTTCGCGATAAATCACAAAAATAAAAACACTTTTCGCGCGTACGTCCCGCCGCTACTCGCGCCTCCAGGCCTAGCTGTCGGTGCGTCACGTGATCACTACCAGTGTCCGCCCAGTGTTGCGTCACGCTAGTTAGGAGGCTCCTCCCCCCCGCTGGTTGGCTGCTGATGACGTGACGCTACAGCCAGCCTGTTTGAATGTGAAGGATGTATTTAATTATTGATTATTAAAGGTTTATTGAGCATACATTCATCATTATATATACAGGTAAATAAATACATATATGTGTACATATACACAAAGCGGGCACCAACCCGCCAGTGGTGTGGCGAGTGTGTGCTGCTCGCCACCCTCTGAGGTGCTGCAGCTGTGGTGGCAGTTTAGGAGTCTAGCGAGGCGGAGGTGCCGTCCTTAGCACCCGCAGCATCACGTCTGAGGGCGTGCGGCGGACGAGAAGGGCAGCCCTGGCCTCGCAAATGGTAAGGAGGCCGCGGTCTCCAGGCTGGGCGGGTGGTGGCCGTGCTGGTCTGAGGGCGGCTGTCGCCGGACAAGACAGGAGGTAGTGCAATAATGGGTGGCGGTTGTGCCTCCCGCAGTGGGTGATGCGCTCTTCCCCCTGGAAGCCGTCGTACAGTTCCTGCCTGGTACAGTAGCCAAACTTTACGCGCTGCAGTAGCACGCCGTCCGCCCTGGGCTGCTGCTGGGAGGCGTCGAGGGGCTGATATGCGTTGGCTGCAGCGTACCATGCCGCCTGTTTTCTTCTCTCCTCCTGCAGTATGTGGGCCTGGTGGGTGTGCCGGGTGACTCGGTATCCAGTTGAGCCTCACCCGCCGCCCCTGTGCCAAGAAAGAGCAAACTGGATGCCTTCATCATCATCAAGTACCTCCTCTCAACTGACTGTGCCATGAAGAAGATTAAGGATGACAAACAACACCCTTGTCTTCACCATTGACCGTCTTGCTATCAAGTGCCAGATCAAGACTGCTGTGAAGAAACTCTATGAGATCGACGCTGCTCGTATCAACACAATTCACAGGCCCGGTGGTTTGAAGAAAACTTGTCCCTGACTACGATGCCCTTAAGTTTGCTAACAAGACTGGCATTATCTAAACATTGTGGTGAATATAAACACACCACACACACACACACACACACACACACACACACTAATAAGAAGCTTCTCATTCCGAGCACGTTCTTTAATTACAGTAATTGAATAAAGACGATAATTCACACTGTCCTCAGTAAACTCATTACACTCACAATTTAACATCAACAACAACAACAACAGCAACAACAACAACCAGACAGTCACCCACCCACTTCCTCCACCCAGACGATCAGCAACTTATCCCCATAGTCAACCAGTTAGTCAGTCAGTCAACCAACTCATCATCCAGTCACTTAACCATTCCTCCATCCAGGCAGTCAACTAGTAAGCCACTCAGTCATTCAGCCAGTCAGCCAGTCAGCCATTCATCCACTCAGCCACTATAACAAGTCAGTAAGTTAAGGCGGCAAGTCAGTCAGTCTATCAACTCAACAGAAGTCACTCGTCCAAAAATTCATCCACTCAAGCACATCATAACATGTTTAACAATCTTGCACAGAAAAAAAGGACCATAAAAAAATAAGATCCTTTTTTTTTCATTTATACAGCATTTCTTTATTTTTTCTTTAGGCCTTGAGTATGCTTCCATCTCTCTCTCTCTCTCTCTCTCTCTCTCTCTCTCTCTCTCTCT
>CM035183.1:4802317-4825941 GCA_020233015.1 Callinectes sapidus | reverse complement strand
GGGTACATTTTTATTTCTGTTACGGGATTGAAAGAGACATGAAAGCGAGGCGACTTTAGAAGGTCAGTCATTGCAATATGGATGACAGAATACAAGATGGCGCCGCTTTAATGACGCCTTTCTGACTTATAAGTGATAAGCGTGAGAGTCTCAAGGCATCATTAATAAGGGGAGGATGCTGTTTCGATGCCACCACCACCACCACCACCACCACCACCACCACCACCACCACCACCACCACCACCACCACCACCACCCAAACCCTTCTTCTACCTGCTCGTAAGACTAATACCCATATTCTTAAATTCTTTACTCTTTCACCATCACTAATTTTCAAAGGCTCTCGTTGAAGATAGTCATGTTTTTTAAGGGTATTTTTTTTTTATGGTTTTGGTGATGGATTGGTAATATTTGTAGTTTATGATGAGGAGAAACTGTCTTGAAAATATGGCTATTCGTCTCTGTGATCTTGGAATTTTGTCGTGAGAGAGAGCAAAGTGTTGAAGAAGAGGAAGAGGAACTGTTTATGTCAAATATTCAAGACCACAAGTAAATGTTTTATTTGAGGAGGTGCGATTAAAAGTTAGATTAATATTTCAAACTCCAACACTCGTAAGAAGTGAAAGAAAATGTATCCCTTACTGTTTCTTGTCATTTTCTTTCATAGCATCGTTTTCTCTTCATTTTGTGCTCTAAAAACTCATTCACTCCCTTCAGTACTTGGATACATTTTCACATTTATTCGGCTTATTATTTGTCAATTTTACACAGCTTCAAAGACTCATGTAGGGATTAGAATAGTACAAAGTCTGCCCATTAATCTTCTAATCTCCTTAGACCTTTCCTAATCTCAATAAAATCGTCTAAGTATACCCAAAAATCGATATAAAATGTGTCCCAGTACTGAAGGGGTTAAAAATCATCAACATCACCATCATCATCGCCACCACCACCACCACCACCACCACCACCACCACCACCACCACCTACACAGTCATCATTGTTACCTGAGCTCACCTGGCTATACGCAAGTCTTAGAGGAAATATTTATGACCAGAACTCTTACAAAAGGGAGAATTCAAGACATTTATCCTCCCATTCCTGACCCTCGTTTTTCTGAATGGTTGGAAATTATCTTACTTCCTTTTTTTCTATTCTCCCTTTCTTTTTTCTTCTATTTTTTATTGTATTCCACCATTATTACTTACTCTCCCTTCCTTTTCCTTCTTTGTCTGTTACTTTTGTTTTTCTTTCTATTCTTCCTACTTTTTTTTTCATCATCTGGGTTACTTTCTCTTCTTTTTTAACATTTCCACTTTTTCTTCTCGTTTATCACACGTATTCTTTTTTATCTGAGCTAATCTTGGTTATTTCTTTTGTTTTCGCCTTTTCACGTTCTTTTTTTTCCTAAACCAACATATAGATTGCTCCTAAACCAACATACAGATTGTTCGGGGACTGGCGCCTCAGTGGGTATATTTATTCAATCGTTTTTGTTCCCTTTGGCTAGTTTTTCCCTTCCTCTTATACAGGAAAAAAGCAATTCAACCAAAAATAAATCAGAAAAAGAAGAAAAAGAAGAACAAAAAATGAGATGATAACATTTTCAACTCCCCGCCACCCCACCCCACCCCTTAGCTCGCATTACCAGTATTATCAGGCGTGGCTTGATTTGAACGATTACCGGGTGATTAAGTTAGAACGGATTAGTGTGACTCGAATTACTAACCCGCTGTGGTCCCAATAATGAATGATAATGATTTTGGTCAGGTGCAAATGGCCTGATTAATTAGTTAACCCCCATTACTGGCTAAATGCTGAGGTTTATTGTTGTTATTGTTGTTGTTGTTTTTTGTGTGTGGTGGTGGTTAGGTGGTATTTGTTGATATTGATGATAGTGGTGGTCATAATAGTAGTAGTAGTAGTAGTGGTGGTATTAGTAATAGTAGTAGTAGTAGTAGTAGTAGTAGTAGTAGTAGTATTGGTGGTATTCGTTGTTGTTATTGCTGTTGTAGTAGTAGCAGTAATAGTGGATTTTTTTCATGAGTGTTAGAGAGAGAGAGAGAGAGAGAATGTTGACACCACGATCAAATATGCTGTTTGAAACCATATCATAAGCTTTCTTTTCTCTCTCTCATATAAAACAAAGTCTTCAGAGAGAGAGAGAGAGAGAGAGAGAGAGAGAGAGAGAGAGAATTACTAAAAAAAAACAGTACGATAGCCTTGTAATGACCTATAAATATATAAGACACTAATAAACAACACTCTCACCACATTACAAAGTGAGGGACACACAAAAACACACCAAAAAACACGATTACACAACTTATTTGAGGTGAAAACTACGAAAAACCGAGTGAAAACCGATCAAGAGAGAGAGAGAGAGAGAGAGAGAGAGAGAGAGAGAGAGAGAGAGAGAGAGAGAGAGAGCACATTAAAAAACACGACAGAGGGAACAGCGTCTAGTATTCAGGGTGGGAACGTGCGCTGTCCACCTCCACGCGTGACATTTGCTCGTGTACTGCTTTCTCTCATTTTTAACCTTCCGTCTCACTCGCGTATTCCCAAGTTATTAATGTGGCCACGTAAATGTGAGGCCATTATAAAGATTGGCCCGCTCCTCGAGGCTTCAAGGGCCGCGCTCAAGGAAGTGTGGGAAGGAGAAGTGGCGGTGGTTTAGAGAGATTTTTGATTGGAATGATTTTATTGGTGTTATTGTTCTTTATTATTGTGGAGTATTGGTGTGTTTTGTCTTTTTTTTTTTGGGGGGGGGGTTGGGTTGGGTGATGTTGTTGTTGTTTTTGTTTGTTGTTTTGTGTGTGTTCTTGAAGTCTATTTTTGTGTGTTTGTGTGTTTCTACTTTTTTTTCCATTTTGTGTGGTTTGAAGGAGGAGGTTATGGTTGATGTTATATTATTGTCATTGTTTTTGTTGTTGTTTTTGTTGTTTGTGTGTATGAACAGAAGGATAGTTTATAGGGATTCCATTTATTATTGTCCTTTAAAGAGTTGATAGGAAAGAAAGTTTGTGTAGTAAAAATACGAGTTTGTGTCTAGTTAGTTGACTGAAGGAGATAAAGAAATACATATCATTGTTTACTACTTCTTTGTGTCTCTCGTCTCTCTCTTTCCTTACACATTTGAATTAACACTACAGTTATGTCGAAAAAAAATGCATACACATTCAAGGTAAAATATGTATCTGGGAAACATATTTGCATTCCTGCTTTACACACACACACACACACACACACACACACACACACACACACACACACACACACACACACACACACACACACATTGCCACCCACGCCACGCAAACACACCTCGCTGGACCCATTATCCTTTCGTTCAATTAGTGTGTTTCCGCCGAAGTGGCATCGCGGCCGACACACACACACACACACACACACACACACACACACACACACACACACACACACACACACACACACACACACACACACCGTGAATGGACGCAAATAAGCCGACAGGAACCTCATTTCGGCAAATAGACCAGCGAGATAAACACGCGCGGTGTGAAAGACCCGGCTTCACTATTGAGTCATTTTCATTCCCTTCATAAACGTGATATCATGTCTCTCTCTCTCTCTCTCTCTCTCTCTCTCTCTCTCTCTCTCTCTCTCTCTCTCTCTCTCTCTCTCTCTCTCATTGTTTTCTTCCTCTAATCTGTTTTTTTCTCTCTTAATTTGTATCTTCTTTTCTCTCTCTATTTGATTCTCTCTCTCTCTCTCTCTCTCTCTCTCTCTCTCTCTCTCTCTCTCTCTCTCTCTCTCTCTCTCTCTCTCTCTCTCTCTCTCTCTCTCTCTCATATCTTCCTTTTTCTCCACCAATATTCTGTTCCTCTACTCTGTCCTTCCCTCCTATCCCTCCCTTCTCCCTCCTTCCCTCTCTATCAATCTCTCTTCTCGAATTCTCGTCTCCTCTCCCCCTCACTCTCCCCCACAGCTCTTACTCATACGTTTCTCTCTCCCCACCTCCCCTCACCTGGTCACAGCCTCACCTGCGTCTTCTACAGGATAAATAGAAGCGGGCGATAAATTTGATATCTCTTGAATAGTGATCATTACTAGAGCACCTGCAAGTTACCTGGTGCGGGCTAGAGGGACGCAAACTCACCTGTGTTTAATTAAGCGAAGGTGAGTCTTATGCAGGGTGTTGGGAGAGGTCAGTGTTAACAAGGGACACAGAGAGAGGCAGTTGTGTAAATAGACTTAAGAAATCTTCCCTATCGTTTTCCATTAGCGATAAATTAATCATTAGTTGGTTCTTTATATTTCAGATTGGGAGGAGAAGAGTGAGCTAATGGTGAGAGAGAAAGTGTGTGTGTGTGTGTGTGTGTGTGTGTGTGTGTGTGTGTGTGTGTGTGTGTGTGTGTGTGTGTGTGTGTCGCTCGAGTAAAGGAAGGCAAATGAATTATCCAGATATGTATTTTGCCTCATGTGTGAAGGAAGGTTTTGCGTGCGAGTGACGGGGCGGGACACCTGCTGAGCCAAATTACACCTGTGGATACCTGGGAAAATAGTTTAATCATACGTTTTTCGCTAGTGGCGTGTTCGTATTTACGTGGCCATTATAGACGTAGCAAGTAGAACACACACACACACACACACACACACACTAATTCACTCCTGTTTCTCTCTTACCGTTCACATATACAAGCCAATTTATCTCCATTTCCTCCATTTCCTCCCTTCCCTCACCCCAAGAAGTTCCCCCATCTCCTTCACCTCAACCCATCACCCATGACTCCCCCATACACGCCCGGTAAAGTCATCTAACCCAACCTAATCTAATCTTACAGAACGAACTAATCAAACCTAAACTAATCTTTTTTTTTTCTAATCTCTCCCATACACATCCGTAAAGTATTCTAATCTAACCTAATCCAATCTAACATGATATAAACTAACTTATTGTAATTTAGTCTAATTTAAACTAATCTAACCTAACAACTTATTCTAACCTAACCTAAGCTAATCTAATCTAATCCAACAATGTAACACATCCTAACCTATTGTAATCTAATCTAATTTAACGTAATCTAAACTAACAACGTCCTCTAACTAAACCTAACTTAACTTAACCTAATATAATCCATGATCTAACACAATCTAACATAACATAACTAATAATTCAACCCTTTCACTACTGGAACACATTTTTACCTTTTGTTTCGGGTATGATTAGACGATTTTATTAACACTAGAAAAGATCTACGGAGGTCAAAAGATTAATGGCCAGAGTCTGTACTATTTTAATCCCCACATGAGTTTCTGATGAAGCTGCATAAAATCAAATAATCAGCAGAATAAATCATGAAAAAAGCATCCCAGTACTGTAAAAGGTTAATTATTTCCTCTTCACGTGAGTCTCTGAAGCCGCATAAAAATCAAATAATCAGCAGAAGAGATATTATAAAAGCATCCAAGTATATACTGAAGAGACTAATCATTTCCCCTTCACATAAATTTCTAAAGCAATACAAAATCACTAAAGAAATAAGAAAAATAGACATACAGAAAAAATGCATCCTGGTACAGATTAATCATTTCTTTTTCACTTAATCTTGATCTTAATGGGTTGGTGGGAACAAGGGGGGGTCCTGCAGTGTTCTGGGGTGGAAGGCAAGGGTTGTGGCGAGGCGAGGTGCAATCACGGGCTGTCGCTGAGGTGGTGTCGGGGCGGTGGGCGACGCGATACACCTCGTTAGGCTGAGAGTGTGACCATTCAGCAGGGAGAGGGGGAGGGGGAGGCTGGGAGTAAGGGGAGAGGGGAGGAAGGGTAGGGAGGGAGAGGCTGGGGGTGAGGGGAGAGAGAGGAGGAAGGGTAGGGAAGGAAAGGCTGGGGGTGAGGGGAGAGAAAGGGGAGAGAGGAGAGAGGGGAGGAAGGGTAAAGAGGAAAGAGGCAAGGGTACGAAGGAGTGTGCATGTGAGTAGGAGAGAGAGAGAGAGAGAGAGAGAGAGAGAGAGAGAGAGAGAGAGAGAGAGAGGGGGGGGGAAAGAAGATGGTGAGTGGCTGGAGGAGGGAGGGAGTGAGGGATGAGGCGGCCTACTCAGTCTGTTTGTGTATTGAATGGTAGTGGGTATGGACAAAGTGAGGGGGAGGGAGGAATACTACGCGATCTGTTTCCGTATTTAATGCACGAGAGGGAGGCGGGGGACCTGGAGGAGGCCTGTTTAGTCTTCATCAGGACCCGGGAGTTTCACACCAAAGTAAATAAGTCTTTTGTTATGCCTTTTTTTTCATGCATTTCAAGTCTGTGTGTACTTTATACTCTCAAAATGTGAACGTTGTCTATGAATTATGATGAGATGAGGGGAAAACAAGGTGCCAATATGTTAAATCATGTTACCATTCTGGTGGGCCAGGACCAATTTAATTTTTTTCCATTACTTCTTAACAATGGCTATTATGTATTTTAGCTATTGTGGCAATGTTAAGGGACCAATTTCTCGCAATAGTATTCTTTATTTAAAATAAACTGAAACAGATTAAATGTTTTGACATTAATTTCAATGGTAAAAATTGCTTCCTAATTCAAATTTTTGCAATTCAAACAGCCAAACAGAACGAGTTTGAAACAAGAGGTACCACTGTATATCTTCATGGCTGTGTGGTGCTCGAGCAAGAAACAAAACTCCAAGTTAGAAGTGTTGCCACATTACAGGTGATTGAGACACTGGGTCATACTGCATCAAATGACATTGCTGACATACCTCCACATACCTCACCCTCAACAAGCTCTGTGAGGTGACCACCAAAGACTGTGAGTATGAATAATGCAACTGTCATATAAGGGGAAAAAAACACTCAGTTTTAGAACTAAAGTTTCACTTTATATACAAACTCTAAAGTTCTAAAATTATGTATATAAAGTGAAACTTTAGGTGGAAGCTAGAAAATCAATAGAAATTATATAGGTTAGTTGGCAAGGCTTTGGTCCCAAACTTTCCACCCATTTTTGGTCCCAATTATGTACAATACTCAAAACTTCACTGTACAGTAGTATCCAAGGCAGGAATAAAAAATATTTTACTTAGTGTATCACAAAGTTGGCAGATACATTTAAGACTCAATATTCAAACTTTTTCATTCTAAATGGCTGTTCAAGTATTAATAAGTTTGACTATCAATACCTATAAATCGAGTAATTAATTCTAACCTTCATTCTAAACCTTTTGGTGGTGGGTGGATTCTTTCCAAGTGAGGAGTGAGTGCCCTCTACCTCCCATAGCTCACTCCCCCCTCTGTCTCTCCTCATCTGTGCCTTCTCTTCCTCCTTTTTGGGCAGCCAGGGTCCTTCCTTCCAGGGATACCAGTGTCCCTGGCCATGGCTGACCAGCTGGTTGGGGTGGGGCTTGCAACCTCTCCCCATAAAAAACACCCACAGCCACCAACAAAGTTAGAGGCAGAGGTCGGGGTGGGGGCTATAGGCGCGGGCGAGCCTCTGGCCACGGCCCCGATCCAAGTATGCTGGGGGGTCCGACCGTGCAGACCTCTCCGGTGCCAAGGCACCAGAGGGGCCTGCCTACCGGTATGACGGATGCAGGGGAAAGCCTGCGGGAGCCCTGTGTCCTGAAGGGGCGGGAGGACCCCCTAGCCCTACTTCTGATTTTGGGGGTGCCGGTGGGGCTGCAGATGTGGCGCCTGCACGTTGGACCGCTCCTGGGGTGAACCTTCGAAGGGTTCTGCGTGTGGGCTCCTGGAATGTCCTGAGTGTCTCAGAGGATCACCGACTGCCTCACTTATCAGATGAGCTCAGTAGGCTTAGGGTGGATATGGTGGGGCTCTCTGAGACAAGGAGGCCTGGCAGTGGCGAGACCAGTAGTAAGGGTTTTACTTACTACTGGTCCGGCATGAGCAATGGTCACCATGTCAAGGGGGTAGCCATAGGCGTCTCCAGCAGACTGCAGCCGTCTGTTGTAGAGGTTACTCCGGTTGATGAGCGTATAATGCGATTAAGGCTGAAGCACAGTTTAGGCTTCATGTCTGTTGTTGCTGTATATGCTCCTACCGAGGTATGTGAAACTGAAGAGAAGGAGATGTTCTATGCCAAACTCGACTCTGTACTGGACCAGTGTCCCCGTCGTGATGCACTCATTGTCCTGGGCGACTTTAATGCTGTCACTGGCACCGAAAGGGCTGGCTATGAAATATGTGTTGGTCCCCATGGTTCTGGTACCAGGAATGACAACAGCTCTTTCCTTCTGAATTTTGCAAGATCCAGAAGGCTGAGAATTGCGGGTTCCTGGTATCAGAGACCAGCGCTGCACCGCTGGACTTGGTATAGCAATGTTGGAGGGGTAGCGAAGGAGATCGATCATATCCTTGTCAGTACTCGTTGGAGGATCCTCCAGAACTGCAGGGTTTTTCGGAGTGCCGAGTTCTTTGCGACTGATCACAGGCTTGTTGTTGCTTCACTCAAGCTTCATATCAAGTCCAGAAAGCCTCCAAGATGCAACCACACTGTGTTTCATCTTGAAAAGCTGAAGGACTTGACATGTGCACAAGAGTATGCAGTGACAGTCTCCATTCGGTTTGGAGTGCTCGACACCCTTGAGGACCCTGAGGAACTATGGGATACCTTTAAACGTGAGACTCTTGAGACTGCCAAGGAGCGCCCGAGGTCACGGAGTGGCTTCACCTCGGTAGAGACGCTGGAAAGTATTGAGGAGAGTCGCGCTGCCAGACTTGCTGGGAACCATGACCAGTACAGGGCTCTGTCACGTAGGACTAGAACTCTTCTGAGAAGAGACAAGGCGAGGTACGTCAGGGGTCTCGCTGAGGATGTCGAGTGTCATTTAAATGCTAATGACCTCAGACCTGCCTATCGAGCTCTGAAGAAACTCCGCTCCAAGTCTACTTCTCAGGTGAGTGCTATCCGAACAGCAGATGGTTGCCTCGTATCCGACGCAGATGGGCAGATGGCTCGTTGGGCTGAGTACTTTGAGCAGCTGTTCACGGTGGATCCTCCAAGCGGACAGCTCCGGACTGCAGGATTGCAGACGCTGGATGCTGATCCACCCATTGAAGAAACTGCACCCTCCATTGGCGATGTTAAAGAGGCTGTGGCCAAGTTGAGGGGGGTGGAAAGGCAGCTGGCATCTGCAACATCAGTGCGGAGCTGCTCAAAGCTGGGGGTGAAGCCATGATCCGTGGATTGCATGCTGTCTTGACTGCTGTATGGCATTCAGGTACCATTCCCCCTGACTGGAAGAAGGGGTTGGTCGTCCCTATCTGGAAAGGGAAAGGGGACCGTCAAGACTGCAGCAACTACCGTGGAAAAACGCTGCTCAGCATACCAGGCAAGGTGCTTGCCCATTTCCTGCTGACACGGATCCGCACTCACCTGCTGAAGCATCAGAGACCTGAACAGTCAGGGTTCACGCCTGGCAAGTCAACAACTGACCGTATCCTAGCGCTTCGCGCTAGGATACGGTCATACGACATAGGCTTGCAGCCTATGTCGATCTCAAGAAGGTGTTTGACTCAGTGCATCGAGAGACACTCTGGGATCTTCTGCGTCTCCGTGGGATTCCTGCAAGGATTATTGTAATACAAAAAGTGAAGTTTTGCACGATATACTAAAAATAAAGCAGAAGATAGATGATAGTCGTCAGAGGTATTGCCTTTGCAATGGCACTTCTTCCTTAGAAACAATAAGAAAGATTTCAATGCCTTGCTTGGTGCCATTATATGTATACCACTAGCCCTTGCCTGCTGAATGCCGCAAATTCATCTGCAACAATTGTTGATAGTAATAGCCACTTCTTCGGTGACCATTACTCTTGGCAGACAAATTAGACTTATCTGTATTTTTGGTATTCCATGCAAAATCTCATTTTTTACATTACAAAATCATGCTTTCTTGGAGATAAAGCTTGCAAACAGCTGATAGAAATGTTAGTTCGTGAACATGAACATAAATATAAGACAGTATTGTATAACAAAATCTACAGCAGAAGAACAAGGAGGCCATAGAGGTAACTGAAATGGTATTGCATGTAAAAAAAACAACTCAAGTGATCTGCAACAACAAAAGAGATGGAAAAATTAATGTTTTCCTAAGGTTAAACAAATTATCCTATTTATTAGTATCAATAGCCAAACTTTGTAATACTCAAATAACCATTTCGAATAAATTAAGTTCAAATATTGAGTCTCCACTGTAGTAGATATTTTTTCGAGTATCAAACTAACTTTTGCATTCGTATTGAAAAGTTCAACTTTTGAGACATCTGAGTATTGAGTCTCCACTGTATCACTAAATCATGAATGATATAGTATCTCTATTCAAGAGGAGAATAGCTCTCCTCCCAAGTGATTTAGTTGTCATGTGTCTCCAGAGCATGAGAGGAAAATGGCACCTTAATTCAAACCTCTAGGAGCAAAAAATCACCACTATGTCATATATAGATAAATGATCATCACTGCATTTACATTACTATCTCAGAGCAAGAAGCAAATTTTTCACAGCTCGCATACCTCACAAATAGGGTGTTATATTTGATTACAATTTGCAAGTTGTGCAAGATCAATATCCTTAAAACCTGATGATAACTAAGGATGTCCATAATAAGGATACCCAAGTCAGTACTACTCTCAGATCACAAAGTATAGATAAACTTACAAATAAAAGTTTCACCATTTCAGGACACTGCTCGATTCTTCAATAGACTACTGAAGATTGAGGAGACTGCAGTGATATGAGCAAGAGCTGTTTATGTTTCTCACCTGCAATGAGACAAGAATATTAGTAGTGAACCAAATCCTGTGAAAGCAAGTCAGTTTTGGTCTTGAATTACTTACATGCCCAGTGTTACTGCCTTAAATTTTAAGCATTTTCCTAAGGCTTCTCATACTTCTTTAAAAATGCATTTCAACCATATCAATAAAAAATCAAACCATACAAATCAAAAGAAAAGAATATTCACGTATGCTGATCTTTCGACTTGCAACTTAAAGAATTTGATGTTCAGACACCATCACCACATTTGAATAACAATATATGATTTTATGAACCACCAACCACTATATTACTACTACTCCTATTATTATTATTATTATTATTATTATTATTATTATTATTATTATTATTATCACTTTTATTATTGACACTACCACCACATACATTTTTAAAAGCATCCTCCACACAATTGATTCAGACATATTGATACCTGTTGGCAGCTGTAACCTATTTAGCACCTGTGACAAAGTACTTTAGAGTAAAATCCTGTGGTTTAGTGCAAACATACAAAGAAAAAAATTGACACCAACACCACTCACCTCAACCAAGATAACTAGCCAACAAGATAGTATAACACAAAATGAGAGGGCACAGAAATGCAAGCAAACCATGGACTGGGATTCCAGCAACCTTGATGATTGCAGAGGGAAAATGACCATCCAGTCCTCAACTGAATAGAGCTCTGCCCACTTTGTTTCCAGACAGCTGACTGACTGTCATAGATATTGCTCCCTTGTTGCCTTTTATACTGTTGTTAAATCCCGAACCTAACTCAACCAGCAATTAACAAATGATTAGTTGAGCCATTCACTCATTATCTATTTACACCAAAAATCTTAAAAACTTTTTAAGACTTTGTTAGCAAGGACAAATTGTAAACATTTGGTTGCACTATATATACAAATGTTATTCCTTGAAAGTATGACATCACAAGTAATTTTCATCCTTAATGTACACATGAAGACGTCACTAAAAGGTATATTAATAATTACATTAGTATACACAAGTTGATTAATATTTCTTCATAACATACACATAACAAAGTTAGCAGGCATGTGGTATTCATTTGTTATTAGATGTAATCATCATTAAAACAAAAATTGTTTACATATGCATTGGATAAACCAAATGTGAACGAATGCATATTATATACATACACACATTCAAGAAACAGGTTGGAAGGGTTGTTCACCTGACTTTGGGACGGAAGCAAATTTTTACAACACTTGCAACAAACACGAATGAGGAAAGAACATGAAGAAGAATATTGCAGCACTGATGATATTATTGTAACAATTTCAAGCAGCAACAATGCAAGCTCTCCTGTTTATATTCTGGATGAAAAATGTCAGTGCTCTATTCTATCTTTATTGCTATTCCTCTTTTACTGGTCTTGTATAAATAGCCATGAAGCTTTACTGTCACTAGATTTTGCCGAGTTAAATCTCTTGGTACTTATATCTTAAATTTTCATGATCTTCCTTCTTCCTTTCATTTATCTTACTCTACTTTTCTTGCACCTCTTAAAACAAATGAGAATTGTACTTTCTACATTTAATGTTTAGCAACCACTTCATCAGATGAAGATATATATGCAGTGTAAGTCATTGTAAATAACAATCCTTGACATTGAAACAAGTCATCTGGGGATATCAGTGAGATCACGTGGCAAGCAGAACATTACAACTTACACCTAGAGTGTGTTCATGGCCACTACTAGCTTCATTGTCTCAAAACTTTTATCATACCTAGTTTTTTTTGGTTAAAACTGCAAGTGGTTAAATTATCTACATGATATTCAAATCAGTGATAAACATTTAAAAGTATAAAGTTGTGTGCCCATAAACAACTGTGAAGAGAAAAAGTCTAACATGGTATAGTTAATGAAAGCAGTCATCCTTTCAGTCTGTTTTTACTTATGAATGGTCTCTCAATCACAAATTGATCATTGTTTGGCATCTATCCTGTCATAAAAAGATAAATATGAACTCTATAGAGCTAACCTTCACAGTAAGACCATGATTATCAGTGCTAAGTACTGAAGAATAAATTGTGATTAGTCACTCCAACTCTTCAATGCAGTCAGGAAAATGAGTAAATTGTTTTGTAAACATTATTTATAAAAATCAATTTTTGTTGACGTAAAAATTAGATCCCTTATGACTTTAAAATTCAGAACTTGAACTTGATTTTTTAAGTAAAATACAATAAAGGCACTGATTGTATTAAAAAATTAATCACCTGCACTCAATCAACCATCCAAGACAGATCAATATTATCATGGCTATTGTGTCCCATTAATGAGCTATGTACTGTATACAAGGTGTCCCATGAGTTAAGATACATACTTTGGGATTCAATAGTTCAAGTAATTCCAAGTAGAAAACACTCTATACATAAATACAATTTTTTTGTTTAATTTTGTGAGAAATTAAAGTTTTGTGTAGTAGGTTTTGCTCCCCCTTTTTGGGCTTCTGTTACCCCCTCTCCCAGCTCACTACATACTGAATGTTAACACAAGGCATTAGCTGATACCATTATTTTGTGTAATGTATGCAGTCATGGCTCAACAGAAAACAGTTTGAAATTGTCATATTAAATTTCATGTTGCATTAATGACGAAAATGTACAGATAACAAACCAATGCAATGCTTATCATGTCATACTTTTTAATGTACATAGCAACTTCCCACAAACCACCCACTCACCACTGACAGTTTACATTAGTTGATAAGCCTTACCATCAGCTGACTTCCAGTCACTTTTGTGTTTTGTTATGGCAAAGATTCCTCTCACATTCAACATAATATTGTCTGAATGATAACACATCACCATGTACAGTAATACAAATACATAGAGGCAATATTCACACAACAAATCACATTTGACACAATTTAGAAAAAAATATTGTTATCTTCTAAGGCTAAAGGAACAGTAGCCAAGACACTAAGGTCTATGAAGTGGGTGAATGGACATGTATGTTTAAAAAGTAAGACTAAACAACCATTGTATTGATTTGTTATCTGTATATTTTCTTCATTGACACAATATGAAATTTAATTAATCAATTTCTTACTGTTTACTGTGTTCATTACACAAAATGATATCTATTAATGCCATGCAGCAAAGTTCCAATATGTAGCTGGGAGCTAGGAGAGAAGGTAGCAGAGACCAATCAAGGGGTAGCAAAATCCACTACACAATTTCTACCTTCATTTCTCACAAAAAACAGCATATGTTATAGAGTATTTTCAACTTGGAAGTATGCACTTTTAACTCATGGGACATCCCGTATATTATAGACTGCAACAGGCTGGAACATACTGAACAAAGATGATTATGGTCAAATTTTACTAATTCACAATGTTGGTTGAATAATCCCCAGCTCTTCACCACTAGCCCATCTACTTCACCTCTACTTTAACTAAATCTAGCCCATCTACTTCACCTCTACTTTAACTAAATCTTTTGAGGTTATCATAAGTATTCAAGGTTATTTCAAACTAAAATAAATAAATGTGTAAAACATCACATCCAGCTTTACAAAATTCTATAGGTTTCCTTTGGAAAGCAAACTTTTATACTTCATGATAAGGTCTCTCAAACTGGCCACAGTACAGTGTGTTATGAATGTACAGTTATGGATGCTAAAAAAATTAACTGGATTTGCTACCTGTCATTGCATTATGCTTTGTTATACTTTTCCAGTAAAGTGAAGTCCATAATATTCTTTTTTTTTTTAGCAAACTATAGTAATTAGAAGTACTGGAATACTAGTATTGGTACAAACTTGAAAATTAACATGAACATTGATAAAAAAAAATTACCAACATACATATTAAGGACAAATCTTATTAAAAGTAAGAGCCAGGATGAGTGGGACCATTAACAGAGATGGCACAAATAATGAGTATTTCTAAAGAATGGCAAGAAAACTATGAAAGAAAATTAAAGTTATTAAAATCACAAATGCAAATGTTGATATAAGTAAACTAACCCCTGAGCATTTGTAATCCTTCATGACTTCACTTGACATCACAGTACAATGATAGTTATCCTTGTGCATATCCACTTCAATTGATATAAACAGGTTCCATAGGTGCTGAGTTTGACATCTATCTGTACTACAATATAATCTTGCACAACTACATCAAAAGAAGCTACAGTTTAATCATTTTGTAAAACCTTTGTAAAGATTCGTCCAACATCGGAGTTGCACTGTTATATGTATCACCAGAATGAAACACCAAATCAAAGCCCAAACAAATCTGGCATGCAGTTAGTAATGCACTACAGGCCCAGTACAAGGTAAATCACACTCACCACAGGTGCAATGGTCTACATGTCAGTAGTTCTGGAAGCAGTGAATTTCAACTGCTGCTGGTCCACTACACACTTCACATCCACCACAGGTCTTACGTATGGCAATTTTCACCTGCCATACACACTGCAACAAATCACATCCATTGTGGATTTGCTAGTGACTTACAAGTATACCTGCTACTGCTATATTCACTTTCAAATTCCCAACTGTTAATTCTTTTTAGTTTTAAAAAGCTTCAGTAAATACTCTATCATATTTTAACATTATAATCCAAATATAATGGTATGACTTAACGAAACTGTTCATACACAGAGTACTTTGTCACATTTCAATCTTTTCATCTGATGCCTACAGATACTGAAGTCTTCTTCCTTACAATCATAAGTGCCTGCTAGAAGTCACATGCACATTCACACTTACACCCACACATACATGGAAGGGGTAAGCTGGCTGGCATTATAGTGGCAAAATGGATAACAAGAGCCCATGACAGACCCATCATGGCGATGACGATATGTTGAATCAGATGAAAATGAAGGCCCACAGCACTTCACTGAAGCAACTCCTGTAAGCAAAGGGTCAATGATGAGTCAAGGTCGACATTACATACCTTGATACATTTTTTACACTCTCTCTCTTTTATATGTATCTTAGATAGTATTTTGCAAAATTAAATGAGATTTTATGAAGAATTAGTAAATATAATCACAAGATATCTATATCAAATACACTAATCTTGTGTCATCAATAGCCCTGGGAATCTGCAACAGTGAACAATTTCTTACTAGGAGAGTAGGTTCAAACATTAGGCTACCAGTGCAATGAGGTAAGAAAACACATCATTAATCTCACCTCATCTTGCTATTTTAATCCACCAAGAATGTTATACAGAAGTAGAACAAATTTAATATCTAAGTACATGTATTTACCTAGTTATATTTACCTAGTTGACCATTATGGGAGAAAAGCTATGATCATACTGTCCTGTCTCCATAACTACTTTCATCTAACTTTTTCTTAAAAACTTGAATATTGTTGGCACACACCACCTCCCCCTCCAATCCATTCCACAACTTGATGCTAACCTTTATATCTCTTCTACAGGTGGTAGACCTTATTACTCCCAAATCTCTTTCTTCTGAGGTATTATTTATAATTTCATTTTTCATTTTATAGTTACATATAGGTGCACCTTCTGTTGCTTTTCTCCGAACTCCATCTTTTTGCACTTCCCAAAAGTAAATTCTATCTGCCATTGGTTACTCCATTCACATACCTTATCTAGGTCTCTCTGCAGTTCTTCACAGCCCTCCATATCCTTCACTTTTCTCAAAAATTTAGCATCATCAGCAAAAAGACTCACATAACTGGTTACATTTTTTACCATATCATTAATATAAACTGCAAACATAATTGGTGCTAACACTGAACCTTGTGGGATCCCACTTAAAACTGGGCTCTACATTGATGGCTGGTCCCTTATTACAGTTCGCATCTCTCGGTTTTCCAAAAAAATTTTCATCCATTCCATCAACTTCCCGTTAATGCCTCCAATTTTTTCCAGTTTCCATAGGAGTCTATTGTGTGGTACCTTATCAATCGCTTTCTTTAGATCTAGATAAATATCATCTGCCCAACCATTCCTTTCCTGTATTGTATCAATCACTCTTGAACAATAACATAATAAATTAGTTGTACAAGATCTGCCCTTTCTAAACCCAAACTGACAGTTGGTGAGGATTCTATCATCTTCCAGAAACTTGGTCCATTTATCTTTTATTAGCTTTTCACAAATTTTTGCAACCACGCTCATCAACAACACCGATCTGCAATTTGATGGATTTTCAGCATTTCCTCCCTTGAACAGGGGAACAATGTCTGTCCTTTTCCAGTCCTATGGAACTGTTCCATGATTTATGGAAGTACATATTATGCTGTGTAATTTACCTTTCAGTTCATCCATGCACTCTTTCAGTATCCACCCTGACACTCCATCCAGTCCTGTAGCTTTCCTCCCATCTAAACTTTTGAGTATATTATTTATTTCCTGTATAGTCACTTGAAAGTCTTCCATTCTCCCATGATCTTGCACATCCCGTGGTCTCACAATTTCTTTTTCTCTCGTTAAAACCTATTGAAGCTCCTATTCATCACATCTGCCATCGCTTTCAGGTCTTCATAAATCACTCCATCCACCCCTAATTTATCTAATCCGGTTTTTCTTTTTAATTTTCCATTCACAATTCTATAGAAAAGTTTGGGTTCATTCTTGCATCTGTCTATTATGTCTTTCTCAAACTTTCTTTGTTCTTCTCTAAGGACCATCACATAATCATTTCTTGCTTGCTTGTAATTGTTCCCAAGGTTTGTTCTACTTCTCCATTTGTTCCACGAATCTTCTTTTTTCCTTCTTGCCATCTCACATCTTAAGTTTAACCATTCTTTTTCACCTGTTATCCTCTTCCTCCTTTTAGGCACAAACTTCTCTTCTGCCTCCTTGTAAATTCTAAGGAATTCTTCCCATTTTTCATGTACATTTTGTGGCCTCATAGAATTTGTTCCATCTCTCTTCTTGAAAAAAATTCTGCATATTTTCAAAATCTGTCTTGCTGCAATTTAATCTTTCTGCACAGTGTTCTTCCTTTCTTTTACTTTCTACTTCCTCAACAACATTAAATTCTAAGGTAGCATGGATCACTTTTGGCTATTAGGCATCCTATATTAACGTCTTCAATTCCTTCTGGTTCTTTACTGAACACCAGGTCTAGCCTTGATGTTTCTCCTTCATTACTGAATCTAGTATCTTCACTTATCCACTGTGTTAGAGTGTTGTCCATTGCCAATTTTAATAATTTATTTTCCCACAAAGATTCTAATCCGTTGGTATACCATTCCCCCCAGCACCCCTACTACTTTTCCATATATTGTACATATTTTGTCCAATGTTCTTCACTTCTTCAAGTTCCTCATATAGCTTTATCTCTGTGAGTCCCATTATATCACGTGCTTTCTTCATTAAATAAACATTTAAATCCCTTAAGCTGAAGATGATGCCGTTGATGTTAGTACATGCCACTTTCCAAACTCCCTTTCTCTTCTTTAGTTTGTCTGCTTGTTCTCTTTCTTGTTCAGGTACCACTTCCATATTCTCATGTCTAATATTCTCCAGGAGATGATTTCCTTCTGCTCTTCCGTCCTCTCCTCATTTTTTGTCTTTACTTCCTTCCCCAGATTAGTTAACTCTTACCTCTTTCTCATTTAAGTCTCTTCTCAATCACACATTCTTTAGAGCTGCCTCCCCTGCCAGTCTCCAGGCCCTTGCCAGAGCTTCCTGTATTTTACCTAGTTGTATTATACAGGGTTCGAGCGGGGCTCATAGTGTCCTGTCTCCATATCTCTATCTAATCAAAGAAGTTTCATTCTTTTGGTATCCCACCTTTCCAATTTACCTAGTTGTGGTTTATGGGTATGTAACTTTTCCAGTTTTTCTTAAAAGCACATAGTTTTGGCATTCGCAATTTTCTCACTAAACTCATTCCACTTGATCACAATTCTATGAGGTAAACTCTACTAGTATGGTATCTCATACAATTTTCTCTAATTTCATGCTATGTACCATTGTATCCCATGTGTCTCAAGTAAAAAAAAAATCTTTCCACATTCTCCATACATCTATAGACACAACAAATATCTTCTCTCTCTCCTCTCTTCAAGGGTAGGTCTCTGAGGGTAAGAGTGTCAAATGACCTTATGTTTTTTTCATAAGTCAAAGTATGTACTCAACTTGGGCATCATCTTTGTAACAGTTCTCTGTACTCTTTTCAATTTTGTGACATTTCTCTTTTATGAAGAGACCACATGGCTGCTGCATAGTCCAATCTCGGTCTTATTATGGAAAAGAGAGAGAGAGAGAGAGAGAGAGAGAGAGAGAGAGAGAGAGAGAGAGAGAGAGAGAGAGAGAGAGAGAGAGAGTGTGTGTGTGTGTGTGTGTGTGTGTGTGTGTGTGTGTGTGTGTGTGTGTGTGTGTGTGTGTGTGCACAGGCATGTACATGTATGCACAAGATAATTTAAAAAAACAGTAAATGGGATGTGGGTAAAAGCTTTCAGTCATGCTTGATTGAGCAGCAAGGACAAAAAGAAAAGACAAAGGAAGGTATTATTGTAATCTCTGACTAACCTCATCAGATTCCTCTGGCTCTGGCACCATGAGCCTCTTGGCAGCTTCATCTGATCTCAGTGGAATGGTGGTGAACTTGTTGCCTTCCAAATCATTGATATTCATCTGTAAAAGGGTGTGGATTTTGATTAAATATCTTCATCAGTGCCATACCTTGCAATGAACTAGGAAAAAGTCAACTCTGTTAAAAAATTAAATTGTTGCAGTGCAGAGGGGCAGAGCTGGAACAAAGTAATGGTATTTCAATGGGGAAAATTGACTTAAGAGTCAATTATGTCTGATTTGGGATATGAGTTCCATTACAGGACAGATCAAACTTGTAACTCAAGGTACATTCTCTTTTGTTAAATTTCATTATGTATTATATATTTCTTAAATACTTTTTTTTTCAGTTGAAAACTTTTTTTTTTTTTTTTCTTTTGAGGGGAGGGAGGCAAGGGGTTGGAGGCTGGAGTGAATTATGTAATGACATTGATTTGAGTTACAAGCAAACTGAGATATGTATAGCGTTTTGCAGCCTTTTCAGAGACTATCTTACACAGAAAAGTTCTGCAATAAAAGCACCAGTTATATGCTGTAACAAACTACTGCTTAATACCACCACCTCTGTTAGTACTACTGGGTACTATTACTACTACCGCTGAACTGCAAGTACTGTCATCACTACCTCTGGCTCAGCTGGTGTAGGAGAACAGCGACTGGATGATGAGGAGGATGAGGGTGTGAGGGGGCGCGTGTCCCCAGGAGCGGCCAAACCTATGTTGATAAGGATCTCTCCAAGAACATCCTCGGGTTCATCCTCACTCTGCCGCAGCATTGAGTACACCACCCGTGGATACCGCCTGTTGGGCATGATAAGTGAGTATGCTGCTGGAGAGAGAGAGAGAGAGAGAGAGAGAGAGAGAGAGAGAGAGAGAGAGAGAGAGAGAGAGAGAGAGAGAGAGAGAGAGAGAGAGAGAGAGGAAAAGGGGGGTTCTTAATTAAAGTCGGCCTGCAACATGGTAAAAATATAACTATGCACAAAGCAGATGACGAAGCTCAGTTAAAAGAATGAAAGGGTTTACAGTCGAAGGGCCTCACAGCCGAAGCCTCCCAAATCGAAGCATACGCCTGTACTAAGTTGAAGCAGGTGAAGACAACTCCCCAAAACCAAAGGAGCAACATGTCTGAGTTGAAAATCATGACTTGCAGTACTACTACAGCACGTCATTATGCCGTTTATGAACTTCATCCTGCCAGTCTTCTGCACCCGCGTCATTCATATGAATTTCATGCACATTTGACAGTAAGTAGTAATTGGGTAATTGTCAACTGGTATACTTATACCTACTTCCAGCTACTGATCATCAAATTCGAAAATAGCCATAGTAAAACATTGAAAGTAAGAGGTAAGACCATTATAGCACACTTACCCCGTGCCCATGTTCTCTCTCCACTTGTGAATGAAACAAATCACCATGACGAACAGCGCGCCGGCGATCACCACAGATATCAGCAGCAAAACCAAGGTGCCGGCCAAGGAAGTAGCTGATCTCAGCTGTTCTGCTGTGGCTGAGGAGGAGGACGATGGTGGTAATCCCCTTATCACTGCGGACACACCACCACCACCGCCCTGCACACTTGCGTTCCTTTTGCTCGCCGCCTCCCTGACAGGCGCCTCCCCGTCACTACTATTCTCGACACTGCTACCCCCATGCCTCTGCGAATTTTCCGCCTCCTGTTGGTTGACCGTGCGGTTGTCTGTCGTTATAAGTGGCCTGGCTATGGTAGCTGTAGGAAGGGTGGAACCGGGAGCCGTGACATTGCCAATATCACGCATGACATGAGCGGGGTCTGGTCTGTCAGAGATGGGGCTCTTAGTGTACACCGCAGACTTGCCCTTGGCACTGACAACACACACGTTGGTACAACACACCCACACAACCAAGGAGAACCAGGTACTCGCCCGCCCCCACGCCATCTTGACATCGGAATGGCTCTGCCGCGGCAGCGCGGATAGGGTCCGGGGGGGGGGGGGAGGAAGTGGAGAGATGGGAGGAGCTGACGGTCTCCAGCTGGTGCTTTTTTTTTTTCACCTCTTCTATAAGATCTGTCCCGCATTGATTCCCTGTGTATATAATCGTGACTAAATTTCGAGGACTGAAACTAAGTTTGGATGACCACAAAAAGAAAAGTATCAGAAATTAGGTGCTTTGGTCTGGGTAAATTTATCCATTCACCGTCTTATCTCCTCACCTACAGCACATACTTCAGATTATTCTATTATACGACGTCTTGTTTTCTATTGATTATGCTAAAGATCTCGATCACTGTCCGTGGCATCGTGCCATGGTGGTGAGAGAGGACAGATGATGAAAAGAAACTGATTTTAATCAAGTATACAGAGGTTTGTGGCAAGCGCATCCAGTCGATATCAACACATGCGCGGCTGAGCGATGAACGAGCGAGTCGCTCCTTTACTCCTTTCTCGACATTTAATATTGACTTACTGTGAGCGTAATTTACTGTTTGCTGCAGACACACTTGAAACTTCACATATCGTTACCATCATAAGGCAGAGACCCCTTTACTTTCGGAGACAATGATAGTTTAAGTGCCATACGAATCGGAAAAGAATATTATATTCTGTGAATGAGTTATTTTGTTTATCTTGACAGAAATGTTTGAAACCTTAATTTCTACTATTGTCAAAGGTAAAAAAAAAAGCCAAGTTTTCTTTTTTCCCATTCATTAATGATAGATATATCTTGTTCAACTATCACTAGTAGAATAATGGAACAGCAATACCTTTAAATATCATTAGAGTAACAGAGATAAGATGCAAACTCCTTATAAAACAATTACTACAATCATGGGAATACTTTCGAAATCTTCTGTAATCTCTTATAAAGTAGCAGAGATAAGAAGCAAACTCCTTATAAAACAATCACTATAATCATGGGAATACTTTCGAAATCTTCTGTAGCTTCCATCATAAGCAGCGAATTCGATAAAGCGCCTAAGTGGTTGGCAACTCAATCCCTGTTATGCATACGGATGTTTGAAGACTGATATTTTTATTGAAACAAGTAAGCGTAGGACCTCTCATACAAGATCATTACCTATTACTGAGCCATTGTTTAATCAAAACTTGTCCACTGCTCTCGGGTCTTAGAAAATTTCCTCCTTGTCCTTAAATATACGTATGTATTTCGTATGTTTTTAACTGAAATCTTCATTCCCAATAACTTTTAACTACTACTATCTCGTTACAAAACAGAACATAATAAAATAGAAGATAAGGGAAGCTGCAAGAAGCCGTCAGATCTACAAAAGGTATAGTCATTGCATTAACTATATACCTACCAATTACTATCTATCATCCTCTCAGCTGATACAATCTTATCAGATTCAGAGAATTATGATCAAAAGAAATGAGTGCTGCATATAATTGAGTCAGGAATAATCCGAAGGGAATACATACCACCTATGGATATCAGAGCAGCATCCGGCCGCTCATCTCCCCCTCGAGACAATCGCCCCCATTTCCTCTCTTCATAATGGCCAGCAGTTGTGCAGGTAAATGTCAAATGTCACTTGAGGAAAAGAATCCTGACATACAGAAAAAAATAAAAAATAAATGAATAAAGTGGAAATGTCCACGGGGCAATAGTCACGGAGGAAATGTGTGGAGAAGCGAGATTCCAAAACAGAAAATGCAGGAACCTATGAAGCCTATACGTGTCTGCCCTTGATAGAAAAAAAAAAAAACTAATTGATTTTCACCTATGACCATCATTCATATATGTCTAGTTCTTTTAAAACTCCCTTAACGACTTGTCATTAAAATCAGGACGTTGACCTGCAGAAGGAAAATAAGGATGGAAGCAAACACTCGAGGAAGGAAGTAACTATGGCTTCTAGTTTATTTTCCTATTTCAACACACAGACTGTACACGATAATGGTCTCACCACCGACCAACCTGCACCAGGCGACCACCTCTCGGTCTCGCTCGGTCTACGTACGACTACGTTTCTTGTTCCTATAAGTTCATTTGTGTCTTTCCTTTACCCGAAACATTAATAATAATAATAATAATAATAATAATAATAATAATAATAATAATAATAATAATAATAATAATAATGACAACAACAACAATGGAGCACGTGGTTATTGCTTCATGTACAATTATGTAAACGCCAATTACAATTTTTCTACACACACACACACACACACACACACACACACACACACACACACACACACACACACACACACACACACACACAGGTTGACTATACAAGAGGTTAATAAATTACAGGAACGAACGAACGAACACACAAACGAGGGAATGCGAGGGAATGAACA
>CM035183.1:4787773-4802297 GCA_020233015.1 Callinectes sapidus | reverse complement strand
CACTTTGTGGCTCCTACACTCAACAACACCAACGACTAACACATTATGGCACAACTGTTCTCCACCTCAGTCTATTGTGTATTAGTATTATGACGATACTTTTAACTTATGTACGGGGCTTACAATTGTTCTGGTCCCAATGTGACTAGAATTATAATATGTGCATACATGTATGATCACATAAGTAAAAGTTAGGTTTTATTATTTTTTTTCAACTCTTCCTCCGCCCACTTTCGTTTTATTTTTTGGTGTGATCATTTTACCAATCAGGCCATTTCCAGTTCATGCAATGTGTGACACACACACACTCTCTCTCTCTCTCTCTCTCTCTCTCTCTCTCTCTCTCTCTCTCTCTCTCTCTCTCAAATATATATTCTTTCTATCTTTTATAAGGATAACACGATGAAAATATGATAGCGATCAAGTGTGTGTGTGTGTCTGTGAGAGAGAGAGAGAGAGAGAGAGAGAGAGAGAGAGAGAGAGAGAGAGAGAGAGAGAGAGAGAGAGAGAGAGAGAGAGAGAGATGACATAAGACAGTGTGTGTGTGTGTGTGTGTGTGTGTTTAATGTACGTACCTTCATAATGAACACAAAACAAAAATAGATAATTAAACAAAATGTCTACCTTACTTTGAACATTTTGTAGACATGGCTTACAAAATTAGTTTTAAGATATTGATCGTCGAATCAATCGCCGTTTTTTTTCCGTCACACTCTTCCTTTACAGACATACTTTACACATAATCTCATCAATTTTCTTTCTTTTCTTTTTTATCCCCTAATATCTTTACGGTGCCAGAAGTGTTGACAATTATTTAGTTGAATGAATTCTTTTGTTGGCCTAATACATTATTCATCCTTCAGTATTTATCATAGCTAAATTTTATTATTATTATTATTATTATTATTATTATTATTATTATTATTATTATTATTATCATCGTCGTCATAATTTTTATCATTGTTATTATTATCATCCTTACTGTCTTTATCATATTTATACATATCATCTGTTAAATTACTAGTGTGTGTGTGTGTGTGTGTGTGTGTGTGTGTGTGTGTAGAAACATCTCGGTAATATATTTATATTTAGAGACTTTAATATTATGTACAATTCGATCTAGTGTAAATTTTAAAGAAAAAAAAAAAAACTTTGCACAGAAAACTCACAATATCAACAAGTTAAATTTTATATATATATTAATTAATTTTTTTGTGTATACAGTATATATTTATATATATTTTTTTGAAATATTGTCGTTTTCGCCCGGAAGAGGAGGCGTGAAACAAAGGGAAAGAACAAGAGCTCCTGGTGTGTGGGAATCGTACTACGGAAAGCTAACACGAACACTAACCAATCGACTGATCCAACGATCCATACTGCGCCAGGTTCCCGCAACACTGCACCGTAAGGAGAGACTGAGCCGAAATACTACCACATATTGTATAGGACACTTCGAGGTGGGATACAGGGTTCAGCGGGATGGGGAAAGTTATCGAATTATGCATAAGACACTCCAGAATTCCAACACTGATTTGATTGGGCTTCTTTTCTTTTTTCTTAAATAAATGACAATAATAATCCACAAGCATAATCGTGGGCGTCTCTGCGTGTCAGCTCATAGAGAGAGAGAGAGAGAGAGAGAGAGAGAGAGAGAGAGAGAGAGAGAGAGAGAGAGAGAGAGAGAGAGAGAGAGAGAGAGAGATTATTAACTGTTGGTAATTTCTATCAAACTTTCATTATGTTTACCATCACCATCACCATAATAATAATAATAATAATAATAATAATAATAATAATAATAATAATAATAATAGCAACAACAACAACAGCAACAACAACAAGATTATCCACACACCACGGTCGACTTCTAAGACTAATATAAAGAAAGGCTGGTCACTCTTAGCTGTCACAACTGCTGTCCGCTAGAAGCCGCTCGTCGAGCCGGGCTGTCTTGCTCCCTCTGCACACCCAGCTTGACTCGGCTTAGAGATGTGGTAAGCTGGAGGGGGCGGCGGGGGCGTTTAGAAAGTCACTCAGATAAACAGCGCTATACGAGCACACACAACGTGGCAATTTTCAATTCCCCGCGCGGTCCGGTTAGCTACATACTTGCGCGCGCAAACACACACACACACACACACACACACACACACTCTCTCTCTCTCTCTCTCTCTCTCTCTCTCTCTCTCTCTGTGTGTGTGTGTGTGTGTGTGTGTGTGTGTGTGTGTTATGAAGTGTGCATTTCAAAGCTATATTGAGATTCATCTTACTATATTTCCATGTGATCTCTCTCTCTCTCTCTCTCTCTCTCTCTCTCTCTCTCTCTCTCTCTCTCTCTCTCTCTCTCTCTCTCTCTCTCTCTCTCTCTCTCTCTCAGCTATCCATTGTCCTGAGGTTCTTCCTAATAACTAACCTAACCTATACAAAGATGAAATCGAAGTGAACGTGGCAATTTTTCAATTCCCTGCGCGGTCCGGTTAGCTACTTGCACAAACATTGTAATCAAGAAGTCATAGGAAGTTAATATATATATATATATATATATATATATATATATATATATATATATATATATATATATATATATATATATATATATATATATTTTTAGGGGAATTCTCTCAATCGAAGTTTCCGACTGACTTGCAATTCAAAAGCATCAACAACTATATATGAATGTACTAGTAGTGTGTGACGTGTACCAACAATAACAACGACGATAACGAGGACGACGATCAGTCATGCACGGCTTAACCCCTTAAGTACTGGGACGCATTTTTATATTTATTGAGTATTATTTGTCGATTTTATACAGCTTCAGAAACGCACGTGGAGATTGAAATAGTACAGACCTCCAGAGACCCTTCCTAATGTCAATAAAATCATCTTATCACACTCAAAACTCGTGATAAAAATATGTTCCAGTACTGAAGGGTTTAATGAATATAGCCAGATTTTACACACACACACACACACACACACACACACACACACACACACACACACACACACACACCACTTGCTGTCATCTATCAGACTCTCTCTCTCTCTCTTTTACCTGGAATTACTAGAGCTACATTCGGTTTCAGAAGATTTTTTTCGTCTCAATTAAACGTTTTATGTAATGCAAGTCTTCTATCATTTTCATTATTATTATTATTATTATTATTATTATTATTATTATTATTATTATTATCTTCATCATTATCACATTTTTATCTAAATGCCACTCTTCAGCCTTACATAGGATAGGAACGTGTGTGTGTGTGTGTGTGTGTCTGTGTAGAGGAAAAATACAAGCGTAAGAATAATATGGCGTCTTCCGTGTGTTGTGATTCTAATAAAGCATCGCCGTGAAATATTGTGCTTCTAAACGCGCTGGTATCTGTATTGTACGGGTTGCCTTTGTAAGACATAACATGCAAGCGAAAGGTGAACTGAATGTTAGCACTTAGCAAGTTTTTATTCCCTGCAATGAACAACAGGCAGTCGAGTTACGGTAGAGTAAAGGCAAACTGTAAATGAAGAGAGAGAGAGAGAGATTTTTTGTCTCCAAGCACAGTCGACGCTCCATCCCATCCCATCCCATCCCATACCATACCATCACACACACACACACACAAAGTAACTAACTAACTAACTAATGGTGAATCTAGATATTTCCAACACGGCGAGCACCGAGGCACAGATATCCTAGACACCGTGAGTGAGGCAGCCGAAGGAAACTAAACTGGTCGCGAGGTTGCTTCCAGAGAGAGAGAGAGAGAGAGAGAGAGAGAGAGAGAGAGAGAGAGAGAGAGAGAGAGGTGGTACACAAGAGTGCACACACACACACACACACACACACACACACACACACACACACACACACACACACACACGTCCCCATTTGACAGTAACTGAAGGACACACAACCAATCCTTCCCCCTCTTGCTCCACTTTCTCCTGACAGGGGTGAGGGGAGTGAGGATGGGGTTTGAGTTTCTCCCCAGTGGAGGAAGTGGCCACTGTGTTTCAGTAAAGACTTAATTGCTCTCTTTTGGAGTTTTATCTAGTGACTTCTTGCCCCAAGCCTGGTGTACGGAAGCACCCGTGGGTCGACCTGGAGCAGTGGTGGTTCTCGAGGACTCCTGGTGGTGTTTTGCCCCCATGGTGGCACGGCACGGCACGGCACAGCACGGCACGACACAGCGCAGCGCAACACAAAGATGGACTTGGCAGGCAGTGGGGGGCGGTGTGCCTCCAAGTGCGCGGTATGTCAAGGCAACGGCAGGACTTTTTCACGTCTCCGCGTCCCTCCGCCGCCTTGGCCTTGTGGCACAGCTGGAAGCGCCCATAGAAGAGAAACACCCGGAACATGGTCCACGGGGTACCCCTCAGACCAGCGGCAGGAGGCAGGGGAGGCGGAAGGGAGAGATGCTGCCTTAAGCGATGGACTCTTTTATCCGCTCCAAAGTCTTGAGCTTCTCGGGATCGAGATCCGGAGGACCGTCGCTGGGACTTGGGGACTTGGGCGAGGGCGAACGCTCCTCGCTGCCCCCGAGGTCTCTGGTGCCGCCCTCTGCCCCGCACGCCTCCATGCGCATCTCCATGGGGCCCTCGGGAGCAGGCGGGGGAGGAGGCGGGCGTCCTTCGTCGTCGAGGATGAGCGCTTCGCCCTCGACCTCAGAGCGCTCGGCCTCGGGGTGATGCGCGTCCTCGTCCTGGTCAGCTTCAGCCCGTGAATCCTCGTCGGCGCGGGCCTCCACTACCGGCGTGGCGGCCGTGATGACAATCTGCGCCACGCCGAGGCCTGGGGGTCCAGGTCCACATCAACACTCCCTCTCTGGCGGTATCAGGCTACTGTGACCGCCGGCCCGAGCAAAACGGGGCTCGGCGTGACGCAACAACGCAACGTGGCGGCACTCGCTCCGACAACGCGCCGCGCAGCACCCAGACCCGTCCCGACCCGCCAGTGTAGGAACAGACTGACTCAGTAGTCACAAAGCATCACTTATTCACTCACTCACTCACCACTCAGGGATAGGACTCACCAGTCGCAAGGAACCACTCACTCACTCACCACTCAGGGATAGGACTCACCAGTCACAGGGAACCACTCACTCACTCACCACTCAGGGATAGGACCCACCAGTCACAAGGAACCACTCACTCACTCACCACTCAGGGATAGGACCCACCAGTCACAGGGAACCACTCACTCACTCACCACTCAGGGATAGGACCCACCATTCACAAGGAACCACTCACTTACTCTCCGCTCAGGAACAGATTCACTCTCACTCATCAATCACAGATCACAACTCACTTGATACTATTCAAACAATAGACATCATTCATTTTTCTCAATCACTTACTCTTGACTCACCCGTTACCGGCCAGATCGCACTCTGACTCACCCTTAGAGCAAAAATCCATCCACTCATGCAGCAGTCAGGAGGAATGCTTTCCCAAGTCACCGATCAGGACAGAGAGGCATGATACAGGCATTCCAAGTGAGAAGGGCATGCACAGGTATGCATGGCGGAAAGCGTTCGCGCACACGCACACGCACGCACGCACTCGCGCACACACACACACACACACACACACACACACACACACACACACACATACACACACACACACACATGTATATAAGTGCAATACAATATGCTAAATAAGTGCATCAGAAGGAGAAATAATACAATATACTTTACTGTGCTAGATCTGAAAAAACACTACTGAAAAGTTAAACTAAATTACAATGCAAAAAATACACTCATTATCAATATTGCCATGAAAACTACAACTTTAAGTTCATGTATATGTTCAAACAAATTACTTCAAGTGCCACAAAATCCAGGCAATGCATAACAAAATGTAAGAAAGAGAGGCAGGCGGTAGCCGGGCGGGGCGGGTCACCGGGTGCCGGGCGAGGCAGCATCGCAGATTGCTGTCATTCCTGAGTTGATCTCAGCCCATAGAATTCAATAACTAGTCTGATTGTCTTCTTTTTCTCTGTCTTTCAGAAAAGTTGGCGCCATCATACACAAAAAACAAACAGAAGAAATATTCAGTACATGCGATATTTTTTCCCTTACGAGAAGAAACGAACATCAAAAACGATTACGAAAACAAAAATATGGAGAAGTGTTCGTTTCTTGTGATCTCAAAACGGGAAAGAAATCATTGTACGTGCAACGCCTTCTTCCCGTGCACTGATACTAACTAAATAAGGGCCCGTATTCTGGAACGCTCTGCTCTCACACCACGGCTATTTTCAAAGGCCATAGTTATAATCAACCAAACTCTCAAAACTGTTTCTTCTGTTAATAATGTGGAAATTTTGTTAATTTGTCACAAGAACGAAGAAAAGAAACATTTGATAGTCAGCTGATAGCTTAATCTAAAACACTTTGAATGTAGTCGAAGTGTGGCACAAAAGTGTTTCAGAATAAGATTCTAGCGCAACTTAACGGGCACATGGGAACCGTGACTATTAAAACCTGTGATGCACCGCGCGCTGGGCTGCGAGTCGGAGCGGGCCGCTGAAGCAATGCTACCTGCTCAACTCACCGTCAGACTCCCCTCCACTTCCTCCTTCAGTGGGGAGCTTGGGCTGGTTCTGCTGTTGACTCACGCTCGTCGCTGCTGCTGCTTTCCTGGCCCTGGCCTTCTTCCCCGCTGCTCCCTGCAGGGAAAACGAAATAAGATGACGATTTCATTCCATTCCTTCAATTTTGGGACCAAGAAGCTCGCACATGATTTTTTTTCCCCCTGCAGGTGAGTTACTTTATATTTGCGTTTCCCACATTTCTTGTGTAGTCTCATACACTATAAATCTATAAATGAATAGTTATTAGTTTAATCGAACATGAAGCTGAAAGTAAGATACTTAGTTTTGTATTTACTAGCCCTTGTTGTGTGAGTGCAACGGGGGCTGGCTGGCCTGGGATAGTGGGTGGCCACCTGGTTCTTGAGAACTAGTGGTAATTCATGCACATATACAGCATCACGATACATTTGTAGGTGGAGGTGCCAACACTTGTGGACAATGATTTTGATTCTACAAGCATTAAGTTTTGTATGCCTTAATCATTCATAGTCTACTGTGGAGCAAATTAATTAGACATTTTATACTTTGCAGAGGAAGAAGCGTTAGCATATACAGATCTTGCCTGATATCTATGATCTCCAATCCATGAAGAAAATGGGGATGAGGTGACTCTACCTACGGTTTTTTTTTTTTTTTAAGGCAACTTTCAGCCAGCCTCGACCTCCCGTACATCAGACAACAATCCTTCCAATACCAATAAGCTCACTACGGGTGAAAACCAAATGCACATATTTACAAAATATTACGATAAGGCAGCAATCATACAGAGCCTACATCCAGTACATCTCCCATTTCCGTCCTCGAAGCTACGATATCAGCCTGGAGCCAACCAGATAACAGCGAGACGTGCATGCACCACCAGCAAAGCGGAGAGGAAGGAAAAAGAAAAGAAGGAGGAAAAGAGACAAGAAATTATATGCACGAAAATATATACACTATTAACTTTGGACATAAAGTAAACTATAGGTATTCCTTATCTATAAAGGGGCAAACGTATGGAATGGAGGGAAGTTCCACATTCTAGCCAGGCAACAACAAAAGCGAACCAAAACATCACCAACCCAAAGGGTGGACAAAGGCAGCGCGGCGCAGCGTGACACCATCACTGGTCGCCTGACAACAAAACACAACACGATAAACAATCTGCTCGCTGCTCGGGCTCATGTTGAGCAGGACACACCCGCGCGCGCACGTACACACACACACACACACACACACACACACACACACACACACACACACACCATTAGCACAACCATCTATGCAACTCATTCAGTATAATGATGCAAACTTCACTTGAATGCACAATTACAAAATAAAGTATTAAAGAAAAAGTTTCAATCCGGAGCAAAACATGACAAAAAGTTACTTGGGAACATTTTTTCAAACATATACTAAGTTTTAATGAACCTTAAGTGTATATATATGTATGTATGTATCTATGTATCTATCTACATCTATCTATCTATCTACACACACACACACACACACACACACACACACACACACACACACACACACACATATATATATATATATATATATATATATATATATATATATATATATATATATATATATATATATATATAACCTTTTTCATCACACACATCCAATCCATCTTCCCCTAAAAATATAAGTAAAAAGATAAACAAATAAATAATAACACCATTGGCGCAAGCTGGGCAGGATGCAAGCGGCCACTGACCCCAGTGACAAATGCTCCTCCTCTCCGTGCCACGCCATCACTGTGGAGGGGCTTATAAACGCACTAGCATCAGTAGAATAGTGTGGGGCAGCTGGCAGGAACGAGCACTTCTAGTCACTCACCCTTAAAACAAACACTTTTATCTATACCTGCGATACGCATGCTTAACACTCAAATCTTTTTCTCTCTCTCTCTCTCTCTCTCTCTCTCTCCATAAAACAATCACAGGCATTACCATCATCTCTTCAATTCCCTCCCTCACCCACACAGCCAGCCTCCCCATAAGCATCCAAAAACTCCCTTTACACATCCGCTTCAATCTTTAATACCATTCCCTTGCATTTTTCTACGTCTTTTCCTTCCACAATACCATATTAAATACAAACATCACCATCCCTTCCCTTCCTCACGCACACAACCATTTAATTTCTGTTGTAGTTCCTTCCCTGTCTTTCCACTATATATATCAGCGTCCGTTCACACAATCGTTTAATACTTCGCTTACACTCTCTACTCTCTCTCCATGCAAGGGCGTCACTAGGAAGCAGCACTAAGCCAAACAAGACACTATAGGGCGTGGCAGTAGCGTTAACACCACACCACCTCCACCACCACCACCATCATCTATCTGATCACCTGCTGCGCCTCCACCTTCTCCTCCTCCTTCTCCTCCTCGGGCGGTGGGGGAGGAGGCAAGGGATCCATAGCAGTCTCCTCCAGGGTTGGTGGTGGGAAATCTGGCGCCTCATCCATGGAGGGCGGTTGGCCTTCGCTCTCCTATGTGAAGCCACGCACGCACGCACCCATAGTGAGAGACAGGTGAGGGAAAGAGAAGGTAAGACAAGGTGGTGATGCGTTCTCAGAGTGAGAAAAAAAAAACATAGAAACTGAGGAGAGGTGGAGTTTTTAAGTTACGTTATGTTTGAGATAAGAACCGTATTCCTAAATGTTTTGTGGTTTTGTCTCTTATTCCTACAAGCTCTAACGAAATTTACTCTGATGTGTTCGTGATTTTACATCATCAATGGAGAACGAAAGCAACTACGAAAACTTGGTTAGTGATCAGAGTACAAAGCGTTTAAGAATACAGCAAAGATGTGTAAGTAGTCATTATATGAGTTAAGTGTGTGTGTGTGTGTGTGTGTGTGTAATTACCTAGTTGTATTATACAGGGTTCGAGCGAGGCTGTGTGTGTGTGTGTGTGTGTGTGTGTGTGTGTGTGTGTGTGTGTGTGTGTGTAATTACCTAGTTGTATTATACAGGGTTCGAGCGAGGCTGTGTGTGTGTGTGTGTGTGTGTGTTGTGTGTGTGTGTGTGTGTGTGTGTGTGTGTGTGTGTGTGTGTGTGTGTGTGTGTGTGTGTGTGTGTGTGTGTGTGTGTGTGTGAATGAAATTAAGTAAGACCTTAATTCCCTCCCAGTTCTCGCCGTCCACACCTCACTCGGCACGTAACATAAACTGTTGTTGTGGACCCGTCAACCCAACACTTTATACACACAATTCTCTGCTTAAGATACATCATCAACGATCACCAATTCGTCCAAAAATATATGTATAATAACGAATAAAATAAATACATTAGTATGCAAAATGACATCAAATTACACAAAATGACGTAACATATAAAGTATATTAGAAACATTATATATATATATATATATATATATATATATATATATATATATATATATATATATATATATATATATATATATATAAACATACACACAGAGAATAAATAAAAAAAAAAAACATCATCAAAAAACACATCAAACAGCACACATAAACTCTTATAATAAAGCATGACATACCAGTAGCTTTATAGTGGCTGTAAAATTTAAAGGCACAAGCATTAAGGTGCATTTACAAACATCGGTGCTGTCACCACACACAAAATAGCAAGAAAGAAAATAATGCGGCAGCACACTAAAGCAAAATCATATACCTAATAAACACAGACTTCATAATCTTTAGGTAACCGATATAAAGGTTCCGTGCGTGCAGATATATAAATATCACGACGCGTCTACCCTCACACTCGCCCGTTTCTGAAACACTCTCCTCTCTCACCACTACTCTCAATGGCTAGCGATGAATTGATGTTTCTCCTGTCATCCATGTAGAAATCTTCTTAATTTGTCAACAGAACAGTAAAACCATCTTTAAAACTCGTACAGATTCATTTATAGCCTCTTGAATGTAGCAGAGATGAGGAAGCGCTCGAATGTTTTAGAAATATTAATTGTTTGTATAGGAGCGTCTGGCGGTGATGTGACGAGAAATCATTTTCTTTTCCAGCTCCCATTTACAATCATACGCATTGATATTCTTATTTCTTTTTCAAATGAAACTATTTACATTGATATAGAAAAAGAATTATCAATATATAAACTAGATCATATCTTTCTTGTCATATTTATAATCATATTTAATACAATTTTTTTTTCTCTCCAGCCAATTAAAATATTTAGACGGATTTAAAAAAAGACAAAATATTAACAATAATAATAAGCATAAAGGTCCACCAAAACAGAGCCTTGTGACATGTGAGACGAAAAATGGAAGTTGGTGGCGTGTAGAGGAGAAACTATGAATATTAGATTCAATTAAAGGTCATTCCGATACACGCTAAGTATAGCGGCTGGGTGAAGGCCAATCAGCATGGTGATTGCTCGGTAAATAGGATGATCTAAGAGAGCGCGTGTTGATATTGACAAGGATCTTTCGTAATCATATCAACAATTGCCTGCACTCGGAAGTGTTCTGCTGGCCTTACATAATAAACATAAATGCAACTCAATTCCTGTGACTGTTTGCAGAACCAGTCAGTGGTAACTAATCAGCTGTGGTTTGTGCTCATCTGACATGACTTGCTGCATAATGTACATTCATCCCTCCTTAAATCTCTAAGCAAAGAAGCTCTTGAACTGTGAAACACGAAGCTTACGTGGCGTCAAAGTGTGTGTGTGTGTGTGTGGAGAGAGAGAGAGAGAGAGAGAGAGAGAGAGAGAGAGAGATTGTTGTAAAAGTGTACATCAAAGCAGGAGGTCGGAAAATGCCGGCCTCCTACGAGGGAGGGTAGTTATCAGACCTGTTGGAGGGGAGTTAAGTGTGTGTGTGTGTGTGTGTGTGTTGCCAGCCTTTACCCTACGGAACGAGCTCAGAGCTCACCGATCTTCGGGTAGGGCTGAAACCACATCACACACTACAACGGGACAGCGAGGCCACAACCCCTCGAGTTACATCCTGTACCTACTTGCTGCCTGGTGAACAGGAGCTTGCCCATTTGCCTCACCACGCCCGGGACTCGGTTGTGAGCCGAGCGGTGTGTGTGTGTGTAGTTTGCTTCATCCTCATTTTCAGAATGTTTCGGATCTGAGTTAGGCATATGTGCCAACCCTGCATATGTCACTACACAGTGCTACTTGTTAAGAACAAATGGCCAGACAAATCGACTGCGAGCAACATTTCGTATCTCGAATTACTCGTAAACGGAGGTCCCCGAGATTCCGGTGTGTGCGTGTGTGTGTGTGTAAAATTCTTTCCATTTTTATTTATTAATATTTTTCAGACGAATGATATCAAATAATTCTGTGCAGAACAAAACGAAACTGCCGAAATCTTTAAAGTTATAATATCTTCAGATAAAAAATGTATACACGGGAACAGCTAGTAAATGGCACTATATAATTGAGTTTTAATTCAAATTTATTTAGGTCGAAGTAGAGTTTAGACAAAACAATCTAGAGTAAATTACCATGTAGTACATGTACTGTATTAGTATAATATCTTCAATTACATGTATAAGTATAGAAGCAGTACAAAATGTGAAGGTTCAATAGGGATCATCCATGTTCAGAGCAATGTAATACCAGTGGCTGTGCCAAAGGAGCTCTGGGCAGCTTGAGTCTCTCTCATCCCCACCCAATAATGAGCCAAGCCTCTCGTAGTCCCCCCCCCCCCTCAACACCAAATTAAAATTTTTCTACACCACTGTGTAATACACTGTAAGTTACTATGTTACTGTACAGGCAAAAGGGTTAAGTCACCCAGTAGATTTAATGGAGCTGGAAGGAAAAAGTGGTGCAATACATCCTGCCCTGCCCTTGTATCCAACACAGTGGGCAGTGAAATGATATATATATATATATATATATATATATATATATATATATATATATATATATATATATATATATATATATATATATATATATATATATATACAAAGAAAAACAAAAGTGGCCATGATGTCTTGAGGCCAATTAAAACATTTATGTCAAAGAGCACATAAGATACACGTAGCAAGTATTTTGTTCCCACTGACTACACACCACAGCTAAGTGTGCAGGAATAGGTAAAGCTTTAGTAGAATGCAAGGTTGTTTCAACTTAAATAAAGCTCATGTGTTCCATCTTTATAGTGGTATGAGAGAGATCTTTTGTCTTACAGGAAGCTGAAAGGCAAGACTTAGATAACAGTTTCAGGCTCACACTAGACAGGTAAAGCAGTTTAGTTGACTGGTAAGGCATAAAGCTCACGTGTTAGGTCAGGAGGCTTTGTAAAGGCTGACACACAGGGCTGAGAGACGCGGCTGGTGCACGGCAGAGAAGGAAATAGACAAGGCAGAACAGTAGGGCAGTGACAGGTGCAGAGGAAAAAACAAAGGGAAAGACTGTTCCACAAATCCATGTGTGTGTGTGTCTGAGTGTGTGTTAACCAATGCCTGATCACAAGCAAACCCACCAGTTACTCTCTTAGTGCGAGCTTAGAGCTCATTACTACCAATTCTCCAGGTAAGACTGTGACATCACATGCTTCACACCCCATGCTCCTAGTCAGAGAAGACAGTAACTGTCCGATTTGTCAGTGGATAAATTCCAGAGTGACCAGCCTCATGTGTGTGTGTGTGTGATCATGAGTTATCCACGTTGTCTTTACCCTCTCAGTGCGAGCTTATTGTTCAGTATTACCAATCTTTGGATAAGGCTGTGACGTCACACCAGACACCTTTCTCCCTGGTCAGGGGAGACAACTACCTCACTTGTCAGAAGAAAAATCCCAGAGTTAACAAGTCACTAGAGGGATTCGAACCTATGCCAGCCTTGGTAGCCAACACTACTACTACTGAGCCACGAGGCTGTATGTGTGTGTGTGTGTGTGTTTGTGTTAGATTACCACGAGTAAATCTAACGACTTTAGTAGGTTACTTAATTTACTTATGTTATGTTCTTATATAAATTGGATTTGATAAACAAGAGAGAGAGAGAGAGAGAGAGAGAGAGAGAGAGAGAGAGAGAGAGAGAGAGAGAGAGAGAGAGAGAGAGAGAGAGAGAGAGAGAGAGAGAGAGAGAGAGAGAGAGAGAGAGAGAGAGAGAGAGAGAGAGAGAGAGAGAGAGAGAGAGAGCAACATTCACAAGCTCAGGGATTCCGTGAATACAAAGTTCACCTCAGTTATAGTAGTAGTAGCAGTAGTAGTAGTGGTAGTAGTAGTAGTAGTAGTAGTAGTAGTAGTAGTGTCAGTAGTAGTATCAGCAGCATTAGTACAGGTAGATGTTGCAGTAATAGGGGTAGTAGTAGTATAAGAATCGGCACCAGTAGTAGTAGTGGTAGTGGTAGTAGTAGTAGTAGTAGGATGAGGGGTAGCAGCATCAGTTGCGTTGGAGGCGGTGGTGGTGGTAGAGGTCGTGGGTAGTGGTGGAGGCACATAAGGAGAGGTGTGAGAGGAGGGGGGAAGAGGAGCAGGAGACTCGGCAGATTGGATGACATCTGGGACATCAGCTGCTACCTTTACTGATGCTGACTCCTGCACACACACATACACACACACACACACACACACACACACACACACACACACACACACACACACGGAAGAAGAGTGAAATTCAATCAATTTCCAACAATGTAAAGATATAATACAAATCATGTGAGAGAGAGAGAGAGAGAGATCGGTAATTAATCACTTTTGTCTACATCTCTTTTACAATCTATTTAACATAGAGTAACTTGATATACATATGTATGAAGTTTATAAGCTGAAAAATAATAAATATAATAATAATAATAATAATAATAATAATAATAATAATAATAATAATAATAATAATAACAATAATAATAATAATAATAATAATAATAATAATAATAATAATAATAGTAATTTGCATGTGAATAAGAAGGAATATGTGTGTGTGTGTGTGTGTGTGTGTGTGT
>CM035183.1:4675583-4680004 GCA_020233015.1 Callinectes sapidus | reverse complement strand
GAGAGAGAGAGAGAGAGAGAGAGAGAGAGAGAGAGAGAGAGAGAGAGACGAGAGAGAGAGAGAGAGAGAGAGAGAGAGAGAGAGAGAGAGAGAGAGAGAGAGAGAGAGAGAGAGAGAGAGAGAGAAACTTTAGTCGTATTTGTCAAACTGAATATAAATCAGTTTAATGCAGAACGGTGTGTGTGTGTGTGTGTGTGTGTGTGTGTGTGTGTGTGTGTGTGTGTGTGTGTGCAATAGTCGTGTCATAACTCAAGTCGTAACTCTTGAACAAAACGTGACTCAAGGCTTTACAGATTTACAGAGAGAGAGAGAGAGAGAGAGAGAGAGAGAGAGAGAGAATCCTGTGGGTGTCAAGAGTGGTCAATATTTATTTTCCGTCCCAGTGTACAAAGGTTAAACAGAATCAGTATTTTCTTTCGAGATTGCGAGTGACTGGGCGTCCGTTTTCTATAGCGGAAATAAAATTGTTGTAACACCAATTATAGAGTATACCAGAATTTTTTTTCCATATAAAACTGGCTTCATCGAGTTCAAAGATTAATTTCAAGAACAGGAACTATTAGCTTGGAATAGAATTAGAATTTGCTAAAATTAAAGATCAGCGTCATGAAGTTTAAGTGATATGTATAAACCATTCCTAAATCTTTTACTACTTCAGGTGTCAAATGAATAAGACATGTTATTATATGTGTAAAGTGTTACTAAGGACAGAAGGGGGAAAGAAAAAGAATGTTCAAAATGCCGATACAAAAATAAGTAAATCATGAAAGTATGTGGACAGAAAATAGTTCAGTGTTACTTGTGAGGGAAGATGGCAACTCAGTGTTACTTGTGAGGGTGTGTAGGGAGTGCAGATAGTAACTCAGTTGTCTGGTGAGGAAGGTGTGTCTGAGGACTAACGAGACGCGACACAACAGATTCTTTTGCCAAGTTTAATTAACAAGATAATGACATGGACATTATGTAACACACAGGTCTACTGACGGACTCGCTGCTGGCGGTGACTAGGGCGACGGTCTTAGCCTACGGGACTTACTGGAGGGGCATGAGAGGGGTGGGGAGGGGTGGGGGCACACCAGCTCGTGGCGGCTGGAGGAGTATCTTGGCTGTGGACGCTGCTGTGTGGAGTTCCGGGGAGCACTGTGTGCTGCTGTGTTGCTGAGTGTGTGGGATTCCTGCTGAACTGAACAGGTGCCACTGGTGTCTCGTCCTGCTGGCGGGTGTGGGGCAGGACCGAGGCTCAGCAGCACAGGGAAGAGGGACTCCCTGGTGAGCCTCCGTGGGCGCAGCATCCACCTCGGCGTTATCACATGGGCTGCCTGATTCCTTCTCTTTGTCGTGGTTTCTGCAGAGGACAGAGGCGCCGCGCCCCAGGTGGCTCCTCCCTCTGATAAATATGTACACTAACTGAAGGATGTTTATACCGCTAGAAGCCTGCTGGGGTTGCACTAGTGGTGTCCTAGCTACCTTTGTACAGGGGGCGGGGCAGAAGAGTGACATCGCAGTAACGCCCACATCGAGCGGCGGCTCAGGGGGCGGCCGGGTGAGGGTCGCTGGGAGAGTCCGGGGAGGCCCTCACCCGCAGGTCTGTGGGTGAGGGGCAGTGCGTGGGGGAGGGAGACTCGGACGCCCGTAACACGCCTGCCAGTGGCCGACCGGCGTCCCCGAGGTGCAGCTCCGCCTCGTCGTGGTCACGCGGCGAGGGAGAAATGACCAGCCGCCCGTCCAGAGGAAAGAGGCGCCCCTCCAGCCTGGTGGCCTCGCCCTTGAGCAGGTCCTGCCGCTCCAGCCGTCCCGTCTCAGGCCGCAGCTCGGGCTTGAGCAGCTCGGGCCGGACCGCCTCGGGGCGCACCGCGTCAGGCCGCAGAGCCTCGGGCCGCAGCGCGTCCCTCAGAGGATCAGAGGAGGACATGTGCGGCAGGAGTGGCAGCCCTGGAGGGTAGAGGCGGTAGGCCAGTGGCTTTTGTAGGGCGGCTGCAGCAGCGGCATGTCGGTAGTACAGATCGACGGAGGCTGCAGGGCCTAGAGCTGCTGCTGCGGCTGCTGCTGCTGCGGCTGTAGTGGGCTGCGGTGAGTAGGGCCAGCTGTAGGATGGCCCGTAGAGCCTCTGTAGGGCAGCGTAATTCCCTGCTTCGGCCAGCAGCTCCAGACCCACGGCCGTCTGTCGCTTCCACTTGGTTCTGGTGGGACACATTTGGTGTAAGTCTCGTGTCAGCACAGGTGTGCCTCCCTCTTCCACCCTGCCCCCTCACTCCCCCCCCCCCCACCGTCCACTAACTCCCCCACCTGCATGCAACTCTTAGTGACTTTGACGCCTCTTATCAAGTGCATAAATGTGAATGATATTCAACCTATCAACATGAAGAGCAAGAGCCAGCCTGCACCACTGCTGATCGAAGGACCCTATGTACCAGCTGGCGTGTGGCGATGTTGAGGATTTAGTGAGAGTGGCTCATCAGGTTTTCATTTGATTGTAAAGTCATTAAGCATTTATATTTGACCAATTGTCCGATAGAATGTTATTGGGATATTACTTATTAAGAAGTTATTTCCAAGTAAAGAGGATAAGCAAGTGACATTATGAGCTTCAATTCCACGGCTGTGATTACAGCGAGTCTGGGATCGTTATCTGTAGTCATGAAAACTTCAGGTCCTGCCGCGCGCACAGGACAGGAAGAGTGGAGAGGTTATTGTGCTCACTCACCGTCTGTTCTGGTACCAGGTCTTGACCTGCGTGTCGGTCAGGTTGAGCTTGGCCGCCAGCTCCATGCGGTCCTGCACACTCAGGTACTTCTGCCGCTCGAAGCTCTTCTCCAGAGTCTGCAGCTGGTGGTCGGTGAAGGCCGTGCGTGCCTTCCGCTGCTTCTTGAAAGGCTTGCTTTCGTCAGATCCTGCGGACACAGACCAAGATGAAGAACATTGACTGACGTGTGTGGCAATGACGTGAAACAGTGATTTTTGAGAGACATAACCACCCTTACCACAAATAATCACCCACACACACACACACACACACACACACACACACACACACACACACACACACACACACCAGACCACAATGGACACATCCTTGTCTTGTTCCCAAAGATTGAGTCAAAATGTCACAGCAACACTACCAGGATCAGTCATCAGGTTACGCGCTGCTCTCACGCCTAACACTAATGGGAAGGATCACCTTTTTCCTTTGTAACTTTGACGAGATTTTTAATATTCCCGGAGGGCTCTCTCTCTCTCTCTCTCTCTCTCTCTCTCTCTCTCTCTCTCTCTCACTGCAGAACAGGGACGGCGTCATTACAGCAGAGGCGTAATTGCTGCGGCCGTCACGCCGTCATTTTCTCTATTGGACGCCGAGCTTGATGACGCGAATTGCACCCAGTAGATGGCGCGGAATGAGTGCCTCCATCTAGCGGCGGATAATTGAACTGGCCGGCGGTCATGAGGTGAAGTGGTCCCAGTGCGCCAGTGTCCCTGCACGCTGAGGACCACGCCGAGGGTCACTTACACCCAAACTTCACGTCCTTAAAGCGAGTCAGGGATGTTGTTTGAAGGTGTTTTTGTTTACTCGTCCGAATGTCGCGCGCGTGTCGCCTTTCCGTGTGTGGAAGAGAGAGAGAGAGAGAGAGACGTGGCGTGTCCTCTGCAGCGACTCACGCGAATGGAAAACAAGGAGATTGAGTTGAAATTCCACTAGTAACCCTTTGCACCCAGTTTATGGTTATTTACAGGACTGGGCGCGGCACCTTTGAAGCAAGAAGGGAGGAGGAGGAGGAGGAGGAGGAAGGGTACAAGGCACACAGGGTAGCAAGGGACGCTGGCTAGATAGGTTTGAGGGGCACCGGTGAATGTTAGGATGGTTTATGATGGTGGAAATGTAAATCCTTTTTTTCATGTCTGGAAGTAAATGTTTTAGTAATAAATAAAAAGAAGAATGTGTTTTTACAGAAAATGGAAGGAAAATTGTTAATATTTTTCTTTTTTTTCGTGGTGTTTTAATGGTTGTGGTTTAACAGTGTATGGTTTCTTGGTTTGATTTTATTGTTTCATGTGTGTTACTCTATTTCATTTGTATTTAATATTTTTCCTCTTTTTTCTGCATTATTCACATTTTACCGTATTTATATAATTGTTTGAAGTATTATGTTTCCTTTCCACTACTTTGACTCTATATTACAGCATTGTATTCATTCTATTACTGTATATTTGTAGTTTTTATCATTACATATCTCTAGTACAGTATTCATCTATTACTGTATATCTTCATTACAAACCCAATTTTCTGCATTTCTACACTGCACCTCATCTATGAACATACAAGACATACAAAACAATGCTCTGTACCTTCCATGTATCCCACTAAAAACTCGTCTGTAGTGCAATGACAAGGAGTAACAAAGGAAGCTAATGTGTCTTCGTGTCTC
>CM035183.1:4665583-4670583 GCA_020233015.1 Callinectes sapidus | reverse complement strand
ATACTAGGACGCTCACTATCATTCATTTATTCTCTCACTCATTCGCTCTCATTTACTCTCACTCGTGCTCACTTGCCTACACTCATTCATTCTTTTTTCACTCACTTCTTGACCAGCATACTTGTTCATTTACTAATTCCTTTTTTATTTTCTTTCTCTCACTCATTCATTCATTCACTCTCATTCAATTACGTTCACTCATTCATTCTCGTTTGTTCACACACTTATTCACCACCAGGCTGATTTATTCACTTATTCCTTCTTCCATTCTTGTTTTTCTCCCACTCATTCATTCATTTACTTTCAATCATTTACTCTCATTCATTCTCATTTACCTACGCTCATTCATTCTAGTCTATTCACCCACTTACTCATCAATAGATTTATTCATTTACTCCCACCTTCTCTCGATTTTTCATTCACTCTTTCATTTACTTAGTTGCTCATTCATTCATTCACTCCGTCACTTCTTCATTTTCCTGTTCAGTCACTCACTCATTCATTCTCGTCTATTCACCAACAGATTTATTTATTTTCTCACTCTCTCTCACTCACTTATTCATTCTCTCATTCATTTACTCATTCATTCATTCATTCACTCAGTCATTCAGTCATTCAGTCAGTCACTCGCTATCATACATTTCATACTTTTTTTTCACTCAGTCCTCACTTTTTCTCACTCCTCTGAACCATCAAGAGTTTTCTGAGAACCTGGAGTATCCTGTAAAACCTGACAATTTATTGAATCTTGACACTTTAGAAGACTTGAGATTGAAATATTAGAACACAGTGGAAGGGAGGCGCATTACTGTACTACATAGCTCTGTTACTGCATTCCTTCTTACTTTTCTGGTTTTCTCTTCTTTATCCAGTGTATTTATCAAGCAGAAATATTCGTGTGGTTAATTAAACTATCGATTTCCTCTACCACACTGTCTTAAATAGCCTCTCTACCATACACACTTATTTGCTGCTGCTCATTCACGTTTCCTCATTTCTCAACTTAACCCGGAACCTCCCAAACTGTCAAGTATTTTCAGTAATTTTCATTCATTCTTTCTTCGAAGTCATCCATACTCATTTCCTTTCACCCCTAATTAATTTTCATCCTCCCCACCAACCGTAGACTCATGGGATAGTAAAGACAAAGCCTTCTCCCCACCAACCACTCTTCATCTAAAATGAAATATAGTAATAGTGAATACGTCTCCCACTGGAATCTCCCATGGAATAGTAACAGTGAAGGCTTCTCCCCACCAACTAAGATAGAATAAATGAAGACTTCTCCCCGCCAACCACTCCTAAACGTCTCACCTCTTCCCTGCTTCAATGTAATCACTAACACCGCCGCAATATTGTAATAGTGAAGGCTTCTCCCCACCAGCCATGAATCAAGATAGAATAAATGAAGACTTCTCCCCGCCAACCATTCCTACTCATCTCACCTCCTTTTTACTTCAATATAATCACTAATTTCGCCACGAGATAGTAATAGTGAAGGCTTCTCCCCACCAACCATGAACCAAAATCAAATAGATGAAGGCTTCCCCCACCAACCACTAGAATAAATGAAGATTTCTCCCCGCCAACCACTCGTACACGTCACACCTCACCTTCCTGCTTCAGCATAATCACTACCACCGCCACTTTCTCACGGCTCACTATAACTGCTTCCTATGTCAAGATTCAAGGCGGCTTCAGGCACGGGTTCGCTTCCTGGAGGCTAATTGTTTATCGTGTAGGGCGACGAGGGGAGGGGCGGGGCGGGGCGGGGCTAGGTGGGGTGGGATGGGGCGGGGCAGGGCGGGGCTAGGTGGGGTGGGGTGGGGCGGGGCAGGGCGGGGTCTCAGTGTGGCGAGGCGAAGCGAGACAAGTTGCATAGCGTTTCAAGTTATGTTGTTTTGTTGTCTTGTTTATACCAGTGTAGGTTAATTCGATACTCATGTGGTCGTGTTGTGGAATGTGTGTGTGTGTGTGTGTGTGTGTGTGTGTGTGTGTGTGTGTGTGTGTACTCGTTCCCAGAATATTATGTGTCAATTAACTGATGTAGATCACCTTTCCTTTCCTTCCCTTCCATGTGAGTACTGAAATGATAACGATGATAATTGTAGTAGTAGAAGTAGTAGTAGTTGTTGTTGTTGTTGTTTTTGCTGCATCTACCGTCATTGCAGTAGCACATTAATGATTACATGAATAGAATGTAACAGATCATAACATAGTAGTAGTAGTAGTAGTAGTAGTAGTAGTAGTACTAGTAGTAGTAGTAGCAGCAGCAGCAGTAGTAGTAAACCCGTACATTTTTACCGATACAGTACGTCATAAATCACTCCAATTCTAACCATAACGACAAGTAATGCATTCTTCAAACACTTACTAATACCCTCACATCACACACACACACACACACACACACACACACACACACATACACACACACACACACATACACACACACACACACACACACACACACACACACACACACACACACACACACACACACACACACACACACACACACACACACACACACACACACACACACACACACACACACACACACACACACACACACACACACAACATCGATTAATTCCTCGCTCCCTTTTATCGCGGTGTATCTGGACCCATGTTTAAGTGTCTCGTTCTTTCTTCCCAATCTAACCTGTTGTGATAAGATCCAGCCTAAGATCCACCATTGATAGAAAGAACCCCAGCCAGCCCTTTGTGTATTTCTCAAGACTTTCACCGTTCTATTTCTCTCTGTGACTTATTGTTATTCTTCTTTATTCTTTTTTTTTTTCATTGTCTTCTCCCCTTTCCATTTTTTTCATTCATTTCTATTCCTATCTCTTGTCTCTCAACTCTCTCCTTCTTCTAATCATGTTAATTTTCTTTTTCTTTACTCCTTTCCACTTCTTTTTTTCCCTATTCCTTTCATTCTTTCTTTTAATTCCTTCCTTGTATTCCTTTTTTATTGTTCTCATATCCATTCCTTTCTTCTCCCTTCCTCTTTTCCCTATTCATTTTTCCCACATACTCAATTTTATCCTATTCTTTTGCCTTCCCTCTCCTTTCCTCCTTCCCTTTTCCTTCCCTCCATTTCCATCCGCCTTTCCTCCCTCCAGCACCTTCCATTGCTTCTCTCAATTCATCCCATTCCTTCTCCCTTCCTTCCCGCACCGAGAGAGAGAGGGAGAGGGCGAGGGAGGAAGGCCTTAAGGGGAGAGGTGTTCCGCCCCAGCAGCGTTCCCCCTCAGTTCCGTATCGGCAGGTCAGAGGCTCGCCTTAAGCCCCTCCTCTTTACGTCTTCTCTCCGTCACCTCGAGGCGTCCCAGCGATACTTTACGGGTTCAGGGGCAAGGCGGAGGCGTCAGCGGGGCCCAGCGGTGCTCTAGACCATGTTGCGGGCCAGATAAAGCCATAATTAGGTGTCCTGTGTTCCCTGCCTCTCACCATGCATTAACGCCGCCGCTGACCGAAAGGCGTACGCGATACCTAACTGTGACTCCCCTTTCGGTCTCTATGCCCTTGGTTGTAGAGGTGGATTTTGTGGTGCTCCCTCCCCTGGCACTCCGTCGCTGGTGCCAGGGGTCGGAAGTGCCAAGTCAGGGGGCGTCACTCGTCTGGAAACACCGAAGCTTCCCGCCTCTTGTGGCCACTGCGCCGCTCAAGGAAACTCAGGTGAAGTTTGTCTCGTTCTGCTAATGGCGCGGTTTTTCTGTTCGTGGTTTCTTTGGTGGGTCTTTAGTGGTCTTGGGTTTTCTTTCTGGTTTGTGGGGGTTTTAAAAGTGTTTTCTTTTTTTCTTTGTTTCCTGATGTGTTAAGGAGGAGAATTAGTGGTTTGTTATTGATTTTGTTTTCGTGTTGTTGTTGTTGTTGTTATTAGTTGTTATTAGTTGTTGTTGTTGTTGTTGTTGTGGTTTCCAAAGTGTTTTTCTTTGTTTTCTGATTTGTTAAGAAGGAAAATTAGTGATGGTGTGTATTTCATGTGGTTTCTATATTAATTTTGTTTTCGTGTTGCTGTTGTTGTTGTTGTTGTTGTTGTTGTGGATTCCGAAGGTTTCATTTTTCTTTGTTTCCTGATGTGTTAAAGAAGGAAAACTGTGGTGGTGTGTTTCATGTGGTTTGTGTATTGATTTTGTATTTGTTTCTATATTGTATTTGTTGTTGATGATGGTGATGATGATGATGATGATGATGATGATGCTGTTGTAATTTTTTCTTTGTTTTGTGTCAACGAGGAAAGAATTAGTTTTTCTATTTTCTCTTTAGTAAGAATAATTTTCATCTTCCTTATGTTTTTATTTTCTTAATGAATGTTTTCTTTTCTTTTTGGTTCTAAAGATATTTTCTGTACGGTATATGAAATTTTAATGAGGGAAAGAAATGTTTTTATTTTTTGTCATTACTGTTTCTTATTTCCCCTTGTTTACATGTCTTTTTTTATTACAGTTCTTAGATTTCTTGAAGTACTGATTGAAAAAATAAGTGTGTATTTCAATTTAGTTTCAATTTGTTCTTAAATTTGCTTGTCTTTAATTGTCTTTCGCGGTTTTAGTACTATAGTGTGTAAAAGCCAATTTCCTTCACTTTCAATCAATAAGGAAGGAAAACAGACAATGAAAAAACGAAACAAAATTATACTTAACCTCCCTGTGTACTGATAGACATGTTTCCACGCTGTATACGCGGTGACGAAAGTAAATGACGAGAAGAACCTTGATTAAAACACCATCACCTGTACACCTACCTTCATCACTGTCTACTGTACGCCCTATTTTACCTGTACTTTCCCACGCCACCCTGCTCCCCATTACCTGAGTCTCCTCCCACATGCTTTCTCTACTGTCACCACCACCACCACCACCACCACCACCGCCAGGCAACAAAACACACTCCGGCATCACTCTCCCTCCCTCATCACATCCATTCGTCCCACTTAATTGAATGGCGCCACCCGGGGGACACTCAGCCACTCAGCCCCATGAATACTTGAT
>CM035183.1:4630734-4641719 GCA_020233015.1 Callinectes sapidus | reverse complement strand
CTCTCTCTCTCTCTCTCTCTCTCTCTCTCCCTCTTCCTCGAGTGTGAAGCAAGCAAGCCCCGGGAAACGATAATGCCACTGAAAATCACCCTGACATTCCCTATAAACTATTCCCTATTTCCACTATTTTAACGCATTTCCACTCCCTTATTTGCCACACGCTATAGGAAGATGATTTCCTTCACTCGCACGCGGGATTCGAACGAGAGAGGGAGAGAGGGGAGGAGGGGGGGACAGAAGGGAAGGAAGGAAGGAAGGAAGGAAGGGAGGGGGAAAAGAGTAGCAGGATGGCAGGAAGGGTTGAAACGGGGAGGTAAGGAGGAGGAAAGGAGAGATGGTTGATGGAGCTATGGGTGGGTGATGAGGGAGAGGTGGAGGTACTGTGGGAGGGTGGGAGGGTGAGAAAGGGGGGGGGAGGAGGTGGTAAGGTGAAGATTACAGGTGTAGATCGTAGGATGCCGTCACCTATGCATGAGTTTGATTGGTAGGTAAGGTGTGACGAGAGAGAGGGAGAGAGAGAGAGAGAGAGAGAGAGAGAGAGAGAGAGAGAGAGAGAGAGCGTCACATCTAACACCTTATTTAATACCACGTCACTGAATATCTGAATCATATACGCTAAAAAAAAAAGCTAAAAAGATAAAGAAAAAACGTAGTTGCTCTATTACAGAAGATCCAGTCCTTTATCGAGTATGAAATAAGTGTTTGAACTCCTTTGGGAACTGTAATGTAAGGGTTTCACCTCTTTTTAACTGCATTATATCTATTATCTTAGCATCTTGAAGCTTTTACCAGTAATATTAATATTTTTTTTAACATTCCCGTAATGATGATGTGGTATGGACACAAATTATTCTATTCCTTATTGTTTTTTGTTTGTTTTTTTTCTTAATGTTTATGCAGGTGATCGTAGTCTTTATTTCCCTATTTTGTTTTCCATTTGTATTTCTTATCGATGTTGTTTTATTCATTTATCCATTTATATAGTGTTCTTGAGATAAACTTTAATCGCATACTTGAAATCCCTAAACACTTCCCTTGTCCCTAATTAGCCAAGCATTTCTCCTTAACAACACCCTTACCTTCCATTACACAAACCATTAACTCTTCCTTGTATTCCATTTTATTAGGTATTGTTATTGGGATAAACTTTAATTCCATACTAGATATCCCTAAACACTTCCCTTTTTTCCCTAACCACCCAAGCTCTTCCCCTTAACAACTAACATCCTTACCTTCCATTACGCTACGTCCATTACATTAACTTTTTCTTGTATCGCCTTTTATTCTTCATCATCTCATTCACGGTATAATTTTCTTCAGACAAACTTCATTGTAATCTTTGAATTATTCCTTTCACATACAAATTTATGCCCACATCCACTTTTCTTTCGTTTTTTTTTTCAAACCTCTCTCCCATTACTTCATTCTACCTACTCTTCTTCCTCTTTTATACACGAATACAGACACAAATCTATCAATTTTCCTTCTAGACCTTTCTCTTATTTTTTCACACATTATTGCTCTCATCTATCCAGTTTTTCTTTGGTTTTCCTCACACGTCTCTCCCATTCAGTCTATCTATTCTTTCTTCCTCTTTTCTACACGAATACAAACACAAATCTATTAACTCTCCTTCTGTACTTTTCTCTTATCTCTTTTCACACATTCCTATCAAGCCACACCTTTCTCTGATACCTCTAATCAATCTTAAATATACTCTTCATCTGTGCATTTGTTATCATCTCCATTGCACACTTCCGTCACTCCCTCTTTCCCTTAAATCTCTCGCCAGGTGTTCCATATACAGGTAAAGAGTCAACGGCCGCCCCTATAAACAGTGGCAGGCAGTAGGGAGTGTCTCTTGCCATTACCTATCATTAAGGACCCGCTCACCGCCCCCTAAACACGCTTCGTCGACACTCATTACCCATATATGATGACGCCGCCCTGTATGTTGTGTTGGGGTGTGGGTGGGTGAGTTAGCTGTGGTGATGTAATGAGGGAGGGTTCATAAGGGAGGGCAGGAGGGAGGGAGTCTGTGTGTGTGTGTGTGTGTGTTCCCTAAGTTTACACTGTCACATATGCACAAACATTCACTCGGAACAATTTTTCATTAGCTGTGGGCACATTTAATTGAAAATATAAGTAGTTCTCCGTATAAGGTTTTGTTTTGTTTAGTTTAGTGTGTGTGTGTGTGTGTGTGTGTGTGTGTGTGTGTGTGTGTGTGTGTGTGTGTGTGTGTGTATGTGTGTGTATACTTGCGTGCGTATGTGTGTATCGCTATGACACTCCCATAATGTTTTCTCATCCTTGACACACACACACACACACACACACACACACACACACACACACACGTCCATCAAGTGTAAAGAATGTTCTACTACTTGAAGAATGATTGAGTACTTCCCTTATTATAACTGTGTCCCTACAACACAGCCTCTATAATCAGCAGAAAATGAGGTGTAGGCTCGTGATGGGGGATTCACGCACCTTCTGTCACCTGGAAAGGGATCCAGGACTAATGTTTTATGTTCTTGTGGGATCTGATGCTCTTTCGTTTCATCTTTTGTCTCCTTTTTGTCCTTTAATTGTTATCTTTTTGTTATTGTATTTTTTGTGATTTCTTGTTTTTTGTTTATTTTTAGTAACATATTGTTCTTATTTTGTTTTCTTTTGTTTTCTTTTTTTTCCTCTATTTTGTCGTCATTTTCTTTTTTTATTGTTGTTTTGTTATGTATTTTGTTTGAATGTTTTTTATTGTCTTTGTCGTTGTTGCTTTTGTTGTCATTATTGTTGTTGTTTTTGTTATTGTTGTTGATGTTGTTGATGTTGTTAATGTAGTATTGTAATAGAATTCTCCCACTATCTCTTCGATCACACACACACACACACACACACACACACACACACACACACACACACACACACACACACACACACACACACACACACACAAAGCATTCATTTGAGATTAAATCGTGTTAACTTATAGAGCGAGACCATTCATTTTCCCTTTAATTCCTGTATTTTCCCCATTTTCTTACCCTCAGTTTGTCGTTCCCATTAGTCTCTCTCTCTCTCTCTCTCTCTCTCTCTCTCTCTCTCTCTCTCTCTCTCTCTCTCTCTCTCTCTCTCTCATTCCTACGCTCTTCCCTTCAATCTATTCACCATCTTTCCCCTTAAACCACACCAATCTCCTCCTCTCCTCCCCTCTTCTCCCCTCACCAAACACTCAGACAGACGGACAACCCCAAACAAAGAGAAGCCGCGTTATTTCCCCTTGTTATTCCCCTCAAGAGTGTGAACAATGCTGACTTCCGGAGAGGGGAGGTGGTGGTGGTGGTGGTGGTGGTGGTGGTATGTACCGGAAAGGAAAAGAAAGAAAAGGAGGAGGAGGAGTAGAAGGAGGACGGAGAAGAAGAAGAAGAAGAAGACATTGAGTATGAGGAATATGAGTGAGAAGAGGAGGAGGAGGAGGAGGAGAAAAATATGAAAAAGAAAAGAAAAGAAGAGAAGAAGAAGAAGAAGAAGAAGAACAACAACAACAACAACAACAACAACAACAACAACAACAACAACAAGAAAAACGATAAAGAAGAACCACAACGAGGAAGAAAAACACGAACAGAAGGAAGATAAAAGAGATATTACCTATCAAGAGAGAGAGAGAGAGAGAGAGAGAGAGAGAGAGAGAGAGAGAGAGAGAGAGAGAGAGTATGGAAATGCAAGCGCACCCTCACCTGCCTGTGATAATCAAGAAGAGCGAAGGTGAGAAGTACAGGTGAAAAAAAATACACACGAATATTCCTCTCTCAGTGCAACCCTTCTGTGTGTGTGTGTGTGTGTGTGTGTGTGTGTGTGTGTGTGTGTGTGTGTGTGTGTGTATTTTAGTCCCATGTTAGAAATGCAATTTTTTTCCACTTAATAAGAAAATTGTTTGTAATAATTAGTGATGCGTGAAAAATAATGTTGGTCTTCTATTCATTTGTTTTTTTTTTTTCACTTTTTTTATTTACTCATATACTTATTTGCTTTCTTAATGGTCTTCATCATTCACTTGTTCTTCAAAAGGTGATGGAAGCTTACATTTTATCACCACTACTATCACCACCACCATCACTACCACCATCACTATCACCATCGTCACCATCACAGTCATCACCACAAACAAAATATAGAACTCCCTCCTCACAGCGTTTCCATTATTATTTATGCATCTTGTTACCTTTCCCTCAGCTTTTCACTCTTTCCCCTCTCCCACTCACCTCTTCCCCTCACTCCTCCTCCCCTGTCCCATTCACCCCTTCCCCTCACCCTTTCTCCTCCTCTCCTTCCCACTCATCCTCTTGCATTCGTTCTCTCCTACTTTATCTCACTTCTCTTCCCTCTCTCATCCCCTCATTCTTAATCTCATCTTGTCGCTCCTTTCTCATATTCTCCTTTTTTTTATTCCTTCCTCACTTAATCATTTGTTCAAAACCTACCTCTTTCTAACCTTCGTCATTCTCTCACTCCTAATTTCAAGTTATTTATTCTCTATCTCATGTATTTTCAATCTTCCACTCGTTCTCCATTCATTTATTTGTTTACATTTTTATCTCTTCTCCATTCAGTATCACTCCTACTTTAGAATCCACATATACCTTTCGTTCTTTCATTCACTCATTCATCTCTTCCACTCACATTAATTGCCTCACTCTTACATTAATACTAATCTCTAACTCACTCCTTTGTTTATGTAGGAAGGAACACAAGACAAGACTAACACAATTAAGATGAAAAAAAGGCCCACTGTGGTGCCAATTCCTAAACAGAATCAGGAACAATCAAGAACTGAATGGACATGTCTTGAAACCTTCCTTTTCAAAGAGTTCATGTCACAGGGAGGAGGAAATGCAGATGTAGAGAGGGTTCCAGGGCTCTCATACATTTTCATTCACTCCTCAAAACACCATGCTTTCTCAAGACCCTCATAACTTCACACCACCTTCTCGCACCCCTCCCTCACCTCACCTCTGCCTCAACTCACCCCTTCTCTCACACCCACAAGACCCTTCCATCCTCTTACGTTTCTCTGTAGTTTACAAGACGATCCTTCCAGTCCTTTCTGTCGCCTTCCTGGAAAAACATTGATCTATCGCTGCCTGAAGTAATGTAGCGTCCAGGAGAGAGAATTAGCATGAGAGGGAGTGCGTGGAGGGGAGTGCCTGGAGAGGGGGAGTCTGGAGAGGGTGTGCCATTGAAAGCTAGATATGGAGAGAGCCAATATAACAGTGTTACAGCATCACACACACACACACACACACACACACACACACACACACATACACAGTGAACATACAGTAACTCATGCTATATATGGTATATAAGTCAGGAAGGCAAGGGGGCAGGGAGGCGCCTGCCCTATGACGTCACAGCTGATGACGTCACAGCTGATGACGTCACGGCTGATGACGTCACAGCTCTATATTTACGTAGCGTAAACCATTTTAAAAATGACCCCTCGATAAAACGCCTTTAGATCAACCTATTGTATATGATCCGACGTGATAAATAGGATAACTAATTCCCAAAGTATAAACACACTCCTAACAACAGTAATTGTAAAATAAATCCACGGGAAAAAAACCATTTTATGAAAATATGACCCTTTTTAAAACTCGTTAAATATCCATTAACTACCTCCTCAGAGGAACCAAAACCCATTTCAAAACAATCGATTATTTAATTTTAATTATTTTAAACACTTTAGAGTGAGTTAGAGGCAGAAATAACTTGTTCACAGGCTGATAATTAAGTTTTTAATGTAACTTTGACACCGCTAAATAACACTCTTCCTCTCCACTCATTTCACTGAACTTTAGGCATAAAACATCATTGTATATGGACTACCTCTTGCAATAAATAACAACTTGATACAGCCTCAAATAAAAAATTGCATTTGGCGTTTCAAGAAATTTAGCGCAAAAATTCCCCCTTATTTACCACCCTGATAACGCCAACCACAGCGATCTCCACCCCTTACACGCACGCAAGTCACTTGAAACACGCTGCAGTATTCATAAAAAGCGTTAAATTTGACTATTGGTCCCAAATAAACAGTCCAAGAACGAATATATGAGCCGGCTGGCGGAGGCCCCGTGGTGTGGTACGGCCCCCCTCCTATCTCACTCCCACTTTCATTAAACTTAAACTTGACCACGAAAGCTATGTCTGAATGGCTAATATGAAAGCTTATTACCATGGCAGCATACTGTGGCAAGATGAGCCTGTAATGATTGAGAGATATGGCTTAAAATGACCGATAAAATAAGAATCCAAGATGGCTTACCTTATTATATGTTCTTGTCACTGCACTACCTCCCCCCTCCCCCTCCCCCCCCACTAGTTATAATGTATAAGGTAAAAAGTTAAAAAGGGTAAAGGAGGAAGAATAAAAGGATAAATGTGAGAAAAGGTTATGAAAGAGGAACAAAAAGAAGAGAAGAGTAAGAACAAGGCGCTAAAAGGAAGAAAGGGATAAAAGTGCAAGAACATGACTAAAAAAAGAGGATAACACTTTAAAAGAGCAAGAACAAGGGAATAAAGAAGGCAAGAGATAGAAGAACAAAATGAAAGGGAGAGAAAAGAAGAAGAGCCAGAACAAGATGATAAAGAGAAGAATATTTGTAGTTTAAGACCTAATAAGATTTGAATTATGGAAGAGGTGGAAGTACATAGACAGAGAAGGAATAAGAGGAGTTGATGAAGAAAGAGGAAGAAGGAAAACAAGATGATGATGAAGATGATGATGATGAGGATGATGATGATGATTATATAAAAGAAAAAGAAAAAGATCAACAAATGAGGGAAAGTAGAAATTAGAACACGTAAAACAATTAAGAACGAAAACAAGAAACACAAAAATAAAAATAAAAAATAAAAAAAACACAGAAGAAGAAGAAGAGGAAAAAAATAAAGAAGAAACAAAATCACAACAAAAACCAGAAACACCACCACCACCACCACCACCATCACCACGACTACCACCACCACCATTACCTCACTATATCGACTTGCCCTAATGACTCTCCAAGGGGCTGCTACCTCGTCACATCAATCCTACCACACGGCCACCTTGAGCCCAGACCAGCAAGTTACGTGTCCAAGTTTAATCAGAGTTGAGCTATATATTGCAGGTGCTGAGGGGCTGGCCAGGTGCGGGAGGGGGGCGTAGCAGTAGAGTGAGGGTAAGAGGGTAAGAGGGGGAATGTTGAAAGGTTATCAAGGGGATGTGTAAGTGAGGGGGAAGTGATGAATGTAAAAGGGGAGGTTAAGAGAGCGTTTACAGACTGTGGTGAGTTAGTGGTGAGTGTGGTGATGGGTGGATAGGAGTGTAAATGAGGGAAAGGGAAGGATGGGAAGGTTTAAAGTTCTATCTGTCTGTCTTTATTTATCTATCTGTTTATTTTGTCTTCTTTTAAGTAGGAGGAGGAAATTGGCAAAGGGTAACAAAAACTGTGTATGTATCTTTTATTTTTTTCTATTTCTTATGTCTTTTTTCATTACATCTTTCTTTCCATGTCTATATCTCTATTTTTTAATGGGACGGGAATGTGAACGAAAGGAAAGGAATTATAAGATAAAGAAAGAACGTGTTTTAGGAAGAAAGAAGGGATATATTAAAGGAATGTATATAAAGATTGATACTATGAATGAGTGAATTCGGAAAAAAAATGTATAGTGAGGTATGAAAAGGAAAAGATAAAGAGTACTAAGAGAGGAAGTTTGTAGATAATAGTGAAGGTGATTATGAACGTAGGTGTGTGAAAATTATTATTGTGAATGTGTGAATAGAGGAAAATAGAAAATACATGGTGAGATATAAAAAAAACGATAAGATAAGGATAAAAAGACGATGATAGTGAAGGAAATAGTGAAGAAAGATATGTGAAAAGTGCGAATAAATGAATAACGAAGAAATGTTAGTATTGTGTTATGAGATTTGAAAAGAAAGATTAGCCAAGAATACAAAGGAGAATGGTAATAGTTATAGTGAAAGATGATGTACTGGTAAACCTCAAGGAACAAAACGGCTGAAGCTAAAAAATAAAGGAAATAATAATTAAACAAGAAAATATAAAAAACAAAGAATAAAACAAGAAAACTAAAAAAAAAAAAAAATTTAAACAAGAGTGCAGACAAAGAGGAGTAAGAGTGAGTAAGAGGCATTTAGTACAGAGTTGAGAGGTTGAGAGGGGAGACTGCAGTGGTTAAGAGTAAGTGTGGGGAGGGAGTGGACTGGCCAGCGTGAGGGAGGGGGTGAGAGGGGAAGTGAGGGGGGGCGAGGGGGGTCTGTATTTACACCGCACCACTCAGAGCTATCAACGTGTTACTTCTTAAAGCATAACACGGCACATTAACTCCACACAACCACCACCACCACCATCACCACCACCACTGCCGCTATTACCACTGCTGCTACTACCATTACCACCACCACCATCGCCTCTGACACCATTACTGCCTTTCCTTGTCATCACCATTGGCTTCCTTCATCACCACCACCAACACCACCGTCATTACACCATCACTATGTTTTTTATCACTTCTCTATTTATACCACCACCACCATCACCACCACCACCACCTCCACTATTATTAACAGTACTTTAGCTTATTGGCAAAATTATATACATTCTTACAAACGATCCTTATAAATAAAGAAAATTGTAAATAGATCTGTGTTGAAATCATAAGAGGAAAAGACAATAGGAATAACAATAAGCATTTAAAACGCACACACGCTCACACAACTACTATTACTACTACTACTACTACTACTACTACTACTACTACTACTACTACTACTACTACTACTACTACTACTACTACTCACACTACAACTACTGCTACTACTACTATCATCATCATCACCACCACCACCACCACCACCACCACCACCACCACCACCACCACCATCACCATCACCACCACCACCACCACCACCACCACCACCACCACCACCACCACCACCACCACCACCAGCCTTCCTTTCTTCCCTCGTTCCTCCCTCAGCCTTCCACTAATGGAGAATACCACGAAAAACTACATCCTGCCATCTCCACCCCTCCCTCCACCCCCCTACTCCCCCTCCCCCTCCCCCTCACCCCCTCCCCTGCCCCCCTTCACTGCCTCCTCAAACCCTCCCTTTCCTTTAGACTTTTTTCCCCTTAATCATTATGACGCACGCAAAAAAAAAAGAAGGAAAAAAAAGGAAATAAAATAAAGGGAATAATAAATGAGGGGAAAAAAAGGAAGTTAGTGAGTTTACATTTACATCCGAAACATATTAACATGAGATGGAGTTTTTGTTGTTGTTGTTGTTTGTTAATGTTGTTGTTGTTGTTACCCTTGTTATATTTTAGCGCGTTTTATTGATATGTATAATATTTTAAGCGTTATTTCTTATTGTGAAAAATTAGTAATAGTTTTATTTATTTACTTTTACGTTAAGTAGTGTAGCTTTTTACAACACTACTATTTCTACTGGCACCACCACCACCACCACCACGACCACCACCACCATTACTAATACTGAGGATGATGATGATGATGATGATAATAATAATAATAATAATAATAATAATAATAATAATAATAATAATAATGATAATAATGATAATAATGATAATAATAATAATAATAATGATAATGATAATAAATTACTATTAGTTATTATAATCATTCCTCCACCTTTTTCTTCATTTTCCTCCCTCTTTCTTTCTTTTTGTCCTCCTCCTCCTCCTCTACCTCTTCCTACTCCTCCTCCCCCTCTTCCCACCACCACCACCACCACCACCACCACCACCCCTCGCACATCCTTTGTATTCCGCAGTGCTCCTTCAAGACAACACGAACAAGGGTGTGAAAACTTGACTCTATTTCACTCACTCACACAACGGCCCCACCACCCCCACCCCCACCCCAACCCCGCCCTGTTCCCCCGTCCCCCAGGCCCTTGAGAGCGCCACCCACGCCCCTTAGCCAATCAGCGCTCACCCCGCCCTGGCCAACCACAAAGCAGGAAAAAAGGGATACAAAAACTAAGGATTCACAAGACACGCTCTGTTGAATCCCTTTGTCATACAGGAGGAGGAAGAGGAGGAGGAGGAGGAGGAGGAGGAGGAGGAGGAGGAGGAAGAAGAAGAAGACGTGTTTGCTTTATGGTTACTGAAGAATTCGCTTTACGAGAGAGAGAGAGAGAGAGAGAGAGAGAGAGAGAGAGAGAGAGAGAGAGAGAGAGAGAGAGAGAATCTTGCTCAAATTTCTTACCATTATTCTTTCTTCCATCGTTATTGTTTTCATTAATAACTCAATTTTAGCTAAGACTTGTGTGTCCTCCCGTTTTCTTTCACTTTTTGCTCTTTTTTTTCTTCCCTTCTCATCTTTGTCATATTCCACGCTCTCTTTGCACTGAGAGGAACGAGAGCAATTCCTGAGAGAGAGAGAGAGAGAGAGAGAGAGAGAGAGAGAGAGAGAGAGAGAGACGAGTGTGACAAGATGAGGTATGAAATTCAAGAAAAGAAGAAAACATTGAATATTAAAACTCTGATTCTTAACTAATTCTTTAAGTGCTTACCAACTACTTCCCTCCCTCCCTCCCTCCCTCCCTCCCTCCCTCCCTCCCTCCCTCCCTCATCTTCCTCTTCTCCGCTGACAGTTGAGGACAAAGGTAAAGAAAGAGAGAGTTAATTGCAAGTGACAATACCGAAAGAAGGAACACTGGGAGAGAGAGGGGGGGGCGGGGGGGAGTAAGGCGTGAGGGAAAGGAAAGAAGGAAGGAAAAGAGAAAAATAACTGAAGAATGGAGGATAGATTAGTTAAGAAAAGGGAGAGGAAGAGAAAGAATAAACAGACGAAAGGAAGGGAAGAAGGAGAGAAGGGAGAAGACCTCAGTAAAGATGGGGAAGGAAAGGAAACAGAGAACGAAGAAAGAAATG
>CM035183.1:4616931-4627541 GCA_020233015.1 Callinectes sapidus | reverse complement strand
TTTCCTCCCTTTTCTTATTTTCTTCATTTCCTTCCTTTCCTTCTTTCCTTCCTTTCCATCTTTCTTTCCTTTCCTTTCTTCCTCCCTTTTCTTCTTTCATTCTTTTCTTCCTTTCCTTATTTTTCTCCCTTTCCTCTTTTCTCCGTCCTTTTCTCCCTCCCTTTCCTCCCTTCCTTTCCTCCCTCCTTATTCTGTCTTCCTTTCCTCCATCTCCCTCTCTCCTTCTATCTCTTTCAATTTCTTCTTCTATTCTGTTTCTCCTTTCTTTCTTTCAGCTGTTCCCCATTTCAGAGAGAGAGAGAGAGAGAGAGAGAGAGAGAGAGAGAGAGAGAGAGAGAGAGAGAGAGAGAGAGAGAGAGTCATTCAGGTTACTATTTATTATTTACCTGAAACAAAAAATCAATAGGATAAAAATATTTCTCACGTCACGTTCACCTTTACCTGTGTGTGTGTGTGTGTGTGTGTGTGTGTGTGTGTGTGTGTGTGTGTGCGTGTGTGTGTGTGTGTGTACCAGTGCAGATTAGAAGCGTATGTATGAATCAGCTCACAAGTGTATCACAAATGTCTTTTTTTACTCTCTCTCTCTCTCTCTCTCTCTCTCTCTCTCTCTCTCTCTCTCTCTCTCTCTCTCTCTCTCTCTCTCTCAGGAAAATCACGAAAACTGTCCCACTAAATAAAATAAGAGAAAAAAAATGCACACACACACACACACACACACACACACACACACACACACACACACACACACACACACACACACACACACACACACACACACACAGAGAGAGAGAGAGAGAGAGAGAGAGAGAGAGAGCGAGAGAGCGAGAGAGAGAGAGAGAGAGAGAGAGAGAGAGAGAGAGAGAGAGAGAGAGAGAGAGAGAGAGAGAGAGAGAGAGAGAGAGAGAGAGAGAGAGAGAGAGAGAGAGAGAGAGAGAGAGAGAGTGGCGTGTCAAACCTTCCTTAAACTAACACTGTGAAGAAGTAAGAGGAACAAAAAATCAAATAAAAGAAGACAGGAGGACAAGAAGAGCGAAGGTTTATCAGTGTTTAATACCTGTGTGACTGTCAATTCTTTTCCTTCCTTTCTTCGTTTCTTTCTTCATCTCTTGTGTCAAACTTTCCTTAAACTTACAACGCAAACTAGTAAAATAAGCAAAAAAAGAAGAAAAGAAAGAAGAAAGACAAGAAGAGCGAATACCTGTCTAACTGTCAATTCTTTTCCTTCCTTTCTTCTTTCCTTCATTTCTTGTGTCAAACAAAGAAGAGGAGCAAAAAAAGAGAAGAAAATACAAGAAGAGGGATTTTTTAAGGATCCAATAGCTGTGTGACTCAATTTTTTCTTCCTTCATTTATTCATTCCTTTCTTTCTTCCTTCATCTATTGCGTCAAACCTTCCTTAAACTAACAGCGCAAACAAGTAAAAGGAGCAAAAAAGAAAAAGAGAAGATAAGAGGGAATTTTTCAAGTGCCCAATACCTTCACTGTCAATTCTTTTCCTTCCTTCCTTTCTTCCTTCCTTCCTTCATCTATTATGGACTCATCTCTTTCTACCGTTCTCTACCTTTGGAACATCGCGTGACACTTCGAGCGGCTCTTAGAACGCGAACCACAAGCGGTGTGAACGAGCAAGTGAATGAAAGTGAGTGAGCAAGTGAGTGAGTGAATGAAAGTGAATGATTGAGTGAGTGAATGAAAGTGAATGAATGACTGAATGAAAATGAATAAGCGAGGCAGTGAATGAGTGAGTGAGTGAGTAAGTAAGCGAGTGTCAATGCTTGTGTGACTTCAGATGGGAATATATTTTGGGTCGATATTTAGGAACGCTTTGCTCTCTCGCCACGACTCATTTCCAAGACCATAGTGATAATTAACGGGATTTTCGAGAGTGTTTCTCCAATTAACGATGTAAAAATCTGCTCAATCTGCCTCTAGAACCACAAAAAAAGACCTATAAAAAAACTTGTGTCAATTTAAATCAAGCCTTTTGAAATAGTGGAGGTGAAGTAAAGAGGTGTTTGAGAATACGAGTTTTTGTATCTTAATAGTGGCTTTCCTAGCGATCTTACACGTGTTTAGATCATTCTCTCTCTCTCTCTCTCTCTCTCTCTCTCTCTCTCTCTCTCTCTCTCTCTCTCTCTCTCTCTCTCTCTCTCTCTCTCTCTCTCTCTCTTCGTTAATTCATGTACCGCTGAGATTGAAAGGGAGGAAGGGAGAGTAAATAAAGAGAGACTGAAGAATGGAAAACAAGGAATGGAGGAAGAGAGGAATGAAAGGAAGGAAGAAGAAATGGTGAAAGAGGAAGGAAATTAAAGGAAGGAGGAAGGGATGGGGAAAATAAGGAAGGAAAAAACAGGAAGAAGGAAAGAAGGGGGATTGAGGGAAGGGAGAAATAGGAAAGGGTGAAAAAAAGAAGAATGAAAGGAAAGAAGAAGGAAGAAAAGCAGAAAAGGAAATCACGAAAGGAAAAAAAAGAGGAAAGAAAAGGAGTAAGAGAAGTGGGAAGAAAAGGAGGAGCAGAGAAGAATGTAGGAAAAGAGAAAGAAAAATGGAAGAGAAAAAGAAAGAAAACAAACAAGAAACAGTGAAGAAGGACAGGAAAAATGCAGAAGGAAGAAGGAAGATAAGAAGGAACAAGGAAGAATGAAGGAAGAGGGAAAGAGGAAGAAGGAATGAGGCGAAGCAAACATTCAGTGTCTCTTGCAATTGATGACCATTCAATATTCAGACCTCTTCCTCCTTCTCCTCCTCCTCCTCCTCCTCCTCCTCCTCCTCCTGTTCAGTACAACCCACGCCTCGCACCACTTCTGTCGACTTCTGCAGGAAAGTGATGAGCAGATGAGGTTAATGTGTAAAGGACACGATACCCTCTTAGTCTTCTCGTGTTGTTGTTGTTGTTGTTGTTGTTGTTGTTGTTGTTGTTGTTGTTGATGATGATGTTGGTGTTGTTGCCGTTTTCTTTTTCATCATTTTTTTTCGTTTTCATCATTTTTTTCGTTTTTTTTTCTTCTTCCTCTTCTTCCTCCTCCTCCTCCTCCTCCTCCTCCTCCTCCTCCTCCTCCTCCTCCTCCTCCTCCTCCTTTTCCTACAACCCAGACAACAATAACAACAACAACCACTACTTCTACTACTACTATTACCACCACCACCACCACCACCACCACCACCACCACCACCACCACTAACCTTCCCCATCTTTGCACTGCGACAAGAAGCACAAAAAGAGGGTGTATCTCCCCGCGTGACTGAACACTAAAGCAAGGCAAGGGAGGCGTTCATAAATAGATCACCGCACGAATGAACGCCCTTCTAAGTGCATCCTTCCTTCCTTCCTTACGTGTCCGTTGAGGTGGGAGGCAAATTAATTAAGTAATCACCTGAGAAGGAATGCCGCCTGATAGAGAGACAGACTGAGGGGAAGAGAAGAGGGGAATGTGTAATGAGAGAGAGAGAGAGAGAGAGAGGAGGGGGGAGGTGAGAACAGAAGAATAAGCGTGAATTAAGGAGATGTGGGAGAGAGAAAAGGGTGCGAGGGAAAGGAGGGAATTAATGGCTTATGATGAATTAGCGGAAGATGATGGAGGTGAGGCAAACAAGGTGTGAAAGAGAGAGAGAGAGAGAGAGAGAGAGAGAGAGAGAGAGAGAGAGAGAGAGAGAGAGAGAGAGAGAGAGAGAGAGAGAGAGCAGAGAGATGAAACAGGGGAATGAGAGAGAGAGAGAGAGAGAAAGTAGAAGTAGAAGTAGAAGTAGTAGTAGCAGTAGCAACAATAATAAAACACCTGATAATGTTCTCCTTTAGTTTTTGCTGTTGTTGGAGTGTTTTTTGCCTTAATTTCTATTCATGCTCTTTTTCTTCTGTATTATCGTCACTTCTTTTGTACTTATTTCTCTTCTGAGGTCGTTTGTATCTTCGTTGTCACCTTGGCTTGCAGTATTCAGTGGGACGGCGCGTGACTAGGGCTAAACTGCTTCTCTTGTACCTAAACAGACTATTGCTCCCATTGTTAGTGAAGGGAACAAGAAACTAAATCACCTGTTTTTTCTTCTTTTTCTCTTCATTTTTCACTCGTATCAAATTAACTTTTTTCTCTTTCTCTCTCTGGACCACTGAACACTGAAGACAAACGGTCACAAAGGAAGAGAGTGTTTAAAAAGTAACTCTAAAACTCACGCATGAATATTTGCCATGACACACACACACACACACACACACACACACACACACACACACACACACACGCACACGCACACACACCAAAAACACCAAAACTGAACACCATTATTCTCTCACACTCATATAAACACCATAAAATGACACTCAATACGGCCCAAAATCCTGTAACCACCCAAAATTCATCCTTATTATTCTTGGACACCCTTATAAACACCAAAACTCAACACCAGTACACCCACACTCTTCTAAAGACCCTAAAACAACACCACTAGTCTATCCTCCTTTGTACACTCCAAACACCACCTTTACTCTCTTTTTCAGACACCCAAACTAACACACACACACACACTCACACACACTCCTCCCCCACTTTTCTTTCCCCCAACTATCCTCTCCCCACGTCAAGAACTGCCCAGGTAAAGACGTGAGGTGGGATCCTTGCGTGTGAGGCCAATTACCTTCATGTACAGGTAATTCCTCCCGGTCCTCCTAATCGTCCAGGTGCGCGCGCTGCAAATTACGGCGGGATTGAACAGAAAATTACCCGTGTGACCACTTGAACTGTCTCGACGCGTGCTGCTCTGTCCCGTGCATTCTAAGTCGCTTCTTCGCCACGCCTGTATTCAGAAAAACTTGGCTCTCTTACCATAACTGTTTTCGGGATCCGTTGCCATCACTACCTCAAGCAACGTGACAATGGAGGAGGGGACGGGGAGGAACACGGGCCAATAGATAAGTTTTAATGTGTTTGGTGCTAAGATGGGTGTATTTGGCACCATAAGGCTTCAATTATTTTCTTTCCTTAGGTCATTTTCGCTTTAACTCTTCATTTAACTATCTTTCTCTCTCTTGCTCGCTCGTTCGCTTGCTCTTTCTATAGAAATACTCTTGAAAACATAGCCCTAAAAAAAAGTAAAGGTGAAGTTATGTGTTTTTATGTCTCTTACAATCAGATTAACACTATTTCTACAATTAATCACAAGAAACACACTTGAACTTGAAAATACCCCCTTAAAAATAGTATTGGTGAAGAAACGTGTGTCTTCATGCTTCTTTCTACACTAATCTACCACCTTAAAAATAGTATTGGTGAAGAAACGTGTTTTTATTATTTTTACAACCAGATTAACACCATTTCTACACTAATCAGGAGAAACACTCTGAAAACACCGCCTTAAAAATAGTATACGTAAAGTAACTTGTGTTTTTATACTTTTTACAACCAGATTAACACCATTTCTACACCAATCACGAGAAACACTCTTGAGAACGCAGCTGTGAAAAAAGTAAAGGTGGAGTAAGTTGCTTTTTTTACTTTTTATAACCAGATTAACACCATTTCTACACTAATCAGGAGAAACACTCTTGAAAACACAGCCTTAAAAATAGTCTACGTAAAGTAACTTGTGTTTTTATGCTTTTCCCAACCAGATTAACACCATTTCTACACCAATCAGTAAAAACACTCTTGAGAACCCAGCAAATGAACTGTGGCCCTTGGAAATAGTCGTGGCGAGAGAAGGGAAGGGTTTCATAATACGAGTCCCTCTTTGTCCAGCAAGGGTGTGCTCTCTCGCCTCCCGCTGTTCACCTCTCATGCAATCCCGCAGGTAGTCAGGAAAGTTTGCCACCAATTAGCTTCTCTTGCCCTCCCCCCGCTCTCTCTCTCTCTCTCTCTCTCTCTCTCTCTCTCTCTCTCTCTCTCTCTCTCTCTCATTTTTTGTGTGATTTTGTCTTCCCTTTTTCGTTTTTCTTTCGTTTTATTTTATTTGTTGTCTTTCTTTATTTTTCTTTTGTATTTTGTTCTATTTTCTTTTCTTTTTCGTCTTTTTATTTGCTCATTTATTTTTCTTTCACTCGTCTCTCCTTTTACTTTTTTCTTCACATCTCTCTTTTCATTTTTTTTCTTTCTATCTTTCTTTCTTTCAATCTTTCTTTCTTTCCTTCTTTCTTCTTTTCCTCCTCTTTTTCCCTCTCTGATTTTGTTCCTCATCGTTTTAGCAAACATTATTCCTCCTCCTCCTCCTCCTCCTCCTCCTCCTCCTCCTCCTCCTCCTCCTCCTCCTCCTCCTCCTCCTCCTCCTCCTCCTCCTCCTCCTCCTGCAATTACACATTCCTTCATTCCTCGTTACTATTTTCCTTTCTTTCCGCACACTTCTCTATCTCTTTATTTACTTTTTTACAGCTCTTTCCCTCCTCCTCCTCCTCCTCCTCCTCCTCCTCCTCCTCCTCCTCCTCCTCCTCCTCCTCCTCCTCCTCCTCTTGGATAGCGTGAGGCATAACTATTATATTCGTGATGGTTGCCTTTGACTGTTGGGTGGAGCTGTTACGAAACGGGGTGTGGAGTGGAGTGGAGGGAAGAGGAGGAGGAGGAGGAGGGAAGAGGAGGAGTGGAGGAGGAGGAGGGAAGAGTTGATCGGTCGGCCAAAAAGGGAGGAAATGGAAAGAAAGTGTCATTGTTTGTCGTTGTTGAAGTGAAATGTTGAAAAAAAAGGAATAATGGTAACCTTCTCGTCGTCTTATTGAGAGAGAGAGAGAGAGAGAGAGAGAGAGAGAGAGAGAGAGAGAGAGAGAGAGAGTAGGGGAAGAGACACCCTTAAATTTGTTATGAGAGGAAAGAGGTGCTCGACACGAAGGTCTGTGTGTGTGTGTGTGTGTGTATGTGTGCGTGTGTGTGTGTGTGTCCAAGTGTAGTCACGTCATAAAAGAGATGCAAATAAATAGAAAAAAGGGAAAAAATAGATGAAATAATAAACTAGACATGACTTCTTTTATATTCTTAATGAGTCTTCAAGCTACACAACAACACGGAGATGACCACAACGGCAAACCACCTTAACACTCACACTCTTCTTCTTCTTCTTCCTTTACTTCCTTCTCACTATCATTCTTTCTTTTACCTTCTTCCTCTTTCCATTTATCTTTCCTCCTCTTCATCTCCCTTCTTCATTACTCCTCCCTCTTCGTCTTCCCTGTCTCTCTATCCTTCCTACGTCAGATTGCATAGTTAGACAGTAAATAAGATAAAAGAAAGTGAAACAATGCGTAAAATATTGGAAAGGTAGAGCAAACTGAAGGAAATCTGGTATTACATATTAACCTTTTTGATGGGGAGTTTTTGGGGGCAGGTAGATGGTGTGAGAGAGAGAGAGAGAGGGGGGAGGGGGATGGAATTTAGTACTTGGTAGGGGAGTTCTCTTTATCTTCTTGCCTTCCTTACTTTCCCTTCTTTCTTCCTCCCTAACCTCCTCTGCGGTACTTTTTTTTCTCCTCTCCTCTTCTCTCTCTCTCTCTCTCTCTTCCCCTCTTCGCCTGCTCCCCCTCAGGTGCTCCAGGGGCGGTCAGGGCACACAGGAGGGGCGCCAATTAAGCCCTGAAGGGTTAATCTCGAGGGGGTGATATATACATTGCTATTCCCACGTCTTGTGTTTACGTAATCGAAGCGACGAGGAAGATGACGCTTTTACTGCCCTTCTGTGACGTGCTTGAGAGAGAGAGAGAGGGGGGGGGGGGAGATGACGTGTAGATGTAGTAGAAGTGAAGGGAAATGGTAGAAGGACGAGTAGGTTGTGGAAAGAAAAATGAAGGTGAAGGGAAAGAATTGTAGAGGTGATAAGTGAAAAAGGATAGTGGAAAAAATGTATTGATTGTGGAAAGAACGAAAACAGAAGAGAAATTAGACTGTATAGATACGAACGAAGACTAGACAACACCGAGAGACAAAGAAATAAACTTAAAAATTGTAGAGAGAGAGAGAGAAGGATATTAAAAAGCAGATCATTAGAAAAAAAAGAAGTTAACCCTCACACACAGACATACAGACGCAGACACATACACGCGTACACAAGACACTGTTTACCCACCGCGGTTCACGACACTCATAAACACCCTCATAATAACACCACAGCACACGAGGACTTTCATTAAGGGGGAAGATTTTTAAGGCACTCATCAACGCGTGTTTGTGTGTCGCGGGTAAACACTTTGTCGAGGGCGCCGTGTGGACAAGAGGCGGCCGAGGACACGAGCTTTGCATTAACCAGACAATTAAGATACCAAGGCTCACAAAACTGCCCTCCAGATGCCTCTAATGGCCGGCCGTGTCTTGTTACGAGGCTGTTAGTGGTGGTAATGATAGTGAGGTGGTGGTGGTGGTGGTGGTAAGGAGTGGAGGTTGACTGTAGTTAAAGTGATAATGGTGTGATGGTGGTTGTGATGATGCTAATGATGATAACAACTACAATAACAACAACAACGAAAATCAGGACATAAAAACGGCGCTAAGATGAACAGAAAGAGAGAGAGAGAGAGAGTGTGTGTGTGTGTGTGTGTATACCACCACCACCCCCACCACCACCACCACCACCACGACCAGCACAGCCTTCAGAGTGTGACTTTGACGCCCAGGAAGAAATTAGTGGAAGTCCTGTATTTACGAGGCCCGAGGGAGGCAGTGGGTGACAATTTGCTCCCGTCATGCAACAGTGCGCTGAAGGAGGCCAAGGAGGAGGGTCACGTGATGGATGGCTCTCCTGGTAGTGGTGGTGGTGGTGGTGGTGGTGAGGGAAACGCTAAGATTTTCAGAAGTGGTGATGTGTCTTAGTGTTATAGATGTGGTGATTGCAGCTCTGGCGGTGGTGATGGTGGTGGTGGTTTGTTTTAAGGGGGAGAAATAGATAGATATATATGCAAATAGAATCAGACAGTAGAGGAGTGGAGTGCAGGGAAAATACAGGATTATTGTGCATACTCTGTTTGGAGGGCAGAGAAATGTTACTAGTACACACACACACACACACACACACACACACACACACATGATATACGTACATGCTAATACAGTAATGAAGGGATTGGGAAAAACAAGTAAGAGAGAGAGAGAGAGAGAGAGAGAGAGAGAGAGAGAGAGAGAGAGAGAATGATGATGGTGATGAAAAAAGAGAAATAGGAGAATATAATCAAGAAGAGAATTTAAAAAGTAGAAATGAAGAGAAGAAAGAGGAAGAAATGATAAAGAAAGAAGTGAAGAGAAGGAAAAGAGGAAGAGAGATTGAATAAAGTAGAGAGAAATGAATTAAAATACAAACAAATATGTAGAAAAGCTGAAAAGGAAGAGGAAAACAAAGAACATGGCGAAGAACGAAAAGGAAGAAAAAGAAAACCACGACAGAAGTAGAAGAAGAAAAAGAAAAAGGAGAAGAAAGTGTATGATCCAATAAAGATGAACAAATTAACACCAAGCACCAACAAAAACAACACCAAAATAGAAGAAGAAAGAAGCAAAGACGAAGGGTGGGTGAGGAATGAGGAAGAGGACTATGAAAGAGGCCTTACAGGAAGCAATAACTGAGGTGAGGCTCGCGGGGACCTCTACAATCATAGGCCTTTGCACTGGTATAGGCTCGATGACACGCAATCCCTGAACTCCCGTGGACCAAAGAGAAAATAAAAGAAAAAGAAAGAAAAAAGGAAAAACAGGGAGAAAAGAGGGGAGAGGAAAGTAGTGGAGAAAGAATAGGAATAAAAGTTAGTAATAGAAAGGATAGCTAGATTAGGTGAAGGAGAAATGGAAAAAGGAAGGAAAAAGGAAGGAGAAACAGGGAGAAAAGAGGGAAGAGAAAAGTAGTGGAGAAAAAATAGGAATAAAAGTTAATAATAGGAAGGATGGTTAGGTTAGGTGAAGGAGAAATGGAAAACGGAGGGAAAAAAGGAGAAACAGGGAGAAAAGAGGGAAGAGAAAAGTAGTTGGGAAAGAATAGGAAAAAAAGTGAGTGATAGAAAGGATAGTGAATAAGGGGGAGTGGAAAAAGGAAGGGAAAAGAAATGAAAGAAGGAGGAATCAAGAAAATCGAGAAGGAAAGGAAGAATAAAGGAAGGGAAAAGGAAGAAAAGTAGACAGAAAGACAGCGAAGAAGAAAGAAAAAAAGAGTATGAAGAAATAAAATGGAAAATTATTGAGGGAAAGGAAGAAAAAGAGTGAAAACAGACAGGAAAACAAATGTAACGAAAAACGAAAGAGAGAAGAGACAAAACTAAAAATAGGAAAAATGAAAGCAGATGATGAGAAACTAAACAAAAAATAAATACAACAAAATGAGAAACCTAAAAGAAAAAAAAAAATAATAATAAAAGACAAAACGATAAAAAGAGAGAGAGAGGAGCATAGGAAGGTAAACGGAGAATTATGAAAGGGGAAAGAGAAGGAAAGAAAAGGAGAGAACTGAAAGGAAAAAGAAAAAGAAGGGAAGAGGAGTGAAAGGAAGGTAAGGGAAGGGAAGGAAAGAGGAGGGAAGGGAGGGAAGGGAGGAAAGAGGAGGGAAGGGAAGAGCAATCAGTGACGGTGTAGGAAGGTGAGACTCAATTATTGTTTGTTTGCTATTGACATAACACGAATACCTCTCTCTCTCTCTCTCTCTCTCTCTCTCTCTCTCTCTCTCTC
>CM035183.1:4602126-4616473 GCA_020233015.1 Callinectes sapidus | reverse complement strand
TTTTTCTTCTTCTTCTTCTTCTTCTTCTCTTTTTCTTCTTCCTCCTCCTCTTCCTCCTGTTCATATAAAACCAAAACAAAAACCCGATTATTTACATTCCTCCTCATTTCTCATCCTTACAAATCAACATTTTTCCTTCACATTCTCTAGTGTACATAAAAAAAAGCCACCCATTTATTTTTTACGTTCATATCGCCAGTATCCTTCAAGAGAGTAAATCAGACTTAGCGATCTAACCTTACCGTGTTTTCCTTTCCCTCTCATAAGTAAATTATCTGGAGGACGAAATAGGTGAGGTGTCTAATAAATCTACCCCACTCCTGCCCCCCTCCCCCCTCCCAATGTACCTGTGTCTTACCTGTCCTACCTGTGCTCGGATTATCCCCACACCACCTCCGCCCTTTCCTCCCTTCCCTTTCCCTCCTGACACCTGTAACACCTTCGTAAAGAGTACTGTTTCTCCGATCTCCAAATTATGATGAAGTGACCTGTACGTCTCATTACTTCTTGCTCCCCTTACGCCCTTCCCCCCCTTCACCTCCATGGCTTACCTGTGTCACTGTGTGTTTGTGGTGTGATCTTATTCTGATTACTTGCCCCTGTTCTCATTCCACGTTCTTTCATTTTGTCTTCTCATCTTCCTTTGTGTCATCATCCATCTCTCTATGCTCTCATATACCTGTTTTATCTCCTCATCCACTTTTTTTTATTTTTTCATCCTACTCTTTATGCCCTCATCCACTTCTCTCTGTCCTCATCTATTTCTTTATGCTCTTATGTACCTGTTTATCTCCTCATCCACTTTTTCTATTTCTCCATCCTTCTCTTTATGCCTTCATCTAATTCTCTATGTCATCATCTTCTCTCATGTCCTCTCTGTGTTCCTGTATCACTGTGTATTTGTGGAATCTTATTTTGATTAATTGTTCCTTATATCATTCCACTTTCTTCTATTTCATGTTCTCATCAACCTATCTATGTCCACATCCTTCTCTTTATCTCTTCTTCTATTTCCTCATCTACTTCTCTATATCCTCTCTATGTTTCTCTTGGCTTTCCTGTGTCGCCGTGTGTGGTGTGATCTTATTCTGATTACCTGCTGCCTGTCCTCATTCCACGTTCTTCCACTTCATGTCCTCATCCACCTCTCTGTGTCCGCTCCATTCCATCCCACTTACCCCAATGTGATTTATGGTGTTCCAAGGTATTCCAGATTATTCCAGGTTGTGTGTATGTTGTGTTGACTGTTTTATATTGTGTCTTTTATCTCTTGTTTCTCTTATATTCATTTTTTCTTTTGTTTTCCTTGCTTTTTCTTTTTGTTTTCTTTCTTTTCTTGGTTTAAGTGATCTGTGCTGTTCCAGAGTATTCCAGATTGTTCTAAAGTTCTCCAGATTTTTTATGATGTGTTCTATTGACTGTTTTATAATGTTTCTTAAGTATGTAACTGTTTCTAGTCTTGAAATCCTTCTTAACCTCCAGATGAGATAATTCTACCTGTTACACTTGCGTCTTCTATCTTTCCTCTTCTCATAACATGTCCTACAAACCTCATCTGTCTTGCTCTTATCTTCACCAGTAATTCTCTATCAAATCGTCAAAATACAACACTGATTTCGGGAGGTTAAGATGGATATTAAGACTAAGAATTTGCCTAAGAAAAAGTTATATAGTTAAGAATCTCTGTTAATACTGGCCAAGGCTTGAGGGGTGAGGAAGGGTTATTTAGGGATTGGTGAGTAGGACAGGTGACAGACGGCCCTCATTAATCACAGTGTTACAGGTGAGTGTGGCGCTGAGCGGAGTAGTGACACGCCCCCCCCCCTCCACCTCCCCAACGCTACACCTCAGTAAAGGGAAGGAAGAAGAGAAATCATCACCACTTCAGGTAATTTTTAAAGTTTTTTTTGTATTGCTTGTGTTGTGTTGTTGTATTGTTGTGCATTTTGTTTCTCTTTTTTCTTTTCTTCTTCTTTTCCATGATTGCGCCAAAATTAAGAAAGTAAAAAGATTATCGTTATTTCAGGTATTTTTAGGGTTTTTGTAAAATTTGAGTTGTGTTCGATTTTTGTGTTGTGGTGTTGCGCATTTTGCTTCTCTTTTTCTTCTATTTATTTATTATTATTTTTACATGATCACGTCAGAGTTCAGAAAGTACAGAAATCATGACCATTTGACGTTTTTGACGGGTATTTTCAGGTATTTGGGAGGATTTTTGTAATGTGTGTGTTGTTTTGTTGTGCATTTTTTTCTTCTACATGATTTCGTAAAAGTTAACAATAGCTGAGAAATGATCACCACTTCATGCATTTTTTTCCTTTCTTTTTTTGCTTTTTGGGTAGTGTTTGTATTGTGGTGTTGTTGTGTTGTGCATCTTGTTTCTTTCGTGAAGGTGAACTGTGAGTGTTGTTTAGGTAGGGTTACATGAACACTGACTGAATCATTACGACCCCTGGAGTAATCAGGTGATGGTGTCGAGTTACAAGACCCGAGTAAATGTTGTGACAGACTGACCCTCTCGTGACGCAATCAACAGCAAATCCTACACCATTCCATTTGTCATACACTCCCCTCATATTCTCCCCTCCTTCCCACTTCCCCTTTTCCACCCCCTATTCCTAAGTCTATCACCCCTTTCTCCCCTTCCCTCTTCCCCTTGATAGCGTTTTCTTCACCCATTCCCCATCTAAGCCTCTCCCATTTCTTATGCTGGTCTATTCCTTTCTATTTAATTACTCCGTTACGCTTTCCCTCTTGTCTACGTTCCTCTTTTCCTTTCCGCTTTTTTTCTTACATTCTGCTTTATTCATTGTTTCCAGTTTTTTTTTCCATCCTTTTAATCTCCCATACCTCCTTCCTTTTTATCCTCCCTTTCAATACATATCCCTATCCTTTCTGCTCTCCCTCTTTTTCCGTTCCTTCCTTCCTTCCATCTCTCCCTTCTTTCGTCCCTCCCTCCCTCCCATCCATTTCTCCCTTCCTTCGTCCCTCCCCCGTCATTAGTAATCCGTCACATCAACACAGTGGGGGCAACAAAGGGCGTCACCAGTGGACAGGGTGGACAGGTAACCCTCCTCACCGTACCTGGGCAGGGAGGGGGTCGAGGTGCGCTGAATAATACACAGAGGCGCTTTCCTTCTCTGTTCACTGTGACAAGATTCCACAGCAAGACGAAAACGCGTCATTCCCAAACAAATGGAAAACGTGAACCACTATGAATGAAATATTGATACATTTTCTTTCTTTCTCGTTCCGCTGAGTATGAAAAACGTCCTTACAGGTGTTATTCAACTTTCACAAGGGCTTTTTTTTCTTCTTTTCTTTCTTTTCTTCTAGCAAGGAGAGTGAGAAAAGTTGAAATACGTTGCTTGAATGTTGAATGTTTCTTTTCTTTAGCTTGGTGTTGAAAAATATATATGCAATCAGTGTTATCCAGGTTCGAAAGACGTTTCTTTTATTTAATGCAACGAAAGTTGAATGAGTACTCACATTACAGAATAGAATATAGACTGCCAGAGGCCCAGTTGGCATACACAAGACACCTCAGAACTTAACACTCTTCAGTACTGGGACACATTTTTACGAGTTCTGAGTGAGATTAGACGATTTTATTGAAATTGAAAAGGATTTTGGAGGTCAGAAGTCTGTATTATTTGAATCCCCGTATGAGTTTCCGAATCTGTATAAAAATCTAAAGAATAACAAGCAGAATAAATATGGAAATGCGTCGCAATACTGAAGGGGTTAAAACATAATCTCCCGTCACCATCATTAAATTCACCCAAAAAACTCCCTTGAAACAATCCAATACAACAGGGAGGTTCACATCTTTATTACACCTCATTGATCCATCATCGCACCTGGATCCCTCACACACACACACATAAACCCTTCTGTGAAACGACTCCATGTAGTTAAACCGAAGTAAGAACATCACAAAATGCCAATCCTGGGAAGACTTTCAAGAGGAGATTACAGGTCGCATTAGACTTTATAATTTGCCAGGGGGAGTGTGTGCCGTGGCGGTGATTAGAGGCGGTGTGATTAAAGCGGCTGCCGATGAAGATGATGACAGGACGGGGAGTAGAAAGAGTTCAGGTAACAATAGAGGAGAGGGACTCGGGAACAATACAACAGGTGTGGTGGTTCACGAAGGTACGGTACGGCTAATTAATGGACCAGGTAACACGAGAAGAGGACCTAAAGAGTTTGCATAAGAAGAAAATGGGATTAAGAGTACAAGGAAGAAGAGAACATGGGATTAGGAGTATGAGGAACAAGAGAACATAGGATTTAAGATACAAAGGACAAGAAAACAGAGGATTAAGGATATAAATTCAAGAAAAATGGGATTAACGGTGCAGGGAACAAGAGAACATAGGATTAAGGACACAAGAGACGAGAAAATATAGGACCAAGAAGACAACAAACGAAAGACCATGGATTAGAATTGCAAGCATTAAGATAACAAATCCTCTAATTCTAAACGTCCTACACGTATCAATTTCAAATATTTTATCTTTCTGCTTATTGAATTTCTAATCGACATAACACAAGTAGCAAACGTAAGCAAGTAAACATTTCAAGGGAGAGATGAGTCAGGTGGAAGCATTTCTCTTATTTAAATCTCTATTCTTAAATGTTCTAGTCTCATTAACCTTTTTTTTTTTTTTGTGTGTGTGTGTGTGTGTTTGGCTTATTGAATATCTTATCGACAGAACATAAGCAGCAGAAGTAAGCAAGTAAACATTTCAAGGAAGGGATGACTCAGGTGGTAGTGGTAGTATCTGTCATATTTAAATCTCTATTCTTAAATTTTATAGTCGCATTAACCTTCTTTCTTAGGGGCTCATTGAATATCTAATCAACGGGACACAGGCAGCAGACGTAAGCAGGTAAACATTTCAGGGGATGGATGAGTCAGGTGGCAGAGACATACGTAGGTGGTGGTGGCATTTCTCTTCTTTAAATGTGTAATCTTAAATTTTCTTGCCGCATCAATCTTCTATTATCTTTCTGTTAAAACATTCCCTAATTGACAGCACTTCTTATGACTCGATTTTGTTAAAGAGGGAGATTTCAGGACATTCATCTCTGACTTTCGGCTAATTCTTTTGACCTTTAAGGGAACTGGTAATTTACTAGACTTTTTATTATCATTATTTTTATTGCTCTTGGCCAGCTTCCCTCTCTTACGTTAAAAAGCACATTAGCAGCAAGCATAATCAGGTAAACATTTCAAGGGAGAGATGAGTCAGGCGGCAGGCAGAGACACAGGTGGCAGCAAGCAGGTGAGTCTCTATGCATCACGGTATCTATATTAAACGAGTGCCCGGCAAGACTCCTGCTTACTCCAACATGAGACTAGGTCCAGTGCGCCAAATGTATCTTTAAGCCGCATCAGTGTCCAGAGAGCTTCCCCACAGTGCTTGCCAGTCACGGGAATCAAGCGTTGCGTTATTCACTTCTGCAACCACCGTAAGTCTGTCTGTCAAGTGTCCTGCCGTCCCACCTGGTGAAGTCACGAGAGCCAGTGCGTGCGTGTAAATCGAGTTGAAGTTGGCGTGTTGGTGAATGAATTGCTTGAGAACGTAATGTAAAGTGAAGGAACCTGCAGGTGTCATGAAGTCGACACGTGGCTCTTCCTATATAAACGCATATCTACTTAATTCAATACTGTTTCCTGGTAATGATTAACTCCTTCAGTACCGGGACGCGTTTTTATATTCATTCTGCTTATTAGTTTTCGATTCTATACAACCAAGAACCCATGTGAGGACTAAAACAGTACGGACTCTAGTCGTTAATTTTCTGACCTCCATAAACCCTCCCTAATATCAATGAAAGCGTCTAATCACACCCAAAACTCAAGGTAAAGATGTATCCCAGTGTTGAAAGGGTTAACAAAAGACGACCTAAACGGAAAACAAGAACCGGCAAAGAAGTAGTAATGTGCCAAGGAAAAAGTAGTGAAGGTACTGCTATTGATATGTACTTCAACACACCACCACGTTTTGAACCAACCACACGATAACCTCACCATAATGGAATATTAACCACGCAGTAAATCCTCGTCCCTTTCACCTGTGGACGGCGTGGGTTTTAAAAGTCCTTCATTTTGTCAAGACGGAACGCGGCTCGACTCCTTGCCTCAGAATTATCGTCAAACTTGGTAGCTCGTGGCTCAAAGCGTGGTGTATTTATGGCCGCGGTAATGCTGTCACGTCCACCGCTGCCTAGTTGTTGCTGCAGCGGGAAATTCCTCAGTTAACAGCATTTCTGGGGAGTGTAATGTAATGTGGTTTTTAGGAGAAGTGGAGAACGTTATGTTGGGGAGAAGATGGAGAGAGGGGGGAAGAGGAGGAGGAGGAGGAGGGGAGATACAGAGACAAGGGGGAGTGTAGCAAGGGAGATAGAACGAGGGAGAGGGGAGACGATAGAAAGGTAAGGAGAGGAGGAGTGTAAGAGTGGAGAAGAGAGGAATTGGAGAAAGGAAGAAGAAGAAGATAAAGAAGAGACAAGGGGAGCAGAGAAGAGTGAAAAGAAGAAAGGAGAGAGGAGAAGAAGAGAAGGAGTGGTGAGTGGAAGATAGAGGAGTAGAGAAGGGTGGAGAGGAAAATGGAGGAAAAGGATAAAGTAGGGAAGAAAAGACGATACAGAAGAAGTAAGAAGAAAAGGAGAGAATGCGGGAGGAGTAGAAGAGAATAAATAAGAGAGAGAGAGAGATGAAGCAGTACTACATTAGGTAACACAAGAACGATATATATAACAAAAAAAGAACTTGCAGGTAACCATTCCCAGGGAGAGTCAGGCAGGTGGGTGTTATTCAAGGCCACACGAACCATAAGACTTCACTGCACAGTCACTTCAGTCAAAATATTCATGAAGGAAAGAGTGTCAAAATGTTCCGCCGCCAACCACAGCCCACGGTGATGTTATTGCCTCCGCCGCCACCACCACCACCACCACCACCACCACGACCACCTTGCTGAGAGAGAGAGAGAGAGAGAGAGGGGGGGGGGTTCCAGAGAGAGAAAGAGAGACAGACAGACAGACAGAGACAAATAGATAGATAGATAAACAGACAGACATAGAAAATTATAAGAAACAAAGATGCATTTATTTCTTTTTTTATTCATTTTCAACTTGTATTCTCTATTTTTAACTTTTTATCTTAATTTTTTGTTTCGATTTTATTTTGTAACTGTTTTTGTTTGTTTATCCGTCTTTTCTTTTGTTTTCTTTATATATTCATTTACGTATTTGTTTTAGTTATCCTGTTGATGTGGTTACTGCTGATGTTGTTGTTGTTGCTGTTTTCGTTGTTGTTTTTCTAGTGTTGGTGTAAGTGTTTGCTTTAAGGCGAGTGTTCCCTGCTGTCTTGGTACCTCTCTTGCAATCTACAGTCCAGAGTAGTGCATCAGTGTTATATCAATCCCTTGAGTACTGGGACACCCTTTTAACACGAGTTTTGGGTGCGCTTTAACGATTTTATTGACATTAGAAAGGGTCTATGGAGTGAGAAGATTAATTGCCATAATCTGCTCTATTTCAATCCTCACATGAGTTTCTGAAGCTGTATAAGATCGAAAAGTAATACGCGGAATAAATATGAAAATGCGTCCAGTACTGAAGAGGTTAAGTTAAAGTGCTCTGGAGGTGCGTGTTGACATGAAAAATCACTAGGACTTAAAACACACACGCTCGCTTTCATCACTTCCATTGACCGCACATGTACCAACTACACACTTCAGTCCATCTCTAAACATAATATGACCTTTCTTTGCCACACGAGCCAATTAACAGCACCAGGAACAATGCATGAAGTCTTTATGAGCTCCAGAAAAGTTAGCGATGAAAAGAATATTTTTTGCAATTCCTTCCCAATTGTAATACCGATATTTTTTTTCATGTATGAGAGTGAAGCTTATCAAGAGCAACAAAAAAACAATGAAAATAAAAAGCCCACTAATTTGACAGTCCATTTAAAGGTCAAAAGAATTAACCAAAAGTCATGGACAAATATGTCTTGAAACCTTCCTCTTAATAAAGTCATAGGGAGTTGGATATATAGAAGTAAGTAGGGAGTTATAGAGTTTACCAGAAAAAGTACTGAATGATTGGGAGTGCTGGTTAACTCTTGCATTAGGGAGTTGGACAGGATAGGGGTGAGAGGGAGAAAAAGTGTTGTGCGGTAAGTTAAGATGTTTCAGAGTGATTGGTAATTAGGGAAAGGTTTACCAAGTGGCAGTGAGAGAGTTAAGATTTTACCATGTGCATTTTTCACGTTGACTCCGAAATTTGGCCTGGCGACATGTATGTTTTAGTGCGACTTTTAAGTGTGAAGGAAGTGCTGTGGACGTGACCGAGGAGCGCAAGGCAAGGCAAGACACTGACGGCCGTATTCAGAAACGCCTTCCTCTCTAAGTACGATAATTTTACAAGCCCACAGAGACAACTAGCCGGTTTTTCAAGATAATTTTTCCTTTCAATGAACTAGAAATGTTGCCAATTCATCACCAGAACCATAAGAATACTCCTAAAAACATGAGTGTCTTCAACTAGAGACTGGAAAGAAGTGATGAGGGAGCTAAGCGTTTCAGAATACGGGTGTGATGCTCATATTCTTAAACACTGCTCTCTCATCATCATTATTATCTAAAAGCTATAGTTGAAGATAGTCGTGTTTTTAAGGATATTTCTAAGATTTTGATGATGGATTGGCAATATTTCTAGTTCATTATAAGAAGAAACTGTCTTGAAAACCCTGCTACTCGTCTCTGTGAATATTGTTGTGGTGAGAGAGCTAAGCGTTTCGGAATACGAGTGTGAGTGTCCAGGTGGCTTTGCAATGCAGCGATGGCCAAGACGGCGGCGGAGTCTGCAGATTAACACATGCATATATTACAAGTGCTCAAGGCGGCGCCAGGTGTGTGGTGGTGCTGCAGGTGTCGCCAGTACCTGCATAACACTTTGATGAACCGCCGCACGCCGCCTCCTCCGTGTTTACCTTCTCCTGAGGCAATGAATTTTTACGAATTCAAACCGTAATCACGAAAGGAGAGCCAAGACGCCCCCAGCAAGCCCCGGGGGGAGTGGCGCTGCGAGGCCCTCATGTATACACCCACTGGGGAGGGACGCACGACTGTCACTTGTATCTCCCCCCGCGCCTTTCACTTTCCCCCGCTGGTGTGGACAAAATGCTCCTTATTTCTACCTTTATGGATGACGTACGGCCACTTACTGTCATCGCCTCCTGAGTCCCCACTAGGCTTAATGTTGACTCTGCGCCGCTATTCTTCACCGCCTGGGAACCGACATGTGGTCACGTAATTGAAAACTATTGCATGATCTCATTAACCGTACAATAGCGAGGGGCCGCCGCGGGACAAGGGGCTGTAAGTGCAGGGTTCCTAAGGGCGGTATTGGTGTCCCGTGCCGCTAAGGGTTAAGGCGGTGATGAGCCCTTAAGTGCATCTAACTAAGGGGGGATGATTGCCTATTACGCACAGGTGGGACAAAAGCCAATGACATTACGACGAGTCAACTTGGGAGAGAGTGAGAGGGAGGGAGAGGGAGAGGGGGAGAGAGGGGGGAAGCCTGTAAATCTTTGGTGAGTCGTTCCTCCTTGCTATTTAACATTCCTTCTTATATTCCTCCCTTTACTTCTCATTTTCATCATCATTATCGTCATTTTTTTACTTGAAATTCGCTTGAGATTAAACGTGTGTGTGTGTGTGTGTGTGTGTGTGTGTGTGTGTGTGTGTGTGTGTGTGTGTGCTCGTGCACGTGTGTGTTTCATCGATACACGCTTCCCTGATTACAAGAATCCTAATACTGCATTACAATTTGGTTTAGAAATGAAGGAGGGAAAAAAGACGAAGAGAAGGAGGAGGAGGAGGAGGAAGAGGAAGAGGAGGAGGAGGAGGATAAAGAAACTGAAATGAAAGAGGAAAGGGAGACAAAGTGAGAAGGAAAGAAGGGAAAGGGGGGGGGGGGGCAGGGGAGAGAAGAGACGTGAACAAGCTTGACAGAGTAACGAGAAATGGAAACTTGTTGGTCGATATGCCTCTTAATCAGCTGTTCAGTCGAAGAAGCACAGGTGAGAGAGAGAGGAAGAGGGAGAGGGAGAGGGAAGATAAAAGAGGGGTGAGAGATAACAACGTCCCTCTCTCTCTCCCTCTCCCTCTCCCTCTCCCTCTCTCCCAAGGCGTCAGGTGAGGGAAGAATAGTCAAAATGAGAAAAAGTTTGCGTCATTCCCACGTTGAATTAGTCACTGTCTGGAAAATAAGTACCGATTTTTCTCTTTTTTTTTCTCTCTCTCTCTTTCTTGTTCTTTTTGGTCGATTTTCTCTCTCTTGTGCGTCGCGTCCACCTGAGAAAAGTGGAGGCAAGTGGAAGGTGTGTTAGTGAGAAGTGGAGTGCTTTTTACATTGGCTCCTTGTTACATCCACCTTGAAGAAATTAATGGCAGTAAGACAGGTGATACTTTCACTCTTCCACATTAATCCACCTGTGTAAGTTATGTTTCTAATTGATTAGGTGGAAATGGGTTTTTTTTTTTTACATTTTTTTTCATTTCTCTATTGGTGTGTTATTTCATCCACGCCTCCACATTTCTTCAATCAACTTACTCCACTTGGCTTAGCTAATTGAATAAGTGGAAGATTCTTTACACTTCTATCTTCCTTCATCCACTTCACTTTACCTGACACAACTTATAGAACAAGTGGAAGATTTTTTTACATTATCTTCCTTCATCCACTCCACTTCCCTTATCATAACTTACAAAACAGGTGGAAGATTTTTTTTTACACTTCAGCTTTCCTTCCTCAACTTTCCACTCCACTTAACGTAACACTCACCTCCCTCCACTTACCTGAACCCAATAGAGACAAGCCAATTAACCACCACGCAGCTGTACTTAAGGTGGACACGTGGAGAAGAACACTGGAGAACACCTGGAAGGAACACTTTTTAATGTAAGAAAATGAAGGTGACCAAGAACAGCAAAAGTAATGAAAATAAAAACCCCAACTAATTTACCAGTCCCCTTAACAAAAGAATTAGCCAAAAGTCAGGACAAATATCTTGAAACCTCCCCACTTGTCTGTATAGAGAGCCTCAGTAACACACGAGCACCTAATGACACCCTGAAACGCCCTTAATGATCCTGTGCCTCCCTTACCTGGCTGGGGAGGACAAAAAGGGCGTGACACTAATTACCTGTAGGCGTGTCCCTGGTCAAGCCGCCTCAAGATGAATGCGCGCCCCAGCCATCGACCTGAGCACAAAGGACTTGCTGCTTCAGTGCCAATGACAGAGTGCCAGTCTATTGACCTTTTGATAATGAGTCACGCCATGGTTACCTCATGGCTCGTGGTGGTGGTGGTGGTGGTTTGGGAATCTGGGTGGTGTTATTGGTTTATGTGAGGGGTTGAGTTGGTGTTGATGTGATGGTGTTTCCTAGAGTTTCATGGGTTAGGGTGGTGGTGATGGTGGTGTGGTGGGGTGTTTACTAGGGTTATCGGTTAGGGAGGTGAGAAAATGGTGACTGTGGTGGTGATATAGTGTTGTGATGGTGTATCCTAAGATATCCGTGGCTTAACATGCTTCAAGTGCAGTACAGGTGGTGGTGGCTGTGGTGGTGCAGTAATGGTGCAGTAATGAGCAGTGCTTGTGTGGTGATGTAGTGGTAATGGCGGTGGCGTTCCCTGGGCGAGCTGGTTCTCCGTGTGTCTTTCATTACATTTTATCCCTCTTACTGTTATTGTTAGTTAAGTGTGTCACGGCTTCCTCCTTCTCTGTCATTCATTCCCCCACACCCGAGCGTTTCTCAGACCCTCAAATCCTTGCTTCTGGGAGCCGCGTTTCACCCTCCTTGTAATGCCACCTCAGTCTTCTATTTATCTTATTTTTTAGAGTGAAATACACCGGGAACATTGTGTAAGAATACAGTAATTTCTCGGTTTATTTTCATATATCAATAGCGTGTGTATGTATGTGTGTGTGTATGTGTGTATGTATGTGTGTGTGTGTGTTCATGGTGATTCTCTTGGGAATGCCTTAAGTAACTGTTGTTTTCCTGAGTATTATTCCGAGAGGGGGTGGACGAGATATAGCAAGAGGGTCATCAGGAAAGTTCAGGGAGTGCATGGAAGGATGGAAGGATACGTTATGTGTGATAGAAGAAGAGGAGAGGAGAGATAAAGGTGAAGAAGAGAGAGAGGGAGGAAGGGAGAGAACGGAACAACAAGGCATGTAGAATAAAGTGAAAGAAGAACTGGACATTTTGAAAATCAAGGAAAGATAGAAGATAGAAATAAGATGTGTGAGAAAGAAGAAAAGAAGAATCAATTGTGTAGAAGAGAGAAAAGGAAGAAAAGAAAGAATAGAGCATGTAAGAAGAAAGGAAGAAGATTAAAGCGTATAGAATATAAGAAACAAAAGACAGAGCATGCAGAAGAGGCGGAAAGGGATGACTGGTTGTTTAGGAGAGAAAAAGAAGGAAGGAATGAAGGAAGAAAGGATATGAAGTAATTGTCCCTGTTTTTCTGCTAACTCCTTTGAATTTTTAGGGAACTAGCAAATTAGTGGGCTTTTTTTATTTTCATTATATTTTCCCCTCCCCACCTTCCCCCTCTTACATGAAAAAGGTAGCGTGGGATAGAAGGATAAAGACACATATAGGACAAGGAAGGATAAGACATTTAGGATTCCTCCCACAAGGACACAGCAGCTCCTGAAGGCAACACGCGGCGCATCTCTCATCAAACTGTGTACCGCCAAATGAGGACGATATAAAGAAGTCTCAGCTTATTACTTCATTACGGTGGGGGGGACATTTTTCTCTCCTGGGGCGCGTGTGTTATGTTTTCTGTGATGTTATCGTGGATGTTATGGGTGATGTTATCTGTATCTCCTTTTGACACCTCCCGCCTCCCCTGCGTCCCTTGGCGTTCACGAGGGGGAGATGGAGGGCGTGAGGGAGGCATAGAGGGAGGAAGGGAGGGACAGCCTGAAATCCCCACTTATATATTCATACAATTATGCCTCAGACTCGAAATGGAATCCTTCAGCTAGAAAATCAAAGCGATTAGAGAGTTTGCCACTGAGAGAGAGAGTCGCGGGAGAGGAGAGATAGAGAGAGTGAGAGAGAGGGGGAAAAAAAGAGGAAAAAAGGAATGCAACGGAGGGAGTCCCCGCCGAGCCTCACGCCTTCTGCTTTGCCTCCAAAACTCGCGGGGCCTCTGGGGACGTAGACCTGTGAATATTCTCACTTTGAGGGGAGAGGCTACTGAGAGTCTCCACTGCCTTGCGCTCCCTCCAGAAATGGTTCGTCGGTGCAGCCTACCACTTCCCCCGGCCTGTGCTCGCTTCCACGCTCCTTACAGATCTGAAGGAACCATCACCTGAGAGCTAAGTTTATTATGCATATGAGGCGGTGTAATGAATGTCGAATGTCGCGTCTGGAAGGGAGGAATGAGCGGTGTGTGTGTGTGCGGGATGAGCGTCGCCCGGAGAGAGAGGAGGTCCCCGCCACTTTGTTTCTCTGGCTGTTACCGTGATTTCGGCAAAATGGCTTCTCAGCGCACTTTTTCAGCACCGATCTTATTCGACTCTTACGGTCTCCAGCCTTTGAGTTTACCGACCAAATGCGTGTGGGCTGTCGGGAGGAAGGAGCCGGCTGTTTCTCTCTCCGTCTCTCTCTCTCTCTCTCTCTCTCTCTCTCTCTCTCTCTCTCTCTCTCTCTCTCTCTCTCTCTCTCTCTCTCTCTCTCTCTCTCTCTCTCTCCCCTACATTCATTCATTTATCCACTCAACTTCTGCATGGCTCGCTGTTCGGTACATCACAGTAGGGAGGGAGAGGAAAGAGACGCAGGTGACATATAGACGGCTGAAGAAGGAAGACCCGAATGTTTGTCCAGGGCGAGAGTTCCAGTGTGTGTGTGTGTGTGTGTGTGTACGGGGGATGGAATGGGTTATGAATGGCAGGGGTTTGTCGTGGTGTGGGTTGAGTCGCGTGGTTTATGGTGGGTGGGTGGGTGGGAGTGTTCTGTCAAGGTTATGGTGTAGAGAATAGAGTTAGAAGTTACAATAGTATGGATAATGGATGGCAAGAGAAAAAGAGAAAGAGAGAGAGATCGGTATTCAGAAACACTTTGCTCTCTCACCACGACTGTTTCCTAACGCCACATGGATGACTAATAGGATTTTCAAGACTTTATCCAATTAATTATGTAGAAAATCATGTCACTCTGCCTGTAGAATCGTAAAAACACCTTAAAAAAAAACTCATGTCAATTTAAATCACGTTTTTTGAAATAGTGGAGGTGAAGTACAGAGG
>CM035183.1:4587752-4602106 GCA_020233015.1 Callinectes sapidus | reverse complement strand
CTCTCTCTCTCTCTCTCTCTCTCTCTCTCTTACATTTCTGGCTACAAGCTTAGATATTCATTATTTTCTTGAATCTTGCACTTTGTCTCCTCCTCCTCCTCCTCCTCCTCCTCCTCGTCCTCGTCCTCTTCCGTGTCCTCCTCCTCCTCCTCCTCCTCCACCTCCTCCTCCTCCTCCTCCTCCTCCTCCTCCTCCTCCTCCTCCTTCATCACTCTTTCTCTATCACTGGTAATTTATCTCTATCCTTGGTAAATAATCTCGACAAAGATCCCTAGTAAGAACCTCACTATCTTTTACTATTTATCTTCTTTTGTATTCCTTTTGTCCTCCTCCTCCTCCTCCTCCTCCTCCTTTTCCTCCCGCTGCTCCTCCTCCTCCTCCTCCTCCCACAAGAAAACTGGAACCCGAGGTGGAGATCCCGTTAACACAAGGTATCCACAAAGTCCACCCGATTCATCCACCTCTGTTCCATATTCAGACTTCCAGACCTTGGCCCAACTAACCTTGAGAGCCTCGTGGCCACACTTCCAGGACTCAGCCTAAGCATTTCCAGGCGAGGCGTTGAATATTCCAGGCGCGGCGGTCATAGTAAACCTGAGGGCGCCGTGTAACTAACCTCCTTAGCCCCGCTGTGATTGGAAGAGGCGTGTACTGCTGTGGAGAGAGAGAGAGGGAGGGTGGGGGAAGGAAGGAGAAATGGAAGATAGGAGTGTTAAGTGAAGGAAAGGAAAAAAAGGAAGGAAGGAGAGAGAGAGAGAGTAGGAAAGAAAGAGGAATGGAAGATAGGGGTGTTAAATGAAGGAAAGGAAGGAGGAATGTAAGGGAGGGTATTTGGTGAAGGGGAAGGAATGAAGGAAGGGAGGGAATGTTTAGTGAAGGGAAGAAAGAACCTGAGAAGGAAAGAAATAATTTGATGAAGGGGAAGGAAGGAAGAAAGGAAGGGAGGGAATGTTCAGTTAAGGGAAGAACGGAAGGAAAGAGATGAGGGACGAAAGGGAGAGAAGTGAGGAAGGGAGGAGAGAAGGAGAATGGAAGTTGTGAAGGGAGTGTAGCAAGAAGACACGTAAAGGAAGAGAAGAAGTGTTCAGATAGGAAGGAAGAGAGTGTATAGTGATATGTCTAAGCTCAGGTGTGTGGGGGGGGGGGGGGGGGCGTTGAGTAATAGAATTAGTCACACATGTCACTCTCACTCCTTAATTGACATATCACTCACTACGTTATCTCTTATTTTTTTATGTAAGAGAGAGAAACCTTCCAAAGACCAACAAAAATAATAGAAATATGAGAAAACAACTAATTTGCAGTTCCTTCAAGGTTTTAACACCAAATGATCGGGAGAAAATAAAAGAAGCAGACTATTACCAATGAAGAACACACAGACACACAGACACGATGATCTTCAGTATAGAAAACCTTTAGCAGTTTATCCAGCAGGTATTCCTCTTATGGGATCAGCCAACACCCCTTACGCCGCCACCACAGCCTACCCCGCCACGCCCGCCTCGGCCGCCACGCCCGCCACGCCCCGCCTTCCGTCTCTTCCTCCATCTCCTCCTCCTCCGGGTTTGAGGGGCTGCGGGGCCTTCTGCTTCTCACCTCGGGTCGTTTCTTGCCGGCGGTGACGTTTCATTATTCATGGACTGAGAGCATAGCTGAAACGCGGCAATTTGCTCTTATCGTCACTGTTCCTGGGTCCGTCTTTGAAGTCAGCGTTTTCATGTGTTAATGCCGTCACTTGATTTGCATAGTGAAGCGCTCCGGGTAGTGTCATCGGCCGTTTACAGGGATAAGGCGTGATTTTGGCGTCTTGTCAGAGTGTTATCCTTCACCAGTCTGTGTCTAAGGCCCTCAGGAAGCCCTCAAGCCGCCCCAAACCACTCCTTCAGGCCTCAGCGCGCCTCCTTCGCCTATAAAGCGGAGGCAGCAGTATATCACGGCCGTCGTCTCACTTACTCTCTTCTGAGACGGATAAAAAGTGGTGCGCAAGATGAAAGAGATCCCCAAGAGCCTTCATCCGAGTTTAACTTGTGCATTAAGAGAGGGAGGCAGCCAACTATTTCATAAATACAAATGATAGTCTGACTGTCTCACGCTTACTGCCACCCCGGGGACCGCCGCGCCAGGGGAGGCAGGGGCGCCGCGCAGGCAGGGTTTATACTCCAGGGGCGCTTGTGAGGCCTCCAGGGGTGTCCCTTCAACACCGTTCCTCATCCTTCGTGTACGTGTGTGTCTTCCTCCTTTTCCTCCTCCTCCTCCTCCTCCTCCATGTCTTTCTCCCACTCAACAAGGTGAATTCTGAGGAAGAGACATTGATAGTAACAGATACACACACACACACACACACACACACACACACACACACACACACACACACACACACACACACACACACACACACTTAAGACGGGAAGGGAAGTTAATCATATGTTAAAAAAAGAAAAGTACCCTCCCCGCTCCTCCCACACACCCCCAGCCACTCTCCCCCCCTCCTTTAAAGCGGCGAGTCTGCGCGCCGCCATCCCTTCAGCGGACACCATGAATGTCTAATGAGTGACGTTTTTAATTGTGTGTGTCTTTGGGAATATCAAGCTGCCTCTTTGTCAGCTTGGGAGAGTGGGAGAGTGAGAAAGTGAAAGGCTGAGAGAGGAGGAGGAGGAGGGGAAGGGGGAGGATGAAAAGCTACAAGAGGAGAAATGAGAAAATGGAAGAATAAGTGAGGGAAGTAAGAGAGAGATGAAGATAAAGAGAGGATGGAATGGAATGGATGATAAAAAGGAGAAAATGAAAAGAAAAAAGGGAAAGGTGCATAGAAAAAGATAAATAAGAGAGAGAGAGAGAGAGAGAGAGAGAGAGAGAGAGAGAGAGAGAGAGAGAGAGAGAGAGAGAGAGAGAGAGAGAGAGAGAGGAGTGTGTATGTAAGGATATTTATGCAAGGAAAGGATGGAACGAGAAATAAATGTAAGGATGGAAGGAGGAGAGTAAGGAACCGCAAGGAAAGAGAAGGGAAGGAGGCCAAGGAGGAGGAGGAGGAGGAGGAGGAGGAGAGGCGGTAAAAGAGGAATATATACAGAAGAGGAGGGAGAGGAGCCAGAGGAAGCGAGACGGTAAGGAAAGATGAGGGACTGTGTGATGTGAAGATGAAGTGATAAAAAGAAGAGATGATAGCAAAGCATAAACAAAGAGGAAGAAGAAGAAGAAGAAGAAGAAGAAGCAATGAGGCTGGAAGATGAATAAGAGAACAAGGCAATTTCACTTTTAGACGTTCATATTTGTAAGTGAAGTTTATTTATTTTTATTGAGGTGTCACGGGAAAGGAGGAGCGACACAGCAGCCTGAAACGTCCGTCCCGTGAGGAAGACGGCGCCAGACACAGAGCTGCTCCAACACTGCCAGTCTCGCCCATCGCACAGCAGCCGCCACAGGGAAAACAATGGGATGGTTCTCGGTGTGTGTGTGTGTGTGTGTGTGTGTGTAGACTATTACGAGTATATAACCTAACTTAACCTAATAATTTTGACGACCCAATCGAATATATCTACTATTAGAACTGCAACAGCAATAACAATTACTACTGCTACTGCTACTACTACTACTACTACTACTACTACTACTATAACTGTATGTGTGTGTGTGTGTGTGTGTGTGTGTCGAAATGATGTGTTTACGGTTATCAACAAAACACATCTGATTATATTTATTTATTCATTTATTTTCCCCCTCCTCTCTATTTATTATGCATTACATCATTACATACATTCGTACACTCATCATGAATTACTGCCCCATCCCCTTTCCCCCCCTTCACCCCATTACCCCCCCCTCCCCCCCGCCCTTCCCCCTACCCACAGTAGCTTAAAAAGACACCAGATAATACAACAATTTTTTAAGCTAACAAGTATAAAAACAAATCATTAAACGCATCCATACATTAAAACAATATAAAAAAAAAAACCTTCATAATTTATAGTTGCTTTGGTATTCATAGTTACTCATACTCTCATATCGGGTACGGGAATTCACACTTCACAGTATACATATTGCCATGAGTGAATACCGTCAATTTTGAGTCTATTTAGAGATAATATGAATCTATTGGAGGCTTGAATATTTGTATAGCCCACGGCGGGACACCACACCACACCACACCACAGTATACCACACCACAGCAACATACAGGAGGGGGGGAGGGGGGGTGGTAGAGTATGTGAGGGAGCTGGGATCAAAGTAAACACACACTCGTAACTAACAATACAATGGACAATATTGACGAATTAACACATTTATGCGAGCCTCCCCTTGCTGCTGTAGTGGCTGAAATTGGCAGCAAATAGAGGAACAATCACATTCGAAACACGCGTTATTGGAACTAGTGTTTACATTCATATGCAAACTGCTCTATGGCGGCCCCGCGTTGACAATTACCTGTGTTTAATGCTCACCTCAGGCTTTTTGGCGCCGCGTCCTGTATTTTTCATCCTCAACTATGGTAAAAATGTGTTCTTTCTTATTCACATCGTCCGGAAGTCTTGGGAAATTAGTTACTCCAATGTAAATTTATAAAAATGCGGTATTTCTCTTCTTTTATGTAAGAGCGGGAGGTTTGGCCAAGAGCAACAAAAAACGGTAAAACCAAAAGGTCCACTTAGAAGCCAATCCCCGGGCAGATCCGAGAGAGTCAGCCAAAACAATGGGTTAAATGTGTTGAAATCTTCTTAAATGAGCTCAGATCATAAAAAGATGGAAATACCTCTACAAATTATTCATTCTTGTTACACTATAAGATTTTCTGAATGTTATTTAACTTTCAATTCTACTCAGAATGTATGTTACCATCAACTCTTTTTAGAATTTACCTTTACTCTAAACATTTTTTAGAAAACTGCGTTATTTTATTGTAAACGGTTCTGGAAATGTGTTCTTATTTGTTTGACTTTGAATAACCCTCGAAAAACAGTGCCATTTCAGATTCATTTTGTTGTCAACTGATGAATATTATGTTGGTGCTATAGACAAACTAGAATCTTACCATGGCCTCTTCAGAAAAAATTAATGTATCTTATTTGTATCTTATTTGTTTCATTTTCTTTCGTGTTTGTCTCACCACCACGACCACCACCACTATCACCATCAACACCACCCACCACCGGAAAATGTGTCGCTTCTTATTTGTATCTTGTTTCATTTTCTTGCGTGTTTATCTCACCACCACCACCACCACCACCACCACCACCACCACCACCACCACCACCGAAAACCTCAAGAACGTAACGTAAGCAGAGGAAAAATCTCGGAAACCAGTGACAAAGCGCTCAAGTGGCCGTTATTACTCAATGTCACAGAACAGTAACACGAGCCAAACACGCGACTCTCTCCCTCACGCCGCGGGGACACAAGGGCGGCTGTTCCCTGACGCGTATCGACCCTGGAATCAATATACTCCTTATGAATTTGTCCACCTTCAACTCTGCAGGCAATATTATCATGGTAATATCACAAGGGCGTAGGGACGAAACCGGCGCTGGAAGAACGTCACGATTTGGAGCCTTAGTGTGTGGTATTCTAAGGTCGAGTTTGGCGGCAGTGTTGCGTGTGCCCCAAGAGTCGTAACCCGTAGGAGGCGAGTGGTGATGGTATATTTAAAGATCATTATGACACTCACTCGCTATTGTCGCTTTACAGAGGATTGTGGGTAGCGTAACTCACCCTCGCTCACCCTTATGCACGACACACTGCGAATAAGAAGGTGATTAAGGTGTAATCTATGAAGGCAGTCTTGTGATACCACCTCCTCCTCCTCCTCCTCCTCCTCCTCCACCCTCCGCCACCCTCTTCTTCGTCTTCTTCCTCCTCCAAGTCGCCTCCACCTCACCATTTCGTGTTTTCAGTGAGTCTTTATGCCACCGAAGCTTCATGAGGCGGTCGAGACTCTGAAAGGAGGTTGTGGTGATGTCTCGAGTCCCAGGTGATGTTGTGGTGATGTTTTGGTGATGTCTTGGTGATGTTTTGGTGTGTGTGTTCTGTGTGAGGATTGTTGGTTGTTGGGTATCTATATATTCTTTTTTTTTTCTTTTACTTTGTTGTTGTTGTTGTTGTTGTTGTTGTTGTTGTTGTTGTTGTTGTTGTTGTTGCTCTTCTTCTTCTTCTTCTTTAGATTTCGTTCCTAAGTTACTTTTTTTCGCCTAATTTTCTTATAGGTCTCTCTCTCTCTCTCTCTCTCTCTCTCTCTCTCTCTCTCTCTCTCTCTCTCTCTCTCTCTCTCTCTCTCTCACCTTGCTCCTGTGTCCTCTCCCATCACCCCATCATCTCTCCCTCCTCTCCCTATGCCCCTCTCACTTTTCCTCTCTCCCTCTCCCTCCCTCTCACTCTTGGATGATGATCGTGGCTTTATGGTTATGGCGACAGGGGAGGAAAGGAGGGAGGAAAGGGGGAGGAATTGGCAGAGAGGGAGGAGAGGAAAGAGAAAAGGGGAGAGAGAGAGAGAGAGAGAGAGAGGAAGTAGGGACACGTGATAATAATAGAGATAATAATAATAATAATAATAAGGAAAATCCAAGAAAAAAGAATAAAGAGAAACATTACACGAAAAAATGGCAGCCAGAGAGAGAGAGAGAGAGAGAGAGCTACGTCGTAATTGGCTTAGGCTTCGGGTGTTAATCCCTCCACGTTGGAATGGGAATCGGGAATGAGTGGGCCCTGGATCCTGGATTGGGGGGATTAGTGGCCACTTGGAATGGTAGGAATGGGAGAGAGAGAGAGAGAGAGAGAGTCATAAGGAAGGAAGGAAAAATAAGGGACAAAAGGGAAGAAAGGAAGAGGAAGAGGAGGATGATAATGATAGAAAGAGAAGGAAAGAAGGAAGGAAAGGAGTGATAGAAAGAAAGAAGGAAGGAAAAGGGAAGAAGGATAAAAGAAGAAGAGAATGGTAGGAATAGGAGACAAAGGGAGAGGGAGAGGGAGTCAAGTTATAAGGAAGGAAAGAAAAGTGAGGAACAAAAGGAAGAAAGGAAGAGGAAGATGGTCATGTTAAAAGGAAAAAAAAAAGAAAGGAAGGAAGGAAGGATGGCAGGAAGTGATAGAAAGAAGGAAGGAAGATAGGAAGTGATTGAAAGAAGGAAGGAAGAAAGAAAGGAGTATAAATGAGGAAATGAGAAAGAAGGAAGGAAGATAGGAAGTGATAGAAAGAAGGAAGGAAGTATAGGAGAATGAAAGAAGGCATAAATGAGGAAGGAAGAGAGAAAAAAGCAAAACTGTTATGTTACCATCAGTATATGAAAGCTTGTTGGAATGGAAGTAGGGTCTGGAACAGTGTACGGTGTCTGGAATGAGTGCAAAAGTGATGTCTGTGATAGAAAACCAGAAGCGCATAGACTGGAAAAGTGTATTGTATCTCGAATGAGGTATTGAGAACTGGAAGGAGAAGGAAAGAGTCTGGAAGTTTGTGTGGTGACTGGAAAGGTTGTGTGGTGACTGGAAAAGATGTATAGTGACTGGAAAGATTGTACGGTGACTGGAAAGGGAAGGGGAGAGTCTGGAAGGTTGTATGGTGACTGGAAAATATGAAGAGTGACTGAAAAGCATGTATGGTAACTGGAAAAGAAGGAGATAGTCTGGAAGGTTCTATAATGACTGAAAAAGATGCTTCGTTTGAACTGGAAGATTACTATAATGAATCTTCGAATATATTTTGAGGTAATGGAGTAATAGCAAAGTCTCTGGAAGTCTGCAATATTGAGTGGTTACTATGATGGTTTCAAGGATAGCTGAATAGAATACGATGATCTGGAAGGATATTCAGCGCCTGGAATAGGGTGTTAGAGTGGTTTCTGGAATAGTGGCGTGAAAGAGGGTGACCTGGAAAGGGGTTAAGGTGCCTGGAAGTGATGATTCAATGATGTCTGGAATGTAGGAGTGGGAGGAGAATGATCTGGAAGGGTGTATGGTTCCTGGAAAGGGTGATGGAGTTGTTTCTGGGATGGAAGAGTGGAAATGAATGGTCTGGAAAAGTGAGACGTTCCAGAAAAGAGTGTTGGAATGGTTTCAGGAATAGAGGACTGAAAGGGTGTGCATTAGCTAGAGAGGAGAAGGAGGGAACCATAAAGAGAGAGAATAAACTTTAAATGGAGGGAGAAAAGGCTAAGAATAGAGAAAGTGTGGAAAAAAGAGAAGAATAAAAAAATAAACTCTAAATGAAGGGAAAAAAACTAAGAATAAAAAAGTATAGAAAAAAGAGAAGAATAAGAGAAACTTTAAATGGAGAAGCAAAAGCTAAGAATAGAGAAAGTGAAGAAAAAAGAGAAGAATAAGAGAACAAATTTTAAATGGAGGAGAAAAAGGCTTAGAATAGAAAAGTATAAAAAAAGAGAAGAAACGAAAAAAGTGGAAAACAAGAAAAATCAGAAGAGAAAACAGAAACATTTCAATGACGAACACAGAAAATATGGAACGAAGGGAGAAAGAGGAGCAACAGCAGCAAGAGGAGGAAGATACCAAGGGAGATGGAGGGAGGGGGTAGGGGGGGTAGGGGGGGAGCGAGGAGGGGAGGGCCCAAAAAAAAAATCGTGTCACGCCTCCCGCTAATGAAAATGAAAACACAGGTAACGCACTGAGGTAATTGTCTTTTTAGGGCTGTCTTAATTGGCAATTTCTGCGTTTCAAGACTGATTATTGGGCCGAGCTGCTTTTTATTTGAGAGAGAGAGAGAGAGAGAGAGAGAGAGAGAGAGAGAGAGAGGTTGTTTATCGTTGATTGTTTTGGTGTGAGGGTGATGAAGGAGAGTTTGGCACAACATAGAGGAGAGAGAGAGAGAGAGAGAGAGATTGCTCTACACATATTGATTACAAGAATAGTAATCCCTTAGAAATATATAGAAAATTACAGTTATATTAATCTATCTGTATCTATCTATTAATTTATCTATCTATACTAATCTATAACCTATCTACCTATCTATCCTTATATCTATCCATCTATCTATCTATCTATCTATCTATCCATCTATCTATCTATACTATTTAACTATAATACTATTCAAAATACTATCTGAATGATCAATAGTTTGCAATTTTCTATTTTTACGTAACACACATCACAACTTTTTTTCCGAGCAATGTACAAAGTTAAAGAGGGAAAAAATGCACATCCCAACCGTATCCAGTGTCAAGAATTCCCACATAAAACTCCCAAAATGCAACAGTCAAGCGCACCGAGGCAAAAGATCAAGATTAAGCTCAGGAACATTTGATTTGGCAAGAAGTGGAGTGAGTTGTAGATTCGCCAGATTATTGCTATTACTTCTTGGCGCGTGCGAGCAAAACCAAAGAACTAGCCAGCGAGCCTCAGTCAGACACGCCACCCAGGGAAGGAAGTGGCTTTGCTCCGTCCGTATTCAGAAACGCTTTGCTCTCTCACCACGACTATTTTTCCAAGGCCACCGAGATGACAAGCGGGCTTTTCAAGAGTGTTTCTATAGTTAGTAATGGGGAAAATTTATCGTACTCGCTTTAGGAATATGAAGACACCTTAAAAAACTTTGTGTAAATGTAAGTAAAGTTTTTGGAAATGGCGATGGTTAAATACAGAAGTGTTTTTAGAATACGAGCTTATCTCTCTCTCTCTCTCTCTCTCTCTCTCTCTCTCTCTCTCTCTCTCTCTCTCTCTCTCTCTCTCTCTCTCTCTCTCTCTCTCTCTCTCTCCCTGCGGGTCTGGGGACGTTTACCTTCTACGTTTCAAAACTCGTTCCTCTGATCTCTTGATACGATTACCGTCGAGTCCGCTTAATACACATCCCCTTTTCCTCACGCCCTTAGCGAAGCCCTGGACACGCTGACGGAGGCCCTGACGATTTGAAGCTCGAGTCGCGACATCTGGGGGTCCGAAGCGATAAGCAGGGGCGCCAGGGAAGCCCGAGGGAGCAAGAGATATTAAACGGAGATGCTTTTCACGTCTGGAGGTCGCTAGATTTCCCGGGCAGCGTCTTTTGGTGGGCATCGAGCCGTGTTTATGAACCTTCTCACCCGTATGATGGAGCAAAATTAAGTCCGGCGTGAGTTTTTACCCTCTTTTTTCATCCTTCTCCTTTTGCCTTTCGCCATTTAGCCGCGCGAACCCCCGAGGCGGCTGTCGAGTGGTGCCGACGGGGAAAATAGCGATTGTCGAGTGGTTTGTGGGCGAAAGGAGGCTTGGAAGCGTGTGTGCCCGCGGTGATCCATCATTATTCGTGCCGGGAATCGATACAGACACATAGAGAGAGAGAGAGAGAGAGAGAGAGAGAGAGAGAGAGAGAGAGAGAGAGAGAGAGAGAGAGAGAGAGAGAGAGAGAGAGAGAGCGAGAGATGGAGAGAGAATCTTACATTATCTCACCAAAACACAGCATCTCCAGTCTGTGTGTTTCTCTTGTATCTTTCGTGACCATCTCTTCATCGATTTCTAAAAGTATTATTCACTCCTCCGCCTCTTCCTCCTCTACCTCCTCCTCCTCCTCCTCCTCCTCCTCCTCCTCCTCCTTTACCTCCTCCTCCTCCTCCTCCAATTCATCTCTCTTTTCCCCTTTTCCTCCCTCTTCCTCCGTTATTTTTTATCCTCCGTCCTCCCTTGCCTTCCCTCCCCTTCCCTCCTGCACTTCCTGCCTTTCCCAACCCTCGGCTGTTCTTTTCAGGGCATCTCTTGCTACGCCATTGGAACCCAGTGAAGCGAGAGACCAAGTTAATCCTGGTATTTTCTCAAAGCCCACTCCGCGCCTACCGTATAAATAGCCGCTGAATAACCCCCAATGGATAATGTAAGTGGCAGTCTTCTTCCGCCGGCGTCCAATTTCATCGTCTTTTGGATTCTTCATTCATTATTGGAGCTTCCTCTGACCCGACACCGCGATCTCTCTCTCCCTTCTCTCTCTCTCTCTCTCTCTCTCTCTCTCTCTCTCTCTCTCTCTCTCATATGGAACAGTTATATTGAATGATAGAAATGTGTAGAATTTAAATCTACAGAAATTTGTAGGATGGTTCAAGGAAGAGGAGGAGGAGGAGGAAGAGGAGGAGGAGGGGGGGGAGAGGAGGAGGAGGAGGAGGAGGAAGAGGAGGAGGAGGAGGAGGAGGAGGGGGAGGAGGAGGAGGAGGAGGAGGAGGGGGGGTATTCATCTTATCATCATATTGCTATACATTTTTCATACGTGTCTGACTATCATAAAATTCATCTCACTCTTTCAAATTCACCATTTCCTCTATTTCATTATTTTTAACACATTCACTATCCTTTATCAAATTTACTGTTTGTTTCCCTCTCCTACACGCGATGGTGGTATAGTGGTGAGCATAGCTGCCTTCCAAGCAGTTGACCCGGGTTCGATTCCCGGCCATCGCAAGTGAATTGCTTTTGATTTATTTGTTTATCGTTATTTTTATGTGTTTTATTTATTTATTTATTTATTTATGTTTGTTTGTTTGTTTTTGTCTCTGAATCGTGTTATCTTGGTGTAAAATGTCTATGGCTACTAAGCAGAAAAATTGAGATAAATGTTTTTTCTCATTATCTCTGTTTATTTGTCTAAGTGTCTATTTAAACATCTATTTGCCTATCTATCAACCTATCTATCTATCAGTCTATTTATATGTCTATTGATCTATCCTTTTATATATCTTTCTACTTATTTCTGTTTCACATTCACTCATCACTTCAGTTCATCATCTTTCACGTCTTCCTGAGTCACATATTCTTCTCCTGTCACCTTCCTTTCACGCCCTGCCGTCTTACTTCACCCTCTAACATCTCCCTTCACACCCTGCCTATCTGTCTTCACACCCTGTTTCTCTCCCTTCACACCCTACCCGTCTCCTTCCACAACCTGCTTATTTCCCTTCACACCCTGTTCCTCTCCATTCACACCCTGCCCCTCTCCCTTCACATCCTGCCCCTCTCCCTTCTCTCCCTGCGCGTTTCACTTCACTCCCTTCACTCCCTGCCCGTCTCCCTTCACACCCTGCTCTTCTCCCTTCACCCTCTGTCTGTCTTCCACCACACCCTTCTATCTCTTTCCACAGCCTCAGTACGAGACACACCAGCCAACACAGACACTCATAGCCACTAAACACATTTCCAGAAGCCACAGGAATAAAAGACGATTAGAAAAACACGTCTATATATTCTATTCAGTGTTTGGTTCTAATTTCTTCTCGTGTCTTTCGTTTTCTTCCCAACTTTGGACCTTCCAGATTCTTCTCAGCTATTAATACATTTCCGGAAGACAGATGAATGAATGGAAGAGGAAAAAAAAGGTTAAAAGTCCTTCTCGATCTTGTATTTTCCATTTTCTTTAGTGTGCGTTTCAAATCTCCATTCCTATCTTCAATTTTCTGCCATCACTTTTAACCTCTCAAATTCTTCCCGGCCACGTCAATCACTCTGTCCCCATTCTCACACCTCACTCCGCTCTCATGCTCCCCAATCAACTTACCCTGCCATGGGAGTATTGAGTGGTGGGAGAGAAAAAAAATCACAAGTTGAGGCATGGTACTTTATTCCCTCGCGTTTCTTTCGGTTACAAATAATGATAAAATAAGATAATAATAATACTACTACATTGCGTCAACTTGTGTGTGTTTTTTTCCTATTACTCAATCAATACTCACAGTTATCCTCCCATCTTGATACCTTTCCTTTTATTCAAACCTTCTACCCCTTACAATAAAATAGCAAGGAAAGTCAAACAGCAACAGACCTTTTGCTTCTTTCAAGGTTGATTGATAACTACTTCTAACTATCTATAGGGAAGAGAGGCAGGACAGTACAGGAGAAGACCTTCATGTCCCTTCTTGCCCTATCCTCTCCCTTCCTGTCTCCTCCTCACGTCACTCTGACCCTGAAAATACCCCTGAAAGCTCATTTTAGTTAAGGTCACTCCACTGCTGCTGCTTCCTTGCCGTGCTGTGAAGGGAACGAGGGGAAGAAGAGGAGAAGGAGGAGGACAAGGGGAGAGGTGGGAGAGGAGGGTCAGGGGGGAGGGAGGAGTTGCTGTGCCGCCCAACAATGATTTTAATAACAAATGTTCTCGACTAAGAGGCTTTTGTGAATTTACTTTAGATACTAAACATAAAACTCCTTTAAAAGTGGCGTCCCTCGCTGCTGCTGGCTGGCTGGCTGGCTGGCTGGCTGCTGGAAGGGTCTCTCTCTCTCTCTCTCTCTCTCTCTCTCTCTCTCTCTCTCTCTCTCTCTCTCTCTCTCTCTCTCTCTCTCTCTCTCTCTCTCTCTGTTCGTTAATCTCCTTTCTTCTCTGTGTTTCTTTCATTCCTTTATTTTTTCCTTGTCTCTGTCTTTTTCCTTTCCTCCATCCTCTCTCTCTCTCCTTCTCGTCATCTCTCCTTCTCTTTCTCAGAGCTTCATTTTCCTTCCTCACTAACTTCCACTCTATTCATCCGCTTTATTTTAATTCAACTTTTCTCCTCATTACCTTCCTTTTCTTCCCCCCTTCCCTTCTTCCTCCCATCCCTCCCCCTCCCCCTCCAATCCCCCTCTCGTCATCTTCCTCCTTTACACACTTTTATCCTCGCCATCTTCCTCTTTCTCCTCCGCCGTTCGTTTTTATCTTTTAAACCCTAAACTCATTTTATCCCCACCACCACCACCACCACCACCGTCACCGCTACCACCACCGCCACCGCCGCCGTCAGCTCCTCTTCTCCTCTATAAGACGCAAAAGACCCCATCAACACTCGGTCTTAGTGGCAGCAGCGGCGAAGGGACCTTTCTAAGCGGGCATCTTGGCAAAGTGGGCTTACCAGGCGCCGCGAGTGTGATGAGAAGGGACTGGCGTTCGTCTTGCTTCTCTCTTTAGTTACTGGTGTGGGTTTACCATGTCAGATTCATTGTGGGTATTAAGGGGGGGTTAAGAGGAGTTTTGGGGTGTTGAAGGGGTGTGGTGTTGTGTTGTGTGGTGTTGGATCGTGTGATTTTGGGGTGTTTTGATAGTGTTTCTTAGTTATTGTTGTGGTTTTAGCCCATTAGATGTTATGTGGGGGTTAAGAATGGGTTTTTGGGTATTGAAGGACTGTGGTGTTGTATTGCGTGGTGTTGGATCGTGTTTGTTTGGTGAATGTTGGTGTTTTGGGTGATGTTTCTTAGTTACTTTAGTGGTTTTAGCCCGTTAGAAGCAGGGTTGGGGGTGAGGGGGAGGTTAAGGAGGGGTTGGGGGTGTTGAAAGACTGTGGTGTTGTGTTGTGTAGTGTTGGGTGGTGTGGGGTGGTTGTGTTTGGTGATGTATAGTGTGTATTGGTGGTGATTCTTGTTTCATTCTTCTTATGCTGTATTTTCTCCTCTCTCTCTCTCTCTCTCTCTCTCTCTCTCTCTCTCTCTCTCTCTCTCTCTCT
>CM035183.1:4577060-4587078 GCA_020233015.1 Callinectes sapidus | reverse complement strand
TCTCTCTCTCTCTCTCTCTCTCTCTCTCTCTCTCTCTCTCTCTCTCTCTCTCTCTCTCTCTCTCTCTCTCTCTCTCTCTCTTGTGGCTTCCTGAACATGTACTCTCACTCCTTGTCATAATTCATACCCATCTCTTTCACGCCTTTCCTCTTCCTCCTCCTCCTCCTCCTCCTCCTCCTCCTCCTCCTCCTCGCACGCGCCGCCCCTTCCCTTTATTAGATTTCCCTTAATATCTTTGGTAAGGGCACTCAATACTCCCGTCTTTAAACCAACATTTGTAGAGCGAGGGGGAGAGAGAGAGAGGGAGAGAGTAAGAGAGAGAGAGAGAGGAGGGAGAGTTGCCGGCTATCACCACTCTCTCTCTCTCCCTCTCTCTCTCGAAGCGCCAACATCCCCATTATCCCTCCCTCTCACAACGACGAGAGAGAGAGAGAGAGAGAGAGAGAGAGAGAGAGAGAGAGAGAGAGAGAGAGAGAGAGAATGTGTGTGTGTCCTTAGCTCTTGTTTCTCTCGAGTATTGGGATCCGAGAGAGGCAGATTCGCTCTACCGGGAGATGGGGAAATGGAGGAGGGAGGGAGGGAGAGAGAGGGAGAGAGGGAGAGGAGGCACTGGTCGCGGTGGCATCCTAGGCAACGTGGCACTTGAAATAATGCGCCCCTCCTCGTTTTCTTTGTCCCGAGATTATTTCCCGCCAATCCACCGTTCCGCTTCACTGATTGGCCACAAAGGAACCAATCAGGCCGCGCGATACGCCGCGGCCAATCAGCATTTCCTGGGGATAAAACCAAATACTGTTATTCTGCAAGTCTGAGCGTTTGGCCGCGATTGAATATACATCACTGTGTCGCGGCCGTGGGACTTCGAAATATGGAAGAGGAGGAGGAGGAGGAGGAGGAGGAGGGAACAATAAAAATCAGTGTCTTCCGAGGCTTGGAGGAGGAAAGAGAGAGAGAGAGAGAGAGAGAGGAAGAGAGACAAAGATAGGAAAAAGGTGTTGGGTTTTTCTTCTTTTTTTCTTTTTTTTCCCTTCCACAGTGTCTTATCCTTGTTTTCTCTCTGTTTCTTTCCTTTCCTGTTCCCTGCTTTTGGGTTTATATGTTTGTGGCCCTCCCTCCCTCCCTCCCTCCCTCCCTCGCTCTCTTCCCTCCTTGTCCCCTCGTCTTCTTTCCTCCTCATCCTCCTCTTCTTCCTCCTCCTCCTCCTCCTCCTCCTCCTCCTCCTCGTCTTCCTCCATATCAAGTCCATTTTCTCTCTGTGTCCTGAAGAAAAACGTAACATTGCCCCTATCATTGTCTTCTTTCACAAATGCCATTGTCTTCACCTGATGTTGATGCGCGTAACTTCCTCACTCAGTCTTCTTCCTCTTACTTATCCTACTCTTCCTCATTTCATCCTTCTCTTCTTCGTATTTGTTGTGTTTCTAGTCGTTCTCCTTTTTCTTTGTTATTGTTGTTATTCTCCGTTTCCTCCATTATTATCTTCTTAGTTTCCATCTTCACCGTCGTCGTTTTTTTCATTCTTTATATTCGTCGTTTGTTTGCTATGATGCTTTTCTTCGTTTCCCTCTTTCTTTTATCCTTATTCTTGTTTTCGTTTTCCTATTCTTTTCTGTATCCTCATTCTTCGATTTTCCCTTTTGCGCATCATTTTTGTTGTTATCTTCTCTTTTTCACTTATCTTTCATCCTCTCCTCTTTTCTCTTTTTTTTATCATTTTCCTTCTCATTTCCTTTTATCGCTTTCCTTCCTTCTTCACACGTTCTTCCTCCTCTTTCTCCTTTCCTCATCAATGTTTATTTTCCTTTCCGTTTCACTTCCTTCTTAATTCTTAGCTTGTCTCTCATCCTTCTCTTCTTCTTCCTTTTCTCCTCCCCATGTTCTTCTTTTTCCTCTCTCTCCTGTACCATCCTATCCTCAATTTTTATCTTTCTCTCCTTTTTACTTCCTTCTTAATCCTCAGTTTGTCTCTCATCCTCCTCTTTATCCTCCTTCTCCTTCCTCCTCTTCCTCTTTCTCCTCTCCCATCCTCACTCCAAATTTTATCCAGTGTCTGAGCGGGCGCGGTGTTGTAGCGTGGCGGGCTGGCGCGGCGCGGGAATCAGAGAGGCGTGGGTGGCGTGGCGCAAACACAATAAGAGCGGAGGGGCCCCACGGACGCCACGACGCCCTTGTGATGCGAGGCAGGCGAGAGTCTATCACAGCGACGAAAGGATCAATTGAGGCTCTTTATTAGCAATCGCAGGCCATTATAAGCCAATTTGTGGCCGCTGGGTCAGACAGGGAGCGGGGAAGCAGGAGGGGGATGGATGAAGGGAGACAGAAGGGAAAGGGAGAATTGAAGAGAGGGGAGGAGGAGGACGGGGAGGAAAGGAGTTTAAATCTTGTGGTAAAATAAATGTTGGAACAGTGATGGTGATATGTTTTCTTTCCTTGTTCTGTTATTCTCTCTCTCTCTCTCTCTCTCTCTCTCTCTCTCTCTCTCTCTCTCTCTCTCTCTCTGCTCGGAATTCGTGTTTTTCCTTTGGTTTTTCCAGTCCAAATTATCGCAAACGACGTTAATATTTAGAAGTTTTCTGTAATTTTTCATTGATGTTTTTTGTTCTTGATGTTTTTTTTTTTTTTTTTTTTTTTTTTACCTTTACGTTCTTCTTCCTTCTTACACTCTTACCTCTCACTTTTCTTACTTATCCTTCATTCATTCATTCATTCTGTCTCTCCTTCATTGCCTATTCCTCCTCCTTATCCACTCTTCCATCCTTTATTCCTTCCACCTTCCTTCGCTTCCTTCCCTGTAACTCCCTTCCCTTCCACCTTATCCACCTCACCCTCCTCTTCCACACACTACTCCACATCCTTCCATGCAGCTGCTCAGTGTTCCTCCCTTCCATTCTTTTACACTTCCTTGCTCCCCTGCCCCCTGCCACCCCCCCTGCCGCCGCCCCCCCACCCCCCTCCCTGCCAGAGCGCGACCCTCCCGTGCGCAGATTGGCGTAGCTGGAACAAGGGCGTAAATGCAGCATTAGGACAAATAATATTACCGCAGCTGAGTTGGCACGCTCCTCCCTCCCTCTCTCTCTCTCTCTCTCTCTCTCTCTCTCTCTCTCTCTCTCTCTCTCTCTCTCTGCTGACGAGGCTTCTCTACGGGTTTGGAGGTAATGAGAGGTCGGAGAGAGGAGGAGGAGGAAGAGGAGGAGGAGGAGGAGGAGGAGGAGCATCACTACTACTATTAAGGCTTATCTTCACTTTTATCTGGTATTCATGTTTCTTGTCTTGTTTCTTCGTTTATTTTGTTTGTTATTCAGTTTTCTCTTGTTTATTTTCGGTGTTTCTTTATTCCCTTTATTGTATCTTTCCTCCGTCATGTTTATTCTGCTTTATTTTATTCTACGAGTATTGTTTGTCAATCTACCTCATACACTCACGAACACACGTACTCAAGCACATACATTATACACAAACAATAAGGAGAATTCTGAACTAAACTATAATGAAAGCAAAATACTTCTTTGAAATGTCCCAAGTGTACTGTTAATTACATACACACATACGTACACAGAAGCATTTCAAAGTAATTCCATGGTATCATTAAAAATATTTCTTTCATAACAAGTATTCACAAGTAAACTGTAATTTCCTGAGCATTTATGTATCCCAGTTCACATGTACATAAATACACTCATACATATAGAAGTGAAGGGGTTATTTTAGAGTCATCAAGGAATATTCTAGGAACAAATTTTGCGAACATTCCCAATTTAAACATAATTTTATCTACCTCTTCCAAGTAACACTATTAAATATGCAACCCGTATACACACACACACACACACACACACACACACACACACACACACACACACACACACACACACACACGTACAAACAGGAAGGAGCATTTCAAATCAACTGGAAAGCATTTCAGACACCAATTTTGAGAGCATTCCAAAGATAACAACCATATTCTATCTACCCACAACACACACACACACACACACACACACACACACACACACACACACACACACACACACACACACACACACGAAGTAGCATTGTAAATCAAACCCAGAGCATTGTGGGAACGTGCATATAAGTACAGTTTATACCTCTCTACGTGACGTGTAGCATTACTGACTTCTAAGCGCTGTCTTTCTTCTTCTTCTTCTTCTTCTTCTTCTTCTTCTTCTTCTTCTTCTTCTTCTTCTTCTTCTTCTTCTTCTTCTTCTTTTGTTGTGTGTGTGTGTGTGTATTTGCGAATTTCCTTTTCTTTTTTCCTCTCTCTCTTTCTTTTTGTGTGTTTCTGTGTGGCGGTTGAATTTGTGAGGTGAATATCTGTAGTATTTCCTCCTGACGGTGCTGTGGTTGGTAGTGCTGCCTTGGGTGCTAAGTTGGTGCTCATATCGTATTTATTTCTTTTTTTTTTATAGGGAGAATTATGATTTTTTGTATAGTGTGTGTGTATGAATAGGTCTCTCTCTCATCCACCTTCTTTCATTTATCTTTTCCTAATATTCCAAGTTCTGTGTGTGTGTGTGTGTGTGTGTGTGTGTGTGTGTGTGTCCCGTGAGTTGCGTGTAATAATTCAGGTGACCTTCTATCACGTCCTGTGGCTCCCGTAATGTGCGTCTCTGTTTGGGGAGAAGTTAATTAGTCGCTCCACCTAAATGTTGCCGCTTGAAATGAAAAAAAAATGAAGAAAAAAACATAAAAACAAAAATAAAATACTAAAAAAAAGGTGGATGGTACACAAAGAGATTCCAAACATGAAACGTAAAAAATGAATGAAACAGAAACAAAAAAAATCATCATACCAGTTTTTTTTTTTTCGCATTTACTCAGAATTTATAAAGAAGGAGAAGAAAAAGATCATTGGCATCAACGATATAAAATGCATTACGTGAACTTTAACTAAGGGGGGGGAAAAATGTAACGCAAATAAGAGAATATTTTAGAATACCGACATGAGACTTTTAAAAATGCAGGGTGAACATTGGAGTCTTGATCGTGAAATTGGAAACTACAGGTACGTTTGTTCTACGATTCAGAGAGAGAGAGAGAGAGAGAGAGAGAGAGGAGAGAGGGGGGGGGGGAGGGAAGAGAGCGTTTATGGTAAGAAGGTTAGGTTTTTAGATAGGTGGTACTAGCAATGCCACCTTTAACCTGTAAAATGCCCTGTAAAGATATAATGAATGTATTAATAGAAAAATATAAATAAAAATAAAAATCATTGGAAGCTATACTAATAAGAATTGAACAAAACAGTATTTTTTTTTTGTTAAATACCTGAATTGAAAGTTTAAACCAGAGAGAGAGAGAGGGAGAGAGAGAGACAGACAGACAGACAGACAGACAGACGGACAGACAGACACAGCCCACCACTAGAACAAAGGTATGTGAGACTTTGAACATTTATGACTCTATTGACAGAGGCAGTGAGCATTAACAAAGAGACTGAGTGAGCATGTAAACTGAACTCAACGATTGTGTGAATGAAACTCATGCTCCTCTTCTTCTTCTTCTTCTTCTTCTTCCTCTTCCTCTTCTTCTTGTTGCGACGCCTTACTTTATTTCCAGTTATTATTGTTTTTCTTCATCTTATTTTCTTTTTATTTTCTTTTTTTTCCTGGTGGTAGAATGTATAGTAGGTTAAGATATCATTTTCTTCATCTTCTTCCTCTTCTTACTTTTTCCTCAATCACATACTCTCCTCTTTATCTTCCTTTTTTTTATGTTAGAATGTATAGTAAGTATAGATTTCCTTTCTTCTTCCTCCTCCTCCTCTTCTTCTTCTTCCTCTTCTTCTTCATCCTCTTCTTGTTGCAACGCCTTAATGTTTCATTCATCACTCACTCACTCTTCTTTGTCTTCTTTTAACTTTATTTTTTGCATTGTAGAATGTATAAAAGCAAAAAATGTTCTCTTCTTTTCTTCTCCTTCCTCTTCTTTCCCTTTTCCTTCCTGTTCTTCCTCTTTTTTTCTCTTCATCCTTTTTTCTTTCCTCTTCTTCCTCTTTTCCTTCATCTTCTTCCTTGCCGCTTTCTCTCTTTGTGCCTGAACGGTGATGTTTGTTTAAGTGCATAAAAACCACATATTTTCAAGTTAACATTCACACACCAGTCATTCACAAAGAACACAATACTCATAAAACACCTCCACCGGTTATCACTCATGTAATTCATCTACAAAAACACAAAAAATAGGGATAAATATGATGATTAACGCATATTACTGGTTTCCCCCGCCCCATCCTCCTTTCACTCCTTTTCCCCGTTTTCTCTCATAAATAAGTAACGAGGGTAGTACGAGCGAGAAAATGGGAATAATGCATGTTTATTTCCCTGCATAGTACATGGATGCGTTTTCCGCGTGCATATTTCACTGGGAGTTCCCGTTTTCCTTCGTACATAATTGACGAGACAACGCGAGCGAGTGACGTAGAAAGTAGAGAAACAACACAGAGTACCATTCCCAACACCTGTGCAAACGCATTACCTTGATTACACTGCACAGGTGACTTATACAGGTGACTCCCTCCTCCCTCAAGATGTCTACCTCCATCCCTTACACTTCTTTTCTTTTTTTCTGCCCCGTTACTTCGTCTCTAGTGTCTTCTCTCTCATCATCACCTCACTTCACCTCTTATTTATCTGTTTTTATCTCATTCTCTCAGTCTCTCTCGCTTCCCTAATGCGGGTTGGTCACGCCACCTCAAGTCCTTGTTTTGTGTGTGATTTGCTATGGATGCCAGCTTTTAAATTTGTTGCTTTGTGTGTGTGTGTGTGTGTGTGTGTGTGTCTGTGTGTGTGTGTGTGTGTGTGTGTGATGGTGGTGGTGGTGGTGATTTAGTGATATGAGTACAATGACGATGCGTTAACTCTCTCTCTCTCTCTCTCTCTCTCTCTCTCTCTCTCTCTCTCTCTCTCTCTCTCTCTCTCTCTCTCTCTCTCTCTCTCTCTCTCTCTCTTCTTAGCTACTCAAATCACAACAGAAAAGAAAATATCAATGTTTCTTACTTCATTCCTCAATTAACCCCCCTTTACTTCCTCACGTTAATATCTACACTCAAATTTTCACCAAAACTTTAACTTGAACTCCTAAAAGCAACCATTAAAAAAAAATACTCTCAATCAGGCCTAATTTTTAACCTTTCTCATACACTATTGGAATTCCATTTTCCATCATTACTCTCTTTAAAAAAATTCCCTAAACTTGAAGCTATAGGGGGTAACATAACATTTCCCTAAAGCGTGTGTCCATATACTCCATCTCCTTTATTAAACCTCCTTGGTCCAAACTGGCGGGTAATTAATGATACTTGGCAATTAGCGTTAGCTGGCAATGAGGCGGAGCGAGAGTCATTAAGCCCAATTGTTCGAAACTCTGCTCCATTTCTCGACTTCGGCTTCCTTATAGATTCAAATCGCCCGTGTTCGGTTGTGTTGTTGTTTCCCTTAGTGTTTGTGGTGTTTATGGTGTGTTTTAAGCTTTATAGGGTGTTGTGAGTGGTGTCGGTGTGTTGTGTGGTGTAGTAAGTGGTTGGTGTTGGTGTGTGTGGTGTTGGGTGGTGTGCGTGTGTGGGTCTGTGGGAATGGCGGTGGCGGTGGTGGTGACGATGGTGGTGATGGCGATGGCAGTGGTGGTGGTGGAGATATAGGGTGTAGTAATGCATTTAAATGCTGGCTGGGAGAGAGAGAGAGAGAGAGAGAGAGAGAGAGAGAGAGAGAGAGAGAGAGAGAGAGAGAGAGAGAAGGGGAATTCTTGGGAGATAGTCACAACCAGCTATCTATTCTTTACTACGAGGATAGACTGATATGTTTAATTCATTACAGTTTATCTATCAACCAAACACACACACACACACACACACACACACACACACACACACACACACACACACACACACACACACACATACACACACACACAGTACACGGGCGGATGCTGTGGGATTCCACTTTACAGAGTGATATTTAAATGATTTTCTCTGATGGAGCGGTTTAAACATTTATAATTTCACTGCGTGGTATTAAAAGGCATCTGTTTACCATTACACACACAAAAAAGAGATTGAGTAGTAGAGGCGTCCCTTGTAACTGTGTCTATATTCCACACAGGGTATTTATATTCTCTTTTTTCCTGATAGAGCGCTTTAGACTCTTCATTTAGTTACATGATATTAAAAAAAAAAAAAAAAAAAAAAAAACCGACACGCGTTTGTAGAAGTGAGGAAAATAGTACCTTGCTTTAACCCTTTCAGTACAATGACGTATTTTTCATATGTATTCTGCTTATTATTTATCGACTTTTTACAGCTTCAGAAACTCATGAGGGGGATTAAAATAGTACAGACTCTGGCCATTAATCTTCTGACCTCCACAGACTCTTTCTAAGGTCAATGAAATCGTCTATTCAAACCCCAAACCCGCGGCAAAAATGTGTCCCAATAATGAAGGGGTTAAATGAACCTATAGCTCTATTCTACAAAGGTTATTACACATACATAATTTAATTTACAATGTTTCTTCCACTCAATGCCTAAATGTACATGTTTACCATCACACGGGAAGTACAAAGCACGTAGAAGACCACTGTACCCGCTGCAGGAAATCCATAGGAATACATAGGAAAGGCGAGTGACAGGAGGCCAGCGGAGCAAATGGTGGGACATGTGTTCTTTACAATTCAGAATCGAGGAAATTTCTGCGACACAGCGTACACCGAGCACTGCATAATGTGTGTTTCGCCTTAAAGGGGAAAAATTGATGCCTGAACTATTACTTCCACTTTCACTTCAACACCTGACCCACCAATGCCTCGGCCCGCTCACTGCCACAGCCACAGGCGCTGCTATCTCTACCACACCCACCACACACACTAACACACTAACTAACACACTAACACACACACACACTAACACCATAGCGACAATCACGACACTTTCAACCCCTTCAGCATTGGGACGCATTTCTATATCTGTTTATCATCTTGTCGGTTTTATACAACTTCAAAAATTCTTGTAAGGTTTAAAACAGTATTAACTCTGGCTATTATTCTTTTGTTCTCCATAGACTCTTCCTCATGTCAATAAAATCATCTAATCATACCCCAAACTGAAGGTAAAAAAGTGTCCCAGTACTTGTGTGAGTTTTCTCCAAGATAATACTCCATTTATCTCTTCTTGTGTACGTTATTTGCTCCGATCTATTGATAAAACATTGATAAATAAATCCTTTTTGCTCCAACACAAACAAGAACAAAACCTACGGGATTCGAACCCTGGGATTATGCACCGCGTGTGATGTGTTTGGTGCTCTGAACTTCTCTCATCTTCTCATTCCGCCGGGAAGGGAACACGTCAGCACATAATACCTAACAATAATGCAAGTAATAGTCTGTGTAGAAGCTTATTTCTTCGGAGGAAACCGGTGCAGATGCAATACTCTGTAGCAACACGGAACATTTCAATATATTCTTAGCACGATTGGTTTGACTCTATTTTCTCTCTGCATTTACTCCGGATTGTTTTGTATTTTCTTCATGTGGATGCAGTGTTAAAATGTGCAGAAGAGGAGGAGGAGGAGGAGGAGGAGGAGGAGGAGAAGGAAGAGGAGGAACAATGGAAAAGAACAATGTAACTTTCTAATAACAGGTTACACAACATCAGATCGCCTCTTCAGATTCATCATGGTAACTAATCCTCTTTTCCTTCTCCCCGTCCCTCCCTCTTTCTCTCTCTCTGTCTCTATTAAACTTCCCTTTTCCTTTATATTTCCTTTAAAAACTTTCCTATTTCCGATCCACTCCTCAATTTCCATCGTTCGTTCCATCTCTCGCTGTAGACATCTTCTCTCCATAGCGCTACGTACTGAGTGATACAAGTTCTCCCTTTTATTTCACTCACCCTTTTTCCCTCTCCCTCTTCCTCTCTCTCTCTCTCTCTCTCTCCCCTCTCCCTCTCCCCTCTCCCAGCTTTAACGGCCTCTACCTCCCTCATCAGCGTCACGCCTCACTCTCATTC